>VZTG01001562.1:43332-56676 GCA_013397845.1 Melanocharis versteri
CGAAGAAGTGTAAGAAGATTCAAGCGACAACTGACATCCTTTCAATTTGCCTTAGTCTCAACAGGGTTTTCTTTTGCTGCTTCTTAAGTTCAGCAGAGCAAGCAGAGAATGGGAAGCACACTGTGCACTTGAAGTCACAAGACATGTGGAAGAGAGGAGGGGAAAATTGTAGGAAGCACACTTCAGAGACATCAGTACAATGCATGAGAGAGACATCCAAACATTAAAATTGTGAGTAGCTGGTGAGCTACTGCTGCTCTGTTGTCTCTTTCTCCTCATAGCAGTTATGTTCCTTTAATCCGCAATGCCTTTGAAGGACTGACTTTCCTCCAGCTGACCACTCTACTATGTTATCTTCATTGAAGTCCTGACTACAACTACAGCTCAAGATTTTCAAGAGTACCGTGGAAGTGTAAGGAAGCTGCTAGTCTCATTTTAAATGCTAGGAGCAGGGCAGCTTGTAAGCTCATGAGTAGAATCAGATTTGCCAGAAGAATATATTACAGAGAAAACTGCATTTTCCCCCATAGTTGCTTATGTTCTTTTGCTTATAATCTTGCTTCTTTTCAAATAGAAATTTTAGTATTGGAAATCAAAGATAATATCCAGAATTTATAATTTTGTTATTTAAGGAAGGTTGCTAAAATAACCTTTCTAATGTTATTGAAAGACAAGGACTCATATTTGCTGTGTTTTTTTTTAAATTCATGTACATGTTCCTCTTAATGTTGAGCTCACTTTGAAACCATATCTTTCCCAAATATAAATGAAAGCAACACCACTGAAATTTGCCATCAAGAAGTTATGAGTAAATTGACACTAAAATATAATATATCTCTGAATTCAAAGCCCTTGAAATATTTGGAAAGACTATTATCACCTTCAGTGTGTTTGGGCCAGGTCCTTTTTCAGTTACTGAAGGTAAACCTCTTTCTGAGTTTTTGTATTACTACATTGCAGTAACAAACAAAATCTTCTCCCTTACCACTTAGGAGCTTTCTATTATAGCAGGATGGAGCAGTCAGGCAGGATATGGTGACATAAACTACTAGTCTTTGAGTTCAGCAATCATTTATTTATTATGGTCTAAGTATTTACAGAAGTTGTATCTGATTTATATAAGCCTCACAATGAACACTTTTTTATGAGATTTTTCTGGTTGTAAATTCCAAATTCCTCTGAGTGTGTTTTCATTTTTAATTTACAACATCCCCCAAAGGCTTTCTTTTAACTGGTTTGCTTGTTGTAAATTCGGCAGTGATATTCTTTAAATAAACAGAAGCACGGAACGTAATTTCCTGGTAACACTGTTTAGAAAATGGATCAGAATAAGGCCCCAAAGCTATTCTGATGATGAATTAATTATAAGATTCCAAGAAAAAACGTGGCATTGACATTTTACAAGTTTTGGCGTGCAGCCTTGTATAATGCTGTGCACTTAATAAAGTTGTTTTGACGCTTATAGCATGAACAAAGACTTAGGTCTCTAAGAATCAAAAAGTATTTCAGCATAATGTGTACTTAAAGGGTAACCTCCTGCAGCTAGTTCTCCATTTAAATTGTGGAAATCTGTATTATGCCAACAGAACAAAAGAATGGCTGTTAAAATGCTGAGCCTATATTACGGGATCTTTACTGGGCTTTTCTCTTGTGTATAAATTTTCAACAGCTTTCTCTTTAACTGTGAACATTTTTTGGTCTTTCATGGTAAGAATGATCAAAAAGAAAAACATAGAGTAGTAAATGTTTTTCCTTCATGCTATTTCAGTAATGGTTTGTTTTTTTTCTTCTTTGCATTTATTCATTTTTGAGTAATCTGTCTATATATACCCATATACTTCTGTGTCTCCAGCTGAGAAATTTGCCAATATTTAAAGCTCAAAATTCCTGTAAAACTGAAGTAAGATATACCTGTTTTACAGTTTGATAACTAAAAAAAATTTGCCCTAACTTGGTATACTCACAGGAATGCAATTCACATTCCAATTAATAGAAATTAGAGCTCTAATAAACCTTTCAATATTTCACCAAAAGAAATAAAGCTGCTGACAGGAAGAACAGAAAATGCAAATGAGTTGTGTGGTTTTGTATACTTGCCTTCTCCTTTCTCTGAAGGAAACAAGCTATAGCAGTAACAGCTATTTTTGCCACTTCAGCTACTGTAGGAAACATTTCTCAACCTTTCTCAAGTTGAAGGAGCTGCACAAGTTCATAAACATTGCATTTGGCCGAACTTAATTAGCTCTTCTGAGAGCAGGAACAGGATCTACCAGGAAGGTTGCTGTGATATGCTGCAGTCGGTTATATTAATTTATTTAATCCTAGCTTGGTTTTCTGCTCTGGACTCGGTGCTCCACAGCCTAAAAAGCTTGACCATACATGGACTGTCAGAGAAATCCTGGCCTTGCTGAAGTCTTTGTGACGTGAATCGCTCAAGTGTGACTGTGTAACACCTGTCTGATCTTTACTCATATTCAGCATCAGGAGAAAGGGGGCTTTATAGTTGCTCAGTATTCTGGTGTTTCTGCATTTAGCCCTGGCCAAGGAAGTGCCATAGACTGTGAATAATAAAAATTCATTATCTAAATTGTTTAATAATTTCATAAAATGGAAATGGTGTTATGACGAGGGTTTTAATTAGTTCTTGTTTTAATTTGACTGCTTTATCCAGCTCCCTTATTACTTAGCCTTGGAAATTACCTTAATTCTGATGAAGTTGATTTTTGGTCATAATGCTTCCTTACAGAAAATACTACATTATGTATTTGGTTGGTATACGAACTATCTGGATAAAGGATCTCCTTGCAGATAAAGGAATAGATTATGGAATCACAGAATCAGAGAATCAACTAGATTACTTGGAATCAACTTGGAAAAGACCTTTGAGATCATCAAGTCCAACCTATGACCTAACACCACCTTGTTCAACTAAACCATGTCACCGAGTGCCAACACCTCCAGGGACAGTGGCTCCACCACCTCCCTGGGCAACCCATTTCAATGCCCCATCACTCTTTCTGTGAAGAAATTCTTTCTAATGTCCAGCCTAAAGCTCTCCTGGTGCAGCTTAAGATTGTCCTCTTGTCCTGTCAGTGGTTGCCTGGGAGAAGACACTGGCCCCCACCTGGCTACACCCTCCTTTCAGGTGGCTGCAGAGGGTGATGAGGTCTCCCCTGAGCCTCCTTTGTTCCAGGCTAAACACCCACAGCTCTCTCAGCTGTTCCTTACTGGACTTGTGTTCCACACCCTTCACCAGCCTTTTTGTCCTTCTCTGAGCATGCTCCAGCATCTCAACATCCTTCCTAAATTGAGGGGCCCAGAACTGGACACAGTACTCAAGGTACAGCCTAACCAGTGCTGAGTACAGGGGAAGAATGACTTCCCTGGTCCTGCTGGCCACACCATTCCTGATACAGGCCAGGATGCCTTTGGCCTTCTTGGCTACCTGGGCNTTATGGTACCCTGTGCAGAAATTAATAATCATGTTTTCTTTTCCCTCCTGGATGCTGGATAACTCGGGCTTAAGTCAGAGTAGGAGAAACTCACATAAACTGAGGACACAGACATTTTTGCGTTCTTGGAAATGCTCTGTATATAGAGATATCTCAGAGTTCACTGTGAATTTCTAGAGTTCCTTTTAACCTATGTTATCTGTAGTGTAGCTTGGCATGAATTCAGCTTCAAAATCTAAATCAGTAATACTGTGCTAATTGCAGGTTTCTCTGATGAACTGGTAGGCACAATGTTTCTCTACCATGATATTGCTTTTCTGATGATGCTGCCAATAAGAACTAAACAGAGCATGCACTCTGAGAAAATTCTCTGAGTAGCAGTCCATCCTCCATGAAGTAAATACAAAAAAAATGAGACTTTTTTTTTCACTTATGGTAGGACTGAATTAGTCTCAAACATCAGTGCAAACAATTAATTATTACAATTCTACAATTCTCATTGCTTCTTCCAATTTCTTCCTATTGTTTTCAAAATCTTCTTATCCATTTCCATACTTTTAAGTATCTAATGTTGCTCACTCCTCTTTATCATTAAGAATCTCAGGAGGAAGGCTGTTTCCTAATGACCTCAAGGAATAGACAAGTTTTGTTCTCCCATTCATTTTATCAGTCTCAATATTAACATTTTTTTTCAGCATGGTTAAAAACACATATACACACACGTACATTCTATCTCTTCCTATGTCTTGGGTTTTCTGATGGCCTTCCTTTTCCTTTCCACATGGTTATTTGATGCATGCTGGCCTTGGCCTAGAAAAAAAATGGGAATTCTTTTGATGAAAAGACCAGATTGGTGTGACTGAGCAGGCCACTGCAATAGCAGCTTTGGTTTGCTGAGATACTTGTAAGCAAATAGCACTTTATACTTCACGTTTGCTGAATGTCAACTCTGACTACAAGAGTAATGTTGTAACTAGAATAATTTAAAAAACAATAGCTAAAAATTTTATTTTTTAGAAAAATAGTACTATTAAAAAGATATCAATATATTTCTATTTATTAAAAACAATGTTCTCTTGCGCTCCAGCCAGCCAAGTATTAATTCCAGTAAAAGAATAAAAAAGAAACACCTCTAGGTGTCTGGGCAATACATCTATTTCTCAGTCAAGGCTCTCTATGTATTCCATTTGCACAAGAGGAAACCCTTCAATTATAAGATCCTTAATTTACCCAGGAAATTTCATAAGGAAAATGATTAATTACTTAAAGCAATTAGTTTTACAGTTAATCACAGGTCTTTATTTAAACTGAGAAAGTAAAAGGGGATCTTATGAATAAAATAGAAAGAAAAAATGAAAAACGTCTTTTAGTTTAATAAATATGAAGTTAACATTGAAAAATTTCCTCAAATAGACAAATCTTGTTAAAATTATATCTCTGTTCATGTTAACTATTAATATATGGAATACATGGCCTTGGAATATAGGCTTTAGCACAAAGAACAAGCAAAGTTTCTGTTAAAACAGCCCACTGCTAAAAATTTCTGCATATTTTTATTCCATCCAATTGACCCTAACAACCAGAAACGCACTACACATAGAAATAGGAAACCAGAACTGAGATGTGATTAGGCATCCTTGACTTGTACTCAGTGACCTATTTTTTTTTTTTTTTTTTTAATACTGCCCAAAACAGCAGCGGGAAAGCCTTGAGCTTCCCAGGAGAACCGTGACCTTAAAGTGGGAGGTGTGAGCTGCATCCACTGAAGCACGGAGCGTTTTCCATCTCTCTCAAACCAGTACCCTTGTGAGAATTTCCACACTAGAGTAGGCAGAGGGATGCCGTAACGCTGCCAATTGTTCAGGCTGCTCAAGAACTTTGTGTTATGAACACAACCATGGTAATTTCACTGTGAAAACCCAAGGCGTTTATGTTGTTGGATAGCAAATAGGCATTCTGTTTCAGAAGTACTATATAGTACTTAAGTGCCTAAATTCTTCTTTAGGCCTAGCGTGAACAACATTTGAGTGAAGTATTCTACACACAGTGAAGAAAATGAGAAAGAAATTTTGAAGGCCTCACATTCTGACGATCAAATTCTCATGCTGTCCATGAATTTAGCTGAAGTGGCTGAGTAATTCATGCCACACAGGCTGTATTTGGTATTATTACTACTAATGGGCCACAGATCTGTGTGGCCAGACAGAACAAAACAGTGTACTCCTCAGCACCAAAACTAAAATTTTATAATTACTATTTCTTACTGAAGCAGAGGTATCAGGAGCACCGGCTCCCATCTGAGAGGTTGATAGCTGTTTACATTGAGTAATATGCAGGAAAAAAGTTAGTTTCAGTTGTACGTAGAAGAACTGCAAAGGGGGAAGTTTGAAGAAATGTTCTAGATTAAGGAAAATAATATTCTTGGTTACCCAGATCATGCTTATACATCTTGGATTGAACACACAGGGACCTTGTTTTAGGAGATAACAGGAAGGAATGTCGCTGTTTACAGAGGTAGATGATATTGCCTTTCTGCTGCAGTGGTGCCCTGCTTGTAAAGCATTCTGAATGTCTTGTTAAAGCAGCTAAGTTTCAGCTGAGAGGCATCTCATTTGTGGCACGGGCATTTGTCCTCCCGTAGCTCTGACAGACATATAATGTTTTGCCATTAATTGAAATTTTCATCTACAGTGCAGTCGCATCAATTGATGGGATTTCTTTCTGGCACTGTGGGCTCCGAGGATTTTTTCTTTTAGTAAGAATTGATTATCCCTCTATCTTTTCCTAGAAGGAGATATTCACATCTAAAACCTTTCTTACCAGAATGGATATCTCCTCTAAGGAATACTTTTCTGTTTTTGTATTGACTCAGCCCTTGAGGCTAACACATCTATTTGGAACTACAGATTGAGTAGGTTTGTAGGCTCAATTTAAACATCAGATATGAGTGATAGGTTATGATAACAGAGTAGCAAAAAAAAAAAAAATCTGAAAGCTTTCTATTAAACTTCTTGCACTAATGATTGCCTTAGTCCTTAAAAGAAAACGAAAACTTCCTTAGCAGTGCAACCTCAGTTGTAGCTGATGTATAATAGTTTCTGAAAGTTTTATTTCAGTTTGCAGATTGTTGTAGTTTGCAAATGTAACAGGGACAGTATCAGACAGTAACAGACAGACTTGTACGGGAACAGTAGGTGATCACATTGATCATGTTCTGCTGTGAAAAAAACCCATGAGAAGATTATGTATCTAAAAAGGCAATGATCAATAAAGGTTTTTCTTAGGATGTTGTGGCAACTGGCTAAGTGTTGTGAAATGTGGGCAAGCATAGAAGAATGAATTAGGGATGCACTGGTAACTGGAACTGTTGATAAGGAACTGTCATTTTTGTCCACAGTGCAATCTGATACCAGAGGAAATTATTACTATAACTTGTCACTGTTCATTAGCAAGCAAGATACTGAGCCAGAGTGGACATGAGGGTGGACATGTTTGCTCGCAATCCGAAAAGAAAGAAAGAAAAAAGTAGTGTTACATAAAGAAAATGGAGGTAACAGCACAGCGTTGCTGCATAAAAACCAAACACGTTTTTATCTACACAGCAGAAAGTGGGAAAACTCCAGCCTACAAAAGAGCATAAATCAACAAAGTTGTTCTTTGTCAGTCAAAATACAGGGGGAAAGGGCTCTTTAAAGTGTTAAATTATGTATGAAGAATTGTATGAGCCTACAGCAGCGTACCAGACTACAAAATGCCAAGATTAAAATGATGATGCTGTAACCCCCATTTGACTTCACTGGGCCTATGATAGTTTACACAGTCTGAAGTCTGACATTTTACAGGGTGTTCTGAAACCTACCCCAGAATTTCAAACAGCCTTACAGGAACACACGTTCACCACCCTTATTCCCATGTCCCACATACCTTCCACAGATCTGTAAAAATTTGTGCCAGCTGAAGATTTGCCGCTACCCCACATATCTCTGATGCCTTTTGCATCACCTCTGCACCATAAATATTTCACAGAATTGTGACTGGAGGGATGCAAGAATAGGAATAATTAACAATGTTCTCATAGGAGAAGACAAAAGTACAAAACATATTTTAAAGGATCAATTTCTATGAAAAATGAGAAAATTATACAGTATATTGCTAAGTAAACAAAATCACAAGGGAAAAGTCATGATTCATTGTTAGCAAGAAATTTATCAGTAAATTTCAGGTTTATACTAATCAAAGCACGTAGCTCTCAGATTCATCAAACATATGTAAAATTATTTCAGATCATAGGAACAGAATAGTAACTCTGTCCATACAAATTTCTAATAAAATAAGTAATTGTGATCTAGTTAATAAGAGACCTCCTCTTATTTAATGTATCTTGGCAATTAACTCCCTAAGTTCCAGAAAGATTCTGATGATTTATGCTACCAAATAGGAGGTTTCAGGTTTTATTTTGCCTTCTCATGAACATATTTTTAATCTAGTCGTTGCTGAGTTAAACATTTATACAAGTGTGTGCAATCTAAGTACCAAATACAGATGCAATTGAATGTATAGGATGAAAATAGGCACTTAATTTATATATTTTTTTGCTTCTCAGCAATAACCGTGTCAAGAAAGAAGCATGATTTTGAAAATGAACTTTGCACAAAGGTGTGATTTTATGAAGAATGTGATCTTAATCTGACTAATTTAAATCCTTTGATCTGGTAAAGTGCCTGTAAGCAGTAAGTTACTTCATCAAAACCTAAGTTCAGTTAAGCAGCTCTTTCACTTCAGTACCTGTGATGAGACTTGAAATTCATCTGGTGATGGGAATTAGCTTGTCCACACTACACTTTCCAAACTTGCAGGAAACAGACTCTGATGTGATGGAAGCATATTTAGGTTCCGAACAGGTCCACAATTGCAATCAAGTGCAGAAACCCCAAAATGACAGAATCAGAATGGTTTTCTCCTTGGCTTTGGCCGAACAGATGTGGAGTCTACCTTATAGTTTGTTACAGAGGTAGTTCTGAATTATTTAAATTTTTTTGGTGTTTTAACACTGGGAAGGCAGAGTTTAGTCCTTGTTGATTCTGTTCAGTGTCTGTAAGTTACCTATACTCATGTCATGAGCCAGACATGTTATAAAACTTGTTCAATCAGCAGGGCTGGAATTCTTAGCATTAAAGTTCCATTCTAAGAAAATGCTACATCAGTTTCAGACTACAATAGTATAAAGAATACGATGTAATCCTATTTCTTCTGCTTAAGTGAATTTTTTCAACTGGTTGAAATCACAGGCAGTACTGCATGATGGCAATGTCTTAAAAGAGATTTTATATAGGATTCTATGCCTTAAAATGGATGATAAAGGATATTAATTAGTCACACCAACCTGGATTAAGGCAGGAATCTTCAAGGATGCTCCAGGTTTGTGCATCCAAAGGAAAACTCATGAAAATTTAATTACAGCTTTTCTAGACGACAGGCTGCTGGTTTTATTTTTTTATTCATTTATTTAGGTTTAAGAACTCCACACCAAAGAGTGCCCATCCAGTACTCTGAGGCCCCATGACAGACACTTGAAACAGAATAAAAGTGATTAACAAAATCACTGTTACATCAGCAGCACCAGAGATTTAGGAGTTACTGTGTTTGGCTTTTAAAGTTTCTTAATAAAAATATATATGTTGTGACAAAAATTCTGTTACTGGTCATTGACCTTATTCACCTTTCTACTACTTGCACTTAAATTTATATGTTCAGGTAAAGAAAACAACATTTCAAGCATGGAAACTATTGCCATTGTTCTCCGTTATGCTGTGGATGCTAGTCACCGTGTGAGATATAAAGAGAATAATTATACAATTTATATTCTTTCTGGGCCCAAATTAGCAGGTGATTTGAGGTAAAACATGGATGAGTCTCCCATAACCAGACTGATGTCGCAAACGAGATAGCTAAAAAGTGCCTGTGGTTATCTCAAAATGAATTTATATTAGAATTGTGTCCAATATACTACATTACATGGTGAGGACACTAAGGGCAAATAAAGTGATGTGGTTTTTTTATTCTCCATAGCCTTTGTTCAAGCGTTCTTAGTAATGTTATTTGTATTTGGTTTTTGTTTTATAAAAATGAACTTTTCAGAGTGATATTTCAAACTGCTTATAATCTGTTCTTTCCTAACAGAGTTAGTCCACATTTTAAAAGTACAGGACCATGTCTGATGGGACCTTTCAGTTCTGAGTCCTTTTCGTTGTCCTTATGTTCAGTCAAACTCTATTGTTCATCATTTATGGATATTGGCTATAGCTATAATTACCTACTTGATCGTATTTACAATTTCCCAAAATCCAAGTCAGCTGCTCATACTTGAGTTCTCAATTTCCTTTCCGTAATGGGAATGGGGCTGTTTATTGTCTTAGGATTTTTCTTTCTTGTATGATTGAATCATGATCAAGCCAAACAGTTGGTTTAAAACCACGGAGATCAGGGAATTATTTTGACTGCTGTTTATCTATAACAACTGTTTGCAATTTTAAACTTCCTTGCTTTGGAAACTTCATTATAAAGATCACGTTTTCTACATGATGAAAATACACGAATAATTTTTCCATGTATGTCTGAGTTTAGTTTTACACATCAGACTGATTGGTGTATTCAAAGTATTTTATTTTATCCCTTTCATTTTACTTAGTTACAAATATTCAAACCACACTTGGGACAAAGTGTGATGGTTTAGCTTCACAGAGCTACTCCAAATGAGTAAATTAGATGTTTACCAAACACAATATTGAAGTAAGCTGAACAAGAAATATATTAAAAATGTCAACATTTTCTACCTGAAATTGAAAGACATTAATTAAAATCAGGTTAGATATATTTTTATTATACTAATATACTTAGTAAAATTAATTTTAAAAAGCCTTGTAATTACTTGGTATATTTACATTATTCTAGTCATAGTTAAAATAATTTAGACAGCTCTCCCTCAAAAATTTCAAGAACACCAGAGCATAAGAGCTTCTCTCTGAAGGTGATAATAATTTTTATGGAAGAAGAGCTACACTCTCTCCTTTTGGAGGCTTATTTGAGAGATCTAAGTGCCTTCACGCTGTCCACACTCTTTCATCTTACTGGTAAAAGTGGCTTGGCTTCATAAAGGGCAGGAGGCTAAAATAAAAAGTATTTTAGTAGATCTTGAACTATTTCTCTATGAGTTAACCTGGACCAGAGGCAGTTTGTCACAGTTTCTTATAGCATCTGCTGCTTTTCTTCATCTTGCTACTGACAGTGCATCACTGTACTTTGGATCGCTGACTTTTTTCTTTTTCTTTGAATTTCTAAGTATTTCTGCCTTTGAATAAAATCTTGGCAGTTTTTAAAAATGAATCTGATTGGTCAATATTTGTCATAGAACATTCACCAGAAGACCACCAATTCTTTGTACAGCTGTCTGCCCGATTCACTCAAATTTGCATTTGTCTAATAGCAACAGGACATAGTGCTGCTTCTGAAAATTTTTGATTAATATTTTTAACAATCTAGAAAACTCAATATCAGTACTTTAACCAGGTGTAATAGAGGATTATTCTTCTTAGAAAAATTATAAAAAAAAAGAAATTTCACTTTTCTTAAGTTATATGCAGTCCTATGACCAATCTGCAATCTCAGTGCTGCCTAACATTCTTCTTGTGTTCATTTCATGGCCTTATTCATGTTTGAGGAGGATGAGGAATAGCAGAGGAATGAGGGTGAAAAGAATTGCTTGTATAAAGAAGCATTGGTATATTAAAAAGAAAATGAGTCTTATTTGGTGGAGTTCAATGTGATTCTCATGTTGAATTATACAGCACTTAAATGTGTATTAGGTAAATGTATAATCTAAAAAGAAGAAATAAATATCTAATTTCATTGCTTGATTCACTAATTTTTATATTTTTGCAGAAATAATGATATTAGTGAAATCACTTCAGAAATATGAAAAAAAAAACATTAAACACTTTTAATAGATAGAACTAAGACTAAGAGGAAAGGTAACAAAGGTAGGAATAGTATATTGTAATGAAAAAATCTCATTCTTCAAGGGAAGAAAATGAAGCCCAAAATCAGAACAATTCTTTTTTTGTAACGATGTCTGTTCTTTTCCCTTGCTACTGCTAAGCCACGAAGTAAATGTGCGGAAAATGAAATTAACTCTGACATACCCATCTCATATCATCTAAATACAGGTTGACATGAAATAGCCAATAGAATCAATTGAATCAATAGCCTCTTTAGAAAAGCAGCGAAATAAAAGCGAGAAGCTAAATTATGAAAAGGAATAGCAGAATTGAAGGATAAAGCCTGTTTCTGACTGAAATCCAAAAAGGCTCCATTATGAGTTTCATATGCTTATTTTGAAGATGTTTATATTTATGCTGACTATGAGGGAAAACTCCCATCTAATTAGAATTTCTATATCACTTTCAAGAAAGAGAATTTATAGTAAAAGAAGCAGCAGTTCACACTGAGATGCTGCAGTGATTGGCATCAGCACAAACCACAAATAGGTGTAAGACACCTATTCCTTCTCCTTTCCTGTCCTGTAATAGTCCTCCGAGCTACTTTGTCATCTCATTCTGCTGTTTCACAAGAATGATGTGTGAAGCACAAAATGAAAGCAAAAATATAGGTTTTAAAAAGTGCACATAATATGATGGTATTTTTCCTAGCTAGTTCAGCAGCAGCAGAAAAACACCCTTGAACTGTCTAGTCAAAAAGGAAAAGGTAGAGAGAAACATCATGTCAGAATTCAATAGCCTAAGTTACACTTCACTACTTAAAAAATAATTTTTCAATTTTTTTTCTAGATGAGGATCTGAGTATGTTTTCACATTTTCATAGGTTATGGTGAATGCAGTCTTTCTAAATTTTAATTGCTTCACTATACACACATTCTGCAAAGTTACTCCTTAATCTTACTCTTTTTCATACCTTATTTGACCCATTTTTCTAGTTACTTTCTTTTAGATAAGATCTGTTTCAATGCAGAGGAAAACTACTGCTAAAGACAGTCTAACAATAATTCTTACTATGCTTTTATGTTTTTCTATATTTTAGCAGTAAGGCTGTTCCTAGTCTTGATAAAACCTGATTTGTTTTAAAAAGTTTGCTTATTTCAGGAAAGTGGAAATGAACAGAAATCCTTTTTGAAGTCTGATCTCCTTCTTAATTTTTGTGTAAATTCCAGCTGGAAATATCGTGCCATTTTGACCATGGAACAAAGGACATTTTCATAGTTGTCTGAAGTGCTTAGTAATTCTTGCCTTGCCTGAGAAGTTAAGCTGATCTGACTCGGGCTGAGGGAGAGATCGAGTGTTTCGTTATTCTGAGTGACGGTCAAGTCCTCCCTTGCAGAGAGCCAGGCAAGAGTGGTCCAAGAACGAAGCAAACTTAGGGGCTGCTCTGCTCACCACTGCTCCAAGACTGCTCTCAGTGGATGGTTTTTTTCCTTCTATTTTATAGCCTTCACATTGTTTCCTTTTAGAGTTCTTATGTGTGTAATGTCTCGAACAAAGGAAAATGTACATTAAAGTTGAGTTAGGTGTATAGGAAGCTTTGCCATTTTATCACCATTTTGTCGTGAAAAACAAGCAAACAGCCCAAACATCCAGTAATAGTAGTGGTTCCCTTTTCACATATGCTAAAGAAACATTTAATTGTAACAGAAAATCCAGAGACAGTGTGTCCTAGGTTAAAAATAGGTTTATTCTATTATCATCTCNACAACAAGCACTCTTCTTTTTCCCAAAGGCTGTGGCACAGATGATGTCTGCTATTATTAAGATCTAGCTGTAATTCATCCATCTGTTATCTTCTTGTGTGTGCTATACCAGGTTATTCATAACTGAAGGCTGAA
>VZTG01001562.1:56748-187667 GCA_013397845.1 Melanocharis versteri
ATGTAAAAAAAAAAAAAAAAAAAAAGACTTTTTGCTTCTTTACAATAACCTTCCATGACCACAGGACATTCTATTTATTATTATCTTCTATTTTTTGAAAATGGGAAGTTTTGTACACTTCTGTGCCCTTTCATTTAGCGAAGCAGCCTTGTACTTCAAAGAGATATTTGCACTTACTGAGTCCTAGGAGAATTGATTCAAAATGAAGCAGCTTGCTTAACGTCTGTAAGATACAGCCTTTAAAATTCATTTTAGTAACTTCAAGTGAAATATATCTCAGGCATTGAAGAAGGGAAAAACAAAACAACCAAACAAGTCATGAGAAACAAGCCACAATCTTCCATCATATTTTGCATCCCGTTCAGGCAGATGTTTGACCTTAAGACATGTAAAGCAGATGGATTTGATCCGCTCTTGATCTCCCTGTAATTTTGTCTGGGGAGATGAGAGAAGCTCATCAGGAATTTAGCTAAATATGGGAACTAGGTAGCCAAAAGCAAAATTTTGGAGAATATTGTGATATACATGTCTAAAACTACATATATATTTTCATCAATTGTATAAATTCTACTGAAACATGATAACAGCTTGTGTTTAAATGGATGTGATAAGCCTATCAGGATATAGTAAGAATACTTCTAATAATGGATGTGATTTTCTTTAACTTGGTTAGAAATCTAAGGCTAGAGTTTAGTTTTAGACTAGACTGAAGAAGAACTAAAGTCCTTTTTTCCATGTTGTAGTGCACTGGATATGTCATTTAATTGTAACGTGTGCTTTATTATCTTAACAAAGAGAAACTGTAGTAAACAGTCGGTTGAACTTGGCAGCCAGTTCACATGGGCAGGGCAAAATCGGAAGCATCTTAATTAATTCTCCCAACTCAATTGTTGCAGTGCCCTAAAGTTGCACTACAGTCTACATTAGGCACCCACTTTGCCACTGCTGGGGGTGAGGATGAAGGTTTTTCCTTCCTTTTTCTAACTTTCAGTGATCCAATACAAAGGATGAAAAGAAGTATTTTCTTCCTTTGATACTTGTGTTTGAAAGCTAATTGTTGTTTTAGATCATCAAAATATTTTTAATACAACTTTTAGGTTATATTTTATTTATGTAATAGCAGCAATAGAGAAACGTGGAAGACAAATTAAAAGCACTATACAAGGTGAGAAGAGAATTGCCTTTTTTTTGGCACAAGAGACAAGAATGGCACACAGACCATGAAAGTTGCCAGCAGAGCCCATCTGTTAGGCAGCAGAGTAAATCAGATGCTGCAAGGTTCCAGTGACTGCAGGAAAAGCAAACACTGAGAAGGGGCGGATAAAGGCAAGAAGGTCATTTTCACCTCAAAGGTCTAACAGAGCTGCTCTTTGTAAGCTGGTCCTTTGTAAGTTGGTCCTTTTCTGCACAGGACTGTGATTGATCAGTCAAACTGAAATAGACCCCTTCTTTGCATCGCTGGCTGTGTCTGGTCAGACTCCTGAAACTTCAAGGGCAATATCCTCGTGGGTGCAACCCTTTGCTGGAGCATGGTTCTGGGCACATTTCTTGCACTGTTGGATCTTTTCAATGCTTGCTCAAGTGCACAGATGCTACCTTGTGACTCCGAGGAGCTAGGAACTTCAGGTCTCTAGCTCATTTATTTGGCTAGAAATTGCTTTTAAAAAGAGTAGAAATTCAGTCTTGAGCACAGATACCTTACTTCATACATGTGAGAGACCCTTGAAAGACACAAGTCCTGAGGAAACATTTTTTTTCTTCTAGCAAACCCATTTCTCTTGTTGATCCAGTCTCTATCATTTTCAGATCATGCATTTACGATGAGCGTTAATGCGAGTCTACTGGTGTTCAGCCAGGAAAGAGTCAATTTTTTTTTGCTGTAGCCATGAGAGGGAGGAGCCTGAAGCTGTGTGGATGTGTCTAGGTTTTTATTCTATACCACCTCAGGTCACCAGGTGGAGAGTGGAAGTGAGGAATTCTTGCATTGAGAAGAAGGCGGTCATGGCTTGTGGCCAGGGAAAAACATCGGTACATTTCAAGACAATAAATGTTCTTTCTAATGTAAAAAGCACACTGGAGTCTGGAATCAGGCTCACAATGGCAGGATCTTGAGGAGTTTTAGAGCTTCACTTCTGAGACTGTCTAGTTCTTTTATTCTGACACCTCTTATCCACAATGAACACTTCCAATGTCAAAAGTACACAAGATTTTGCATTGTAAAGACTTTACTATTGGCCTTTTCAAGCTTTTCTTGGCATGGACTTCAGCCTGTTAATTATAATGTAGAATTGTAGTCCAAAAGGTTTTTTTATGAAAATTAAAAAAAAAAAAATCATAGAAAGAAAAATCACCTCTGCTTGATCAAGTCACAGTGAAGAACCAATCAAAACATTTCAGTGCAGAAGAGAGTGAACTGAAACTAAGTGTATAATTACAGTGCAGTGCCTATCTGAGGCTCAAGAAATCTTATACTTGCTTTTAGAATTAGATTCCCTATCTTAATACCTGCCAAATTTTAAAAGATATATTATTGCTTTTTGTGTGAAAAAATAGTAGCAAGGAAAAAATATGTATGTGGTTTGCAGAATGCAGAAAAAAGTAATAATATAGTACAGCCCTTTTCTATTGAACTGTCTGAAGCAGTAAATATTCCTAACACCATGGATATATTTATTTAACTGTCTTCTGCCTTTCAACAGAAAAGAAATTCCTATTGAAGATTGTGAATAGTAATTTTACAAATGTATATCTACAGCACATATTATTTTATGCGTTCATGACCTTCTAATTCTCTTTGCAAATGATTATAACTCTCAAGTGCTTCAAGCAAAACATAACAGTAAAAATGTGTGTGTGTGTGTGTATATCTATATACATATATATATATATATATATCTGTTATCTGTACAATGAAGCATGCAACTGTAGTTTTCACTGCAAATGTGTGGAACTTTTCTTCTATTGCATGCCTTTTTCTTTCCATCATAAGCTATCCTGACATGTACTTGTCCTGGACCAGGCTCTCAGAAAATGGTGACCAGAAAAAGAGTGGTGCAGCTGGAAGTGGAAATGTCTGTAAGTTACTCTGGTTTTACTAAACCATAGTTGAGGTAAACTATTCTGCAGAGTAATTTAGAATGAAACTAATTTGACTACCTGTCATTTTGTTCAGATCTCAAAAACATGACCAGCTTTTTACGGAAATAAAAAACCAGTTGCTTCATTCAGTCAATTTAATGAGATTCCAGCTCATACCGTTTAATACTGAGCTTATTTTTAGATGTTTGCAAGAAAATTAGAAATTGTCTCAACCTAGATGATCTGGAGCAGCTGCTTGCGTTTGTCTGGCAGTAATAAAAGTTGGAAGTTTTCATAAGTTTATGGGAGAAAGCCTTGAGTAAATGAAAGGTGAAATTAAATGAGTATTGTTTAGATTGTATCCAGTATATTGAAGTGTGTAAAGATGGATTATGACTGTTTGTTACTAGTGTCTGTTCATATTATTTGACATTTTGATAGAAAATGCTTTTTCAGAGTCTTAAATCACTAAGGTAATCATTTAATGATGAGATATTGAAGGATAGTTTAGAAAAAAAAAGATAAATATTTGAAATCTTTTATATGAGATTGTGGATTTCTAAATTTTTCATAGAGCTGAAAAAGTTTCTGTTAAACAATAATTTTAATTAAAATGCACTACAGTAAAATGAGAAAGGTCATATACATATGCATGCTTTTAAAATATAAATGAAAGTGTATATACTTTAAAATGAACCTAAAAAAGACAAATGTTCACTCATCTAAAATTTTTAGAAGAATAAAAATGCATGTCTGTAAAGATTTTTAAGTAGTTTTTCTTCCACAGGTAATTTTTAGGCATTTGCTGAATCAGTAAAGACAAGAGGAAAAACGGAACAGGGCAGCTCCGTTGAAGGTTCAGCTTTCCTATCTCTTTTCTAGGTACATTTCTTTCCCTCTATAGCAATATCCAGCTCTTTTCTGAAGTTCCGGTGGCTTCTATGACAGAGACTTCTCCAGCAGTGAAAGGTATAGCCCTCCTGTCTACCTGTGAGGAAAATTCAAATAAATTTCCTGTTCAGCTGTCACCCTGCATCTCTCATTCCCAAACGCTGAGAATCCTTTGAGAAGACGGAGCACGGCGTGTGCGGTTTTGGGGGATGCACTTTGTAAATTCTGTGACAGCAAATTGAGGTGGTTAAGAACAGCCGTGAATAATGCTGGATTGTAAATAAACTCAGAATTGTCTGCTTGGGGGCGGTTGTATGTTGACAGACATGACTCAGGGCTGTTACATGTGGTTACAAGTCCTTCCTCATGCTAAGGGATCTCCAGAGAGGATCCATCCGAGTGCTGGTAGTTCTGTGCCGCTGTTCTTTGTTAGCAGTGGCTGGAAATGGGACCTGTGTGCACTCCCAGTCTCACACCTCTGAGCAGCGTCCGTGTCAGCTCTGCTCTGCCTCGTGAACTCAGACCGAGCTGCAGAGCTGAAGTGCCCAGCATGATGTGCTCCCTGCCCTGCCTGGGGTTCATGCTGCTGAGGATAACACCAGTAGCAGCAATCCCACCAGTGTGTCTGCCCTTACTGGCTTCTGAGAAACCTCCAGTATCTCAGGGATTTGATCCTTTTCACGGCTGATTTCCTGGCAAAAAAATTCCTTTCCCTGGATTAAGATTTATGTAGAGTTATGCCTTCACCACCTAGTAATTTTTGCATGTGTAAGGATCCAGCCTTGAAGACAAGACTGCAAGACAATGTGTATCACTCACAATGATAGCACCTTTAAACATAAATATCCAGATTAAAAAAGCTAATCATTAAATCCCAAAAATGCTTTATCACTTTACAATACACCTAACAGTTATGTCTGCCTGTGCTTGATTGTCTGCCTGTGGTGTTTATTTCCCAATTGAAATTAAAAGCAGGATAGCTTTCAGTAGTAGCTGAGATTTTACAACACAGTGAACTTTACATCAGCACATTTCTGTATTCTGAATCACATCCTCGTGCTCCCTCAGCCCAAGCAGTTCTATTTGAGGAATAGAGGTGATCAGCTTGTGTCTTCCTAGTGCATAAGATGAAGCAAAGTAAACCATTAATCAAATAGATATGCAAATTAGAAATAATAATATGAGGTGTTAGATAACACAATCTGCATGCAATAGCAGCTGGATCTCTCAGGAAATTAATTTAGCAAAAAGTCCATATTTAACAGACTGCATGGTGGCATTAAGAATGAAAATCTAGCCCATTAATCATGCAAGAAATTGCAATTAAATTGTATCTGTTAATTTCATAGTGAAGAGTTTTTAAATTAAAGCATTAACCATTTTCTTGAACCTTTATTTCTAGGTAATCGTAATTCAGAGGCAAGTGAAATACAGTTTTTATGGGTTAAATATTGTTTTCTATACAATATATTTAATTTCCTATGAATACTTTCTCTGAAAAAAAAGAGGCACAGTCCTCAAATTATGTATCTGTTTGTTTCTCCCAATACTTTTTTCTTGGTTCCTTTGTTTATTTTTATCTCATCTAGCCCAAGCAATATGGTGCTTTTGTCCTCTAGTGTGAATTCTGGGAAATTAGGCTTTGTCCAGATTTTTATTCATTTGTGATGAAAGTATTTGATTTGTCTATGTCTATTTTTAACATATGAATGTAAAAACATGAAGGATAATTTATTTGCAAATGTAAGAGGTCATCTGGAGCTAGTTTTACTAATTCCTCTGCATTTTTTAAGGCATGAGGATTACTTTTAAACTTTGCCACTGCAACATGAATATAGCAAGCATAAACTGAAAACTACCTTAAATTACATTTCAGCTTTGAATAAAAAGTGAAAGAAAAATTGGAGAATAAGCATCTATTCTCAGCATTTATATTGAAATATTCAGCGTTATCACTGCAATCAAGTAAGTTGCCTTCAGTCTTTAGGGAGGGCTCTGAAAGTCCATCCCCACTAAGTGGAGATAAGACTACACAGATGAGACCTGAGAGGTCAACATTTTTGACGAGGGATTAATTTAGTAGATGATCTTCAAAGAACTTTTTTTATATTTTAAATTTATTGATTTGATAATGTACTCATTATGAGTCAGTGAATTTAGGCTTTATAAACTTTAGTTGGCTTGAAATTATGAGTCTAGTCCAAGTAACAGATGATATACTTTATTTAGAAAATACCTCAAGAGACAGATTTTTTCCTAGACAGTGCTCTAACCCTTTACACCTTTTTTTTAGGGTGTGAGAAGTTGTTTCTGTGAGGAACTCTTTTCTCTAAGAAGAGAAATGAAAAGAAGGCACTTAATTTTCTAGATAGCAGAAATTAAATGAGCTTTTTCCATTAAGAAAAATATAAAAAGATCACTTTCAAGGCCAGAGTGTGACCCAACTTCTATATTAATTACAGGTTTACTTTGGATTGTCTCCAGTTCTACCTCAACTAATCTCAGTGTTACCTTAGAAACCCATGAATCTTCTACATACTAATGGAATCTGATGGAGGGAAAAGAAAATCTCATCAAATTGCAGTAGTAAGGTGATACTTCACTACAAAATTGAATTTTAATATGGTGTATGAAGTTCTAGCCTTACATAAATGTAATGAGTGTAATTTTATGCCCATCTTATGAGAGTTTGCTATACTTGCCTTCCCAAAGAGTTGCTAAACCTTTACAATTTTATCACTAATAATATTAAGAAGTCCAGTGTTATTTATGTAATAAAATACATTTGTTCCCTCCTATCCATCACGTTATTTTAAAACATGTTATTTTTTCAATTTGCTTTTTTGTAATGACAAATGTTAGTATTGTAGAATTCCCAGAGCTCTAATTTCATGCTTAAAAAGTAGAACTAAGTTACAATGTCTTTTTGAGGCAGAAAATTTTGAAAGCTACACCTTACTTTCCTTCTAACAATATTTTTCAATCAGTTTTGATTCAGAGCGACTGGTTATGAGTAAGTGATTTCTTGTTCTACTACCAGAATGTGAAGATCGGGTTTCATAACATTCTCAAATATCTTCTGGATGCTGTTTAAGGAGTATTCTCAATATTCTCAGCACCAACATAATTTACACATTTTTGTTATGCTAATAGGAAGGTAGCATTATGCATCGTGTCCTTTATCCTGGTGTGTTTTGTTCCATGCATTGTGCTTGTCTTTCCAATCTGATAACAGAGTATATTAAAACATCTGTCCTTGTGTTACAAGTATTTGTTATTTGTAGGAGACAGGAAATAGAAATATGAAATTAATTTTCATTATGAATTGTACTTGCCCTTAAAAGAGGTTGCTAGATATTGCATGTTTTTCTGTTTCAGAGTAAGAAGTGAGATTATATCATACTACATTGATTAGAAATTCACTGTTAAAATGAAACTTGTGCTTGGAAAAAAAACACCCAGCATTTGTTTTTCTGCATTGAAAGTGTTAGGATTTCTCTGTCTCTCTGAAGGCAAGTACAGTCAGGATTTCAATCAATTTTAGCATATGTGACAATTGAAGTGTGTCACGAGTTATATGAAACAGCTCAGATAATGGTTTGCTTTATGGGATTAAATTTATGTATCGATTATATTTGTATGTGTCTGGAATCTTTTAACATCATAGAAGTTAAAACAAGTTTAGGTAAGCCACCATCAAGATTGTTTTGGTCAAAATAAACAGTGTCTTCTTCTTTGTGATGTGTGTTTGCAAAGAATATCAGATGAGTTTCTGGTGTTATAATAGTTGAGAAACTTATTCAAGGCACAAATAAGCCTAATAATACCTATGCTAAAGGCTTTTATACTAGTCAAACTTTGCAGGCCTCCTCCAAAAACTGGTCCAAGGTGTATCTGAGTTGTGGGAGTTTTTAATGTAAAGAAATTATTTAAGATCAAATAATCAGTGGATTGATGATGAGATTTAGAGGACTGTTGCAGTTTTCAAGTTTTCCTTCAGTTTGGGCTTTGATTTGTGTTTGTTTTATGGGTTTGGGTTTTTTTTTATCCCATGGCTTCTTTTCTCAAGATCCTAATGGTAAACTGGCTGTACTTACCCTATGGACTTTTTTTCCTGGTTTCTTTGTTTTGGTTTTGTTTTCGTTTTTACCTGCAGAAGGAAATATGTAAAGTTGATTACCTCACATGTGGCATCCTTTAAATCATTACAGCCTTCTTGAATTGAAGCTATGGACTGTGGGAAAAAAATGTATTCTATCTCTTCCGTCAGAGAATATGAGAACTTTTTTTTTTCTACCAAAAAGAATTCATTATCTCTCTCCCTCTTGAGACTTTAATTTCCATTTAGGATTCATATATGGCAGCAGAGCCATGTGAATACTTATTTGACTCAAGTAGTCATGAAAGTCAGGTTGGTATTTCCCTCAAGAAGTTTATGCTCAGATGAATGGATATCCTAGTCTTTTTCCAGTTAAGTCTTTTTGTCTAAGAGTTTGTTTTCTGTTAGCTGACTCCAAGAGATAGTTCAGAGTGTATCAAACCCAAAAATATGGAAATAGTAAAAGTAACATCTCTCCTGCCTGATTGACAGTGCAAATTCTATCACTAAAATGTTTAAAAATGCTCTAAAATTCCAAATTATCTAGGCCTCTTTATTGAATGATTTAGTAGTTTATTGCTTGGAATTTTGCTGTAAGTCTTAATCCCTTCATGCACACCATGATACAATAGGAATGATATCTTAGAAATCCTGTCATACTAATTTTTAATTCATATTAGTGATGCTGGTCATATTTCTGTGCTGTCCTGGGAAATGGCTTTGATTAGGTATAGCTAAGGTTTCTCAAGTTTCTATAACAACCACTGTAGTGGGTTGACACTGACCAGATTCTGGCACCCACCAAAGCCTCACTACCCTCTGCGGCAGGACAGGAGAGAGAAAATTTAACAAAGGGTTCATGGGTTGAGGTTAGGACTGGGAAAGATCGCTCATCAAACACCATTGTGGGTAATACAGGCTCTAATTGGAGATATTAACTGAATTTATTGCTAACAAAATCAGAGCAGGATAATGAGAAGTGAAATAAATTCTTAAAAACACCTTTCCCCCACCAGTCCCTCCTCAGCTCTACCTCCTCCTCCAGTGGGTCAGGGAGACAGGGAATGAGGGTTATGGTCAGTTCATCATTCGTGGCTGCTCCTGCTGCTTGAGGAGCAGGATTCCTTCCCCTGCTGCACTGTGGGGTCCCTTCCACAGGAGACAGCTCCCCATGAATTTCTCTGATGTGAGTCCCTCCCATGGGCACACAGTGCTCCCAAAACTGCTGTGGCATGGGTCACTCTTCCACGGGCTGCAGTCCTCTAAGGACAGGCGGCTCCAGCCTGGAAGGAAGGGCCCCTTTCTCCACCGGGCCTCCCACTGGATCACAGCCTCCTCCAGGCATCCAACCACTCTGGCATGGGGCTCCTCCAGAGGCTGCGGGTGGATCTCTGCATCCCCGTGGATCCCCACGGGCTGCAGGGGCACAGCTGCTTCACCATGGTCTCTTCACCACGGCCTGCAGAGGAATCTCGGCTCCGGCGCCTGCAGCACCTCCTCCCCCTCCTTCTCCACTGACCTCGGTGTCTCCATGTTTTTTCCCTCACATGATCTCACCCCGCTCTACTCTGGCTGCAATTACACCTGTGTAAATTTTTTTTTTGTTTTCCCATCTTCTTAAATCTGTTATCACAGAGGTTTTACCACCATTTCTAATTGGGCCAGCCTTGGCCAGCAGCACATCCATCTTTGGAGCCACCAGGGATTGGCTCTTCCAGACACTGAGGGAGCTTCTGGCAACTTCTCACAGTAGCCATCTCTGTAGCAACCCCTGCTTCCAAAATGAGGCCATGTAAACCCAATACAACCACCATCACTAAAAATTCTTCGTCTGAAAATATGGAAATTATCATATTCTGTCTACTATTAGTCTAGGCTGTAATCTTTCCGGGAAATCAGAGACAAGAAGTGGCAAGAGGAGACTAGAAAATGATATAGATTCTTGATTACAAGAAAGATTTCTTTCTGTTCTGTTTGAGCAGCTTTCACACTAAAATATTCTCATTGTACTTACTGTCAGACTTAGAGTACTTACTCCCTACTATTCATTTGCAAGCCAGAACCTGAATTTACACTAACACACAATCTAACTAAATGTGGCCAGAGGACCTTGGTGTCCATTTCATTCTGCATATCAGTATACTGCTTGTGCACGGCTGTGGGGTAATAAAGGGCAATGGTCAATTTAATTTCCATTTGAAGTCAATGTTTTATGAAGTCAAACTGCAAATTTGAGGTCAATCTGCAAAGAGCTCCCTCCTAGGTACTGCTTAGGCCAAGGAGCTCTGATCTCCTGGGAGCTCATGAATTTAGCCTCAAGGCAGGGGTTAGGAAAGGTAGTAACAAAAGTTCCTACAATTAATCCCCTTTGGTTTGCAATACCACCAGTGCCACTGGCTAGTGTTCATGCTCAGATATTAAAGGAGGAGGAAACACCTCCCAGGTCTACAGAGGAACCTGTCTTGGTGTGTCCTGCTCCCCAAATACACCTTAATTCAGGCAGAGGCATCTTATAAGAATTGGACCCTAGTATTATTTCAGAGGTGAGATCCTAACATTATTCCAGTGTGTCTTAACACTATGTTAGCTGGTGTTCTGAATGAAACTGCTGTAACTAAAAGTATTTACGGCTAACAACATTTATGCGCAGAATTAATTGGAAAAAAATTTGCTTTTAAGTAAGAAAAACTGCATAAATAAAGTGACATTTCAAATAAAAGAAACTGTTCCCTTACTCTGACATTTCCAGTTTACTGAATAATTTTTAACAATATTTCCATAATATACTCTAGCATGTTCTTATGGTCTCAGATTTAAAGGTCAGATGTTTAACATGACTTGAGTTTTTTTGTAGTCAATATCATGAGAAAACATTATCATTAACAAAATATCTTGATGTAAGTGCAACTGAATGCAGGAAGAAAGGAAGATAAAGATACTACCAAGAATGCAAATGATGAATCTTCACTCAGCAAACAATTAGCAGACAAAAGTCTCAGACACAGAATTTTAAGTTAATAACAGCCTAGTACTATTAGAGATTGAAATATCAGAGCAAAATGTCACAATGCTTGATCATGAGTTAGCAATTAACTGATGCAAATTGAAAATATCTAAGGATTATTTTATCCTTCAAATAAAAAGTGATCTGATAAAAATGTTGAGAGGGAAGGGTTAAAACCAGAAGATGTGGGAAGGAGGGAACAGTTCTTGCTAAAAGTGACCTTGCAGCTCAGAATGCTAAGAATGTAGGTGTGGGAAAACTCAGTTGATTATGCCTAGTGTTTTTCATCCTCTGCTTCTTTTGAGAATTAGAAATCCTGTGTGACATGCTCGAACCTCCTCCTGGGAGAGAGAGATCATAAAAGCAAAGCCTTGTTATAAATTGCATGTGCGCGAAGCCTGATGGAGCCTGTGTCCCTGTGTGTCTCCAACCACTGGGATGAACTGAGCCTGATGGAGCCTGTGTCCCTGTATGTTTCTGCTGCTTGGGGTTTTTAGTGAGGTTATGAAATAAACCAACTCTTTGCACTTCAGCTCTGGTTTGATGGTCACCCTGGTGAACCGTATGTGTCAATTCTCACAAAAAGCGCAACTTTTATTGATAAATCTATCAGCTAACAGTAAAAATCTATCAGCTTTTAGTTAAGACCACAGAAACTTTCTGGGAAATTACAGATTCTTATGCCTACAATGTCGATGCAGTGTGTACATCGTGCAGTGTGCTTCACTCCATGATAGAAAGCGAGGAACCCAAAAGCCAGTTCCCAGCTGCGGCTATTTGATTGACCATTAACATTTGGGATATGAGGTTTCACTCATGGTAGGAAAACGCAGCTGCCAGGGAAACCAAGAACTGCCCTGAGGGTGGGCATAAAGCAGGAGGCTGACAGAAAGACGGCTGAGGACCGAGACTGGAAGGAACAGAAGGATGGAAGAAAAGTTGCATTCCTTGGCTTTGCACATCTCTCCAAAATGCATCTTATTTGAGACACAAAAAGGACTTGGTAGCCCTACTGAAGCTCGTACTCTTAGGTTTTTCTTTTGTTCCAAAGGCAACTGGCTACGGGATACAGGCAAAACATGCTCCCAAGGAACAGTATCAGGAATAAGAGATGTAAACCCTGATGCCAGATACTTAGTCAGCCAAGTCAGACGGACACAAACAATGCAATGTGGAGCTTCTGTCGCATGACAGGAACAGCACTGCAGAGAGAGATGTGATGACAGGGTAACACTGAGCAGTCAAATAACAGAATAATCTTAAACTTGATAGCAGAATGCGGCCTTTGCTCAGCCAGGCCTGGGAGTTAAGTTTTAAGGGATCTGTATTAGCCCAGCTGTACTCCTGTGCTTTTCTTAGAGATTTGCATGGAAGCTTTCTTTATCACCAGTATTATGGACTATTCATTCAGGTGAAGAAATAGAGACAAAGGTGTGACAAAACAGGCAGATGTGGTTGATGTTCAGCAAAAAAAAAAAAAAAAAAAGAATATATATATAGGCTTGCAGATAAAGTTGGGATAAATAGGGAAATGCACAAATACTGTATATTCAAACTAACAACATACACAAACCCGTAATGGGTTTACTACTTCTGTGTTTCAAAGACTTTTCAACCTCACTTGATGCAGGTGAAGTTAAATGTGGTCCTGTTTAAAAACAGAAGAACTGTTTTCCTAGGCTGGTCTTGAAATTAAGAATTCACAATTAAATACCTTTTAGACACCAAATAATCCTACTTTCAGCTATATTGTTTCACTGAATTTCTGTACTGGTTTTTGTTGACAGTAAACTTACACTATCATTGAAAGCTTCAGTAAGTCACTGCCTCAATTCCGGTGTTGGGTCTGTTTCAGTGTTCTTTCCTTCTGAATTTTTACAGGCAGTTCAAAGTCGTGGAGTGAATTTTAAGTTGTTCTGCTTTGAAAAAGCTGAGGTGTAGATCCCCTAAGAGAAAGCTACACTGACAACTAGTACACCTTTGTTAAAATCCCTTTTTTGTCAGCTTTGACTACATCACAGGAATGAAATTGGTAATGATCTTTCTGAGGCCTAAGAGGGAGGAAGAGTGGACCTTAAGTCTCTCATTTAATGCCTTATTTGGTTTCCATGTAAAACTGGGAAAAAAACAAAGCTGGGTTTTAAAGGAAAACACTTCACGTGGATAAACAGTTAATGCCATCAGAAGAACTGGGGAGATGATCTGAAACAGCCCAGAAACAGACTCAGGCCAACAAGAAGAATACAGCTATCAGTCCAGACTACTCCGTGTCTGAACGCCTTGATCCACAATCGAGAAGAATTTGTAGTTAATGTCACCTATACGTATATCTTAATGCATAAGTTTGGATGAGACAGGAGGAAGGGCAAGTTATTTATTATTTCCTTACGGAGAAGTTTGATTTGTCTTTTCTGAATCATCTTGAGCTGGTAACTCTCAAAAATATGGTCCTCAGAATGAGGATAGCAGATCCATTAATGTGTAATATATTCTTGCATAAGTGGCATTCATCCCATTATCACTTGCTATAATATATTAATCATTATTAAACACCTGAAATTATTTTATTTTTAACCTTTAAGCAGTAGGGGAATTCTTGTGAAAGTAGAAAAAGTGGAAAAAATCAGCCTTTCATTCAGCTGTATGTTCATTTCTCAGAATGCTAATTGCAAAACCAGGTCTGATTTTAACCAGCAGTGAAACTTAACTTAAGCTTAGAGTTCATGAGAAACAATTTTTTTTTTCTAGAATGAGTGGCTATTCATTATTTATATTTCAATATAATCTTCAACTGTTGTGGAGAGGGCTGTGCATGATAAAAGAGCTAAAATAGAATAATTTATATCAGTGTTCCTTAATATCATACAGCACAGAAGCTGGTTTCAGAGTTACTGTGAATACACAATAAGCACAAACACGTATTTATAAGATATAAATTTTAACATCAGAGTAGTGACATTATCAGGTTAATACAGTCTGTGTGTGAATGACCAAAAATGTCAGTATTTAGCAACGGCTGCGCATGGCCTTCTTGGGTGGAAATTGGACTCCCTTAAATATTGTTGGCTTTATGTACCTCCAGGGAATGCGCAAATCTGAAGCTGTAGGCTACAATCTTAATAGATCTCCTAAGCCAGAAAAAGTTTAGAAAGTACCTCGTGGAAAACTTAACACTAATGGGATTGTGCGCTGTTGGTACAGCCTTCTGGATTCTATAAGCAGTTCAGTAAAAGCAATGCTTTAATTTTCCTTCTTAAATTTTGATATTTTTTAGAGGAAGACCTTAATCAATACAGTTTGGTGGTGCAGTTTCCCTTTTCAAAAAATGTAGTGTTTTATCAGGCTGAAAGGAGATTGTTGTGTCTTAATATCCAGACATATTAGGATAGGAATGCCCAGTGTAGAAGCATCTGATTAAGAGAGATGAATCAGTTGTTCTGATCTTCCTCGTTCATTCGTGACAGTCCCGCACTGGGAGCCCTCACGCTTTTTCGCGTTCCTTTCTGCCCTGAAATTTGGAAATACTTGAAGTCAGGTGTTCAAATCTCTTACCTATTTTTGGAAACCGAAAATCTCTTTGAGACAAATTTTTCAGGGGCCACTGGACATGGTTTGGCATCTGAGGGATGGGATGTAGAGTGTAAGGAAGCATCTTAGCAAAATTTTAATTTAGCAAGGGGAGCCTGCAATACTGAAGTACCTCACAAGAGATATTTGGTGCAGATCAATGCTGGAAAAAAAATGGCTCAAGGCATAAATGTAAAGGGTAGTGCTGAGAGAGGACCATGAGTGTCCTCAGTATCAGAAAAAATATCTGCTTACAGTCCTTTCTGTCCATGTGGGTGTAAAATGAAGTAATCCAGATGGCAAATAACTCCTAGATGTTTGTCTGAAGGAAACCCAGTATCATTAGTGCTACATCACACGCTGCAATACTCTGTTATACCCAAAAAACACTAAGGTGCCAGAAAAGGTTTGGAGGTTGAATGTAATCATTCCTAACACAAATTGATGGATTGCTATATGACATTTGCTAATTAATTGCTATTTCAATTAAAAAATCTCTGGCATTAGGGACAAGACAATTTGTCTAGAGCTCCGACAAGGTGAGATTTAGTGTGGTCTCAAAGCAAGGATTTGAGAGGATTGGAATAGAGTCTTTTAATTGACTTAAAATATGAATGGACATGAGAGGTGAAGGAGCACAGACTTGGAAAAAATCTTGAAGAACAATTAGGTTTCTCAGTGTGGCGAACGGAGGAAAAAAAGTCCTCTGTACTGTCTTTGGCAGTTGAAGTGAGTTAATCATGTCATAGCAATGTAATGTTGCACAAAGCCCACATGGAATAGCAGCAGGTGGAATGAGAAGATATAAGAAGGAATGGTCTCAAGACAGTTTTGCATCCCTTGCATTTCTAAATTCTTCTACAGCAGAATGACTTTTGGAAGTGGGACTTGTTATTGTGACCATTTTTTTTCTGTAGGGAGTAGGAATTTTACAGTTCAATGTACCCTAAGAAAAGAAAATCAGAGCCAGCAGTGCATAATGGTGATTCTCCACAAGGAGAAAGCTGATGAAGTCATCGGTTTAAGTTCTTTGGATGTATTTAAAGTATTCTCTACTGAAAAGTGAAAATTTATTATTTGCCTAGTTCTATTTCACTAGATCTAAACATGCTTGTATATTGCACAGGTGGGCTTGGTTTCTAATCTGAGGGAAGTAATGAGGTTTTAGATATACTTTTGTAAGTGTAGGCTTAAAAGAACTGATCATTCAGTTGTTTAGTCTTTTATATTGAATGTTTTTTCTCTTTCTTTTGTATTCTTTTTATTCTGCCATACTATGTGAGGTTTTCATTATTTTTGTGATTCATTGTCTTCCTCATTTTTACTTTTTAATGGAATTTCAGAATAACAAAATAATTTCTCTGTTTTTCATTTTTGTAGAAGTTTTGAGAACAGTTTGTTTTTTTCAGAGTGAGAATGTGTTTGTACTGGAAGATCATGAATCTGAACCCGAGAAAGTTCTTCTTACTCCTTTTGATAGCTAATTGTTACTCTGTTCTTGGTAAATAGTTTTATAATAATTATTGAATGACGAGTAGTGGATTTTTATGCCTGTGCTTGTGACCCGACTAACTTGTTTCAGCTAGAAAGCTCTTGAGTAACTGAAATTAAAAATTATAGTTCAGGAGTCTGTGGAAAGATCTTTCATCTGAATCCTCTGTTTTCTCAGATTTCACTATAGGAAGTGGTATTCAGGTTTTTAAGCATATATTACAGATGTAGACAAAAGCCTTGGGTTTTGTTATAGATTTCATTATGTATTTTGCTTTTTTTTTCCTTTTTTTGAAACCTCATTTTAACATAGTGATAAAAACAGTGTTTCCAATTAAAGAATTGCTTTTTAATGAGACATAACAAAAACATCCTAAACTACTCATCACCTGTTGACAGAAGAGAGAGATACCAGGTGAAAAGGTAATATCTGGAATTTTGTATTTTGCTTGATGCCATTGTAGCCCATCCACATATTTGAGAAGAATAAAGGCTCAGTTCTCTGCTGCAGCTGGAGAAAAAACCATGTTTTTTCTGTCTTTATTTCCCAAATGCCATAGGGTGCATAATATCCCTCAGCACAAATTCATTGCCTGAGATATAAGGGCTGTAACTTGTATCACAATGAGACTGTGTTTAAGCACGTAGGACTAAAATAGCCACACAGTCCTCATCAAACGTGAATTTTCCCATCCTTATTTCAGTAGCTAACATCTCACTGTCAAGTGCTAACATGTTAAGTGTGATAGGAAAGATGTATTCTTCTATCTCGTTAAATAAACAGAGTTATTTTTCCTTCAGAAAAATACGTAACAGTGAAAGAGAAAAGAAAACACCACATTTATGAAGACATCAAACTCACTGAAATGTGTTTCTCTTTACATGCTGGAGAATGTATAAATCTGTTGATTTTTCACATGTGGAAACTAAGAAGGAGCAAAACAATAGATCTGAATTCTTTAACAACGAAATAAATAACTAACTAAAATCACTGGGTTAAATGGCACTTTGGAACTCTATACCATTTCCATTTCAAATACAACAGAATCAAAAGCATTTTTCAAGACTGCATTTGGTAAGAAAACCATCTCTGCCTTGGTTCCTCTCTCGATAAATAAAATCTTAATAATGTTTAAGTATACCTAAATTATTAAGACCTGATCCATGGTCAGTAAAGTAGCTTCATAAGAACCAGAAAGATTTGTTTCTAATTCCACATCTGAGTTTTAGAATTAGTTTTAGCACAGCCTTGTACTATTGAATAACTTGCCTACTTTTATTTTCCAATGTTGAAGATAGGTAGGATCACAGTTAATTTGGGGGCTTCATTTAGTGTATGGCTAACCAGTAAGGCTAAGCTTTTGTCAACTTATTAAGAAAGAGCAGATTTAATAAGTCCAAATGCAGATTTCCGTTCATCTCTGACTAGGAAAAGCACAAACCACTGCTTCCCTACCATTTTTCTAGGTTAATATTTTTAAGCCTTTAGTAAATCCCCAAGCTTAATAAGTGAAAGAAGGAAAATGAAACTTTCATTGCACTCTCTGCAACATGATTTTGCTGTTGTGGTCAATTGCATCCTCTGAAAAGGAATGGCATACCAAAAGATGATTTGGGGAACAGTTTTATAATTTCCTTTTCATTTCCTTGATTGACACTTTTATAAATAGCCCGAGTAGTGGAGCTAGCTGGATGTTTGCAGTAGTTAAGCAAATGTATCTCTGGGGGGGTTCAGTTTTTTGTTTTGTTTTGATTTTGTTTTTTTAACTATCAAAATATGGCGCAGTAGAAGACAGGACACTTCTCACTTATTTTAAAAAAGGGGAAATCTGCTGTGGTAACCCATGCTGTACAGTGTTGTACAGTTACAGACGGCCCACCTCAACCTGGTGTCCCTCCATCTACAGCAGATCATACACAGCAGAAAAACTGGGAAACTGGGGCAGTGGGAACAGTCATTGTGCTGTGTGATATTTCAATGTTTCTGTTAGCACAGGAGAGGCAGATATGGCAAGATGAAAAGCCTCAACTTGCTTACCGTTCCTTAAGGCATGTTGATGTTGGTATTCCTAACTTAAATCAGACTGCTGTCTTGAATTGATTTCTTGTTTGTTACTTCCTTTGTACTTCAAGCATTTTGCTAATTAATTACTAGACAGTTTCCTGCCTGCAACACCTTATCAAGAGAGTGAATGGCTCTGCACTGTGTTGTTTATATTTTGTGTTAATAAGTTAAAGATGTTAAAACTTTCAGTATTGGATTATAAGGCAATCTGCGACAGAGTGGCTGTACTAAATTGAAGAGCTTTTCCTAATTTTATCACACCTAATTTACCTGCCCTTTGATATTGAATCAAATAAGTGAAACTGGTAATGGCCTTGTGATAAGAAGGCATGGGGAGCATGCTCAAATACCTTTTTGTCTGAAGAGATGTACGTTCTGATCTTATCTTATCTCACCTCATCTCATCTCATCTTATATGTTATGTTATGCTATGCTATGTTATGTTATGCTATGTTATGTTATGTTATGTTATGTTATGTTATGTTATGTTATGTCACGTTAAACAACTTGTTTTCCAGCAGCATAGAAAATAGATGAAATATTGGTGGGATACTATTTTCGCCATAGTTTCTTCCCTGCTACACCACTTTCTAGCCAGTTAAAATGGATCATACACCCTGTGAATAAGTATGGATTATGCCTTTATGGTGAAGGCTGAAAACGGACATGCATTATTGATCTTTTCAGCACTCCACAGCTAGGTGAAGTCAAAAGGACTCATTGTGATCGAATTGCAAAATAGTATAATGATTGCTATAGAAAACCTTTATCTCCTGCTATCCTCTGTCTGACAATAAAATATATTTTTACTGTCTAGTCCACCATAGAGTCCCTGCAAAGAGGTTTTGGGATGTTCTTCTGAAACCTGTGTTGAAACAGAGGTACTTCCATACTCTCATCCACAGACTTCATAATTTCATTATAGAAGACAGGCTGGCAAAGGCTGATTGATTTTCTCCAAAGGAGTGATGGTGGTACAAAAGCTCAAGGACAGAATAGTGGTAAAACTCTTCGGTTTTCAGTGTTAAAATCTCACAGCCAAGGAAAATCATGAATTATTAAGTAACTTCTAGAAAATTGGAAAAGCTTCAACTCTTTCCTTTTTCTAGTTGTGTAGATCATTGTTACAACACAAGAAGAGGAAAAAATAAACCATTACTGTCTTTATTCTGATGACTGCTAAGTGCAGTGAATAGTAATACTTAGAGGGGCCTTCCTCTTTTAAGTGCATAACCTTGTGAATAGCAGGAGCAGATATTTCCAGTAGCTTTTTAAGATTAAAAAAGCATGTGGAATTTAAGTTTCCAAAATTCCCCTACTGCTTGCCTTTCACGTGTTCCCTGAACAGTGTTCACATTTCATACAGGTGCCTTTCTGTGTGCTTGAAAGAATGTGATTCAGGTATGACCCAGTGTCTGGGATTCTGTTTTCCACTCTGGGTCTGGATGCTTGAAATCTCTATGTTGCAAGATCCAATGTTTTATGTCTAAATCAGATTCTGGATGTAAGCCTATATTCCTAATATATGTAATAGCTGAAATGATTTTTTTAGCATCTGTACAGCTCAGATAAAAACCCAAAGGCATTTAAAAGAGAATAATCAGTTCTACGATTTTTCATGACAACACCGTGCAACTATTAGGGCAAGGATTTTTTAAACTTTGAGCTTAAAATCATAACTTGGAAAATACAAGCCAGGAATCATGTTAGATAAATGATGTTTTATAGTGAATATAAGAAACGGTATGTCTTCAGTGAATTTGCTTGTATAGGCTTAAGAATTGCTAATACTCATTCAGAGCTCTGGAGTTGTGAAGCTTGAGGCAGCAAAGAGATGAGAACCTCTTGAAAATACAAAAGAGAACAGCTGAGTATCAACGGTGTGTGTGACAGACATCTCACAGATGGAGTGGAGAATGAAATGTGATGGCATTTATTAAACATTAGAGATAATGTTCAATATATTTGTATATTAAACGTTTATCTTCTTAGTGCCTTGGAAATCCCTGAAAAAAAATTTTAGGCACCTTTTTTATTCCTGAAGAATTTTTACTGTTTTTCTCAAGTAGCTTCTCAACCTTCTGGCTAAAACACATGGAAAAAACCATGAGAATGTGATACATGTGGAAGGAAGGAAATTTTAGCTTAAATTTTTTATATGTATTAAATTGCTTTATTATTCTTTAAGAAGGACACAAATACTTGAGAAAGTAGAGAAAAAAGGAAGTAGCATGAAGAAAACAATTCTTTTGTGCTCTTGGGATTTCAAATGTGCAGATAACTAATACTGACCAATTGTGAGAGAAGGAATTATAAGCAGATTTTCATCCTGAAAAAACTTAGATGGATGAGTGATAAGCCTCTGAAAATGAGATTTCTAATGAAATACCAAATCAACTTTTACTAACTATAGTGTCAGGAATATGACATTATAATAAAGTACACTGATGTATCTGTATTTGCCTTTTGCAAACATAATGAAACTGGCTTCAGTGGAGAAGGTGCCAGGGTGTTCCATCCACATCTGCTGTTTTACAGGATAATATAATAATATTCAGACATGTAATGCTGGGTCTTATGTATTTGCACCAGAATGGAAGATGACTGACAGAATTTTTTTAATCATGACTAGAATAACTCTGTGAGTTGCTGCATGGATTATGGCATCTACCCTCATCCCTGTGGGAATGATTTTGAAATCATCAATGCTTTTTATAGCGAGCATTGATGACAACACCAGTAGTGCAGACTGGGACGTGGTTTGGCTCATCTCCTGTCTGACCCAGCAAAGGCTCAGTGCGAACCCATTCATCCTGTGCTGCTTTATTGCTGACATTTAGTTTTGAATGTCTGCCACTGTACTTGGCAGAACTTGGGCTTTTTGTTGTCCCATGCTTCCAACTAAGGAATGCAATTCAGGAACCCGAGTCCAGGATGTGGCTGAATGCACACAAACAGCAATGTTGGCTCCCTCTAATCCAGAACATGGACAGAAGACAGGAATTGAAGATAAGTGTTCTTTTCTCATCCTCCACTGGCCTCTGCCTCAAGAATTTCCGGAGACATCTTTTGTTTAATAGCTTTGGATAATTTTTTTTCTGCTGTCGCATCACATTTTCTTTGATGACAGGAGAACTCGGAGCTGTGCCCACAAAGCATGGTGAGGGTCAGTGCCCAGATGTGGGGAGGAGTGGAGAGGTTGAATGGCTCCAGACTGGCAGCTTGGAGAGGTCAGGGCCCTTTGCCACCATCTGCAGAAAGAGCAGCCACCCTCCCACTGCCCTGAACAGCAAACTGGTCAGATCCCAAACCAAGTAAATGCTCTATAGGTCAATAAAGCTGAGGAAGACTTAAAGGAGGGAATAATTTTTATCTAGAATACCAAATACAGTACAAAAAAAAAATGTTAATGGAACATGTTGGGATGTTGGTCACATTTATTTTCTTTATTAGACATTTCTGTTAACAGAATTCCATTACTAATTATTAGACTCAGTAATTTTTTCCTGCTGCTATCTTTGCACTTATTTGGCAATTTCCTCTTTGAAACTTTCACTATTAATTAATTTTCATTCTGTATTTTCATTTTCTGTAATGTATTTTGAGTTTGGTTTACAGAGGAATTGAAGATTTCTATTACATGTTTGAAAAGGTACTTTGGTACATAAAAAATCAACAAAAATCATGGGGTATGTACCTAAGAACATTTGTAGGTAGTGATATCTAAGAAATTTAGAAATTTCTATTCTAATCAATCTTTTAAAATGTAAAATGAGTGAAAACTGTTGTAATCGTGTAGCAGAGAGAGGAACCTACTTCAGTTAATACAAAGGCAATAAGTTTAGGTCGGATCACGTTTGCAGCAGCATATGCTGGTCCATTACAGTCCCAGTCAGAAAGGCACTCACTCTGTAAATTATCATTTAAAATGCTATTTATTAGAACTAGTTCTACAAAGAAAGGGAGAGCATTTAGATAATCCCACAGCCTTTTAGATACTGTGCACTGCAGCACCCAACATGTGACCAAATCAGGGTGCAGAGTGTCATGTGGCTCTCATCCTCATTTTGGTCATTACAGCTCTGGCATAATTATTTTTTTTTATGAGAAAGTAACTCTTTGTGATTTCTGCTGCCAGGTAGCTACCATGCTCACATGGGAACTTGTGCCAACTTTGTCACTTGGATGATTTTAAAGGGTTTTCTTGAGATACCTCCTTCAGTGTATGTTACATTAAGATGCAAAATCTTACAGAGTAATTGCACTCATTATAGTTTTTATTAATGAAGAAGACAAAATAACATTTTCCAGAGCTAATCCTGTCTATGGAAGGTACAAAAACTATGTTGACATCTATGGAACTACTGCAAATACCTGATAAGTGAGAGAAGAGTCACCCAGTCCTTTATTTTTCCTATTTTTCCTAGTTTCCCCTCTTAGCTAGTTATCATGATGAACAACTATAAAGGCAATTTAGGTTGGAAACCAAGGTGCATAGACTTTTTTTTAAAGGAATCCCAATCTTCACAATGATGTTTTTCTTGGGCTTTGTATGCTTGTTTTTTTGTGTTTGTTTTTTTTTTTTTTTTTAATTTCAGAAAACCTTGTAACGATTTAGGTATCTAAATATTTTAAGCTTTTTCAGATGGCCTCTGGCATCCCAGACATCTACCAGGAGCTGGCAGATCAAAGGCAGACCTGACAGAACATGCTTATCCTCCTGGGGCAGCATTTGGTGAAATGGCAGAAAACACCTACATTCGAGCATCCGAGCTGCCCCACACACCATGTGCTCATTAGCTTTTCTGTTGTAACTGAGTGGAACATTTTAATCAATGTACACAGCTGACTTTTTGTAACCGAGCAACTAAAGCCACATTACAATCTGCGCCTTTGAAAATTGTAGTGGAGGGTGCAAGCCTGGAAAGCCTGGTTTCCATTCATAACTTCATCAGTGTAGTGGTTGTAAGGGTTGCTGCCCTTACATTGTAAGGCTGGCTGCATTATGTCTCACAGTACTTGTGCTTTATTTAGCGATTTTTGAGATTAGCTTAATTTTGCACAGCGCTGATTCAAGTACAAAATTTTCATTGGTTAAAAGGAAGGCATCTTTTAAAAAGGTCAAATATGTCAAAGACCCTTAGCTGGCATGTTTTGTCTTATAATCAGAAAATTAGAAGACCCGCATTGTTGCCATCTTCCATTAATATGTGTAGTGAAAGAGTTTGTATTTCAAAGGCTTTATTTGTATGTGCAAAAGCATAAAAATGCTACCAGAGAACAAATGTCAAATGAAATATTTTTCCCATTCACACAAACATGCAGAGCCATTTCTTGAATTCAGATCCACTTGAGAGCAAATAAAACATATCTGGAAGGCAGTGAATGCAATTACTTCTTAACACCCCTTCCTCTGGCTCCAAATGTCAAAGATACAAAGACACAAATGTTTAAATTAACCGAGAAATATCTTCACTTCTTCTGCAATATTAGCATTTAGACCTTTACTCATTCTCTTACTATGTTATTATTTTATTTGTTTGGAAGCCCTGGAAAAGATTTTTTTATGATCAAAACTTTCAGATCTTAAGTAATATATTCTAGGCAGGAGCTGTCACAATGTATTAGTCTGAGAATGACAATGTTATTGTACTAGTAATCTGAAACATTATGTTATTCAGCTGCTTTCCTATTAGTGAATTTAATTGAGCCCAAAATTATGCGGCAGTTGGGTAATTCTAACACTTTGAAAATGCTGTAGAATTATTTTAGTCTATTTTTATAGCCTCACCTTGGCCACACTTGTCCTTTATAGCTGATCAAAGCATGGGGTTTCTATTTTTAGGAACTTTTTGAAGAACAAAAATATCCATTTAAAAATACAAGAGTAACAGCTGTTTTTAATTGCGTGAAGAAGCAAAGATGAAGAATTATGTATAATTTAACAGAACTGTACATGTTCTGCTCTTCCATACTAAAGCTACTTGAACAGCCAGGCATTAAGCTTTTGGTTAGCCTCTGGATATGGTTCGGCGCTGAGAAAGATTTGTTAAAAAAGCAGGTAATTCCCTCTGTGGCATTATCTCCTGGCTCAAGGAGTCGTTTTAGGGCTGTCTGTGATGCTCCTGCACGTGCTTCTCCCCAGGTTTCTCTAGAATAACTATTTGGGTGGGGGAACTCCTGAGGCTTCAACATTGGTGGAGAGGCTGTAACACTGCACATGGCTTTTATATATTCCTACACGCCTGGAGCTCCTTAGGAGGCTAAATTATAAACAGAGGCTTTTCTCATGAGTAAATCAAGCCAAAGGAATCATGCCTGCATAATTCTGCTGCCTACAGATTGCTGTCTTTTAAAACTTTTGAAGGTAATTGCTCACAATTTAGACTTAACAAGAGTCACAATAGCTGCACTTTTCCTTCGATTGCTGTATCACACATTAATGAGGTTTGTAATAACTTCTGCACCCTATGAATATGTTATAAACTTAGATTCCTTACCTCTATTCCATCCTCAGTCCTATCATGCATTGATAAATTTGACATGCCTGCTCTTGCTAAAATAATGGAATTTCCACTTTTACTAGTACAATGAACTTTAGAAAGTGTTTAATCATAGATGTTGTGCTCTGGAGGACCTTCAAAACTCAACTAATCTGTAAAGTTGATATTCTGAAGGCAAAATAGCGTCTTAGTTATTAAAGGAAATTATCTGTACAGGAAGAAAAAAAAGCTTTAAGTCTTTTCCTTCCAAATCTCAAGTGGTTAATGCATGACTCTGCATGAATCAAAAGGATTCATTTTATTCCTGCACTGACCTCTTTCAGAAAATTTAATTTCTCCATCTCAAACATATTATTTTTGTCTAATACAAAAGGGCATTAACCTGAACCTTATTGCACCCTTTTACAATTAGTTACCCTTTTTTGCATTAATCTTTCATAATATATGGAAGGATTAGTGTTTGAACACAATAGAATGCAAAGTCTGAATACAAAATCATTGTGGATACTCTTTGTATTTTATTTTGTATTATACCGTGCTGATGAAAAAAATTTGACTTCATTTAATCTCTGATTTGGTTTTGATCCCAAGGGTCAAGTATTAAAAAGTATTCTGTTTGTAGACTTAGTAAAGATCAGCAGTATGTTGTAATTACATCTGAGGATAGGAGACAAGCTTTTATCCTTATTAAGGCTGATTATTAAAAGGATGCGTATGGGTAATTCACTAATGATAATTCTGAAATCTAAGTGTCTACTGAAAGTGAAGATTTGGATACCTTCCACTCCAGTTCCTTCCAGAAAGCTCCAGAGCAACAGTTTGCTTCTATAAATCACTCCAGAGACAAACAGGTAAAGTTGACAGCAGAATCTTCTCTATTCTGAATTTTAAAAAATATTTTAAAAAATTAATCTAAAGTGCTAAGCGAGGAAGCAAGATAGAAATGTCTTTAAACTTGTAAATGGTGGGTCCTGTCTCAGTACACCTTTGTGAAACTAATTCCAAATGACAACTTTCTTTAGTTAATGAAGAGAAAGAAGGAATTTTAAAACATGGGTGATGGCACTAGATCTTTGGGGGTTTTACCTGCTTTTATGCAGTTGGAATACTGCTTGGTAGGAAACTATAGATTTTAAAGAACTTGTATATGTTTTGATTTTGTCTTTGACTGTAAATGGTTTTTTCTATTTCTGGTGTAACAAAGCTTTGAAAATCTGATTTCAAAGCATGATCCCATTTCACACATTGGAAATGGGATTCCTTTTTTCCCCAGTTCCATTTCCACAATGATTTTAATAGATATTGCCTCATGGAACTTTAGAGAAAATTCAGTGACTTTATTTAAATTTTGAAATTCTGCTGTTATACATGACAAGTTATTTACAAGCTTCTTTTCTGTATTATGGTACAATGACTGCTCTTGTAGATAAAAGAACATAAATTTAAATTAGTAACTGAGTGGAATTTGATTGAACTTCTCATGAAAATGGTGAGAAGATAATTTTAGGATTTTATCAGATCTTCAATCTGTTGGAGCGATATCACAAAAATTACTTTGAGTTTCAGTTCAGCCTCATCCCTGCCTCTACTGCTTATTGATTTTAATATTTGAGGGTAAACTTACTTTATAAGGTTAGAATTGATTAGGGCAGTATTTTGTCTGTTAAAGCAGCATCTTTGTTTTCCCTGGAGTGCTGGAAGGTACTTCTGCATTAAAACTAATATCAGTAAAACAGTTCACATTAGACTATGCAGTTATACTAACAGCTGTAAATGTTAGCTTATCAGGGGACAAAGTGACCTGCTGCTTTAGTGATCAAATGAATTAGGATTGTAGAAAAATAACTGAAAAATGAGGAGAAAATGATAGGATGAAATGTTCTTATTTAAAGTAGTAAATGGTTGGGAATTGTGAACTAATTCATAAAAGCTGTGTACCATTTGTAGAAAATTAGAAGATACCAAATGATTGCATTCATCGAATAAATGATTTGGCAGTTTTGTTTCCAAAGAGTGGGTATTATTAGAAGAAATTAATGAATCCATGAATACAATACTAATATACAGAAATTATAAATAATGACATGAATTCATAGTTTTAATGAACTGCATTGAATATGTTTCTACACATTACCTTGTTTGATTTAGCTATGATAATGCAGCAGAATTTGGTTGATACTGATACGTGAAAACCAAAAGAGAAAAGATACCAAAGATTATTAATCTTCACTGAAATGTAAATAATACAGTTCCTGCCAGTCCAATCAGCTATAATGCAAGCCTGTTGAAAATTAATCTATTTTATTTTAATGTATTAGTGAGCAATGTAAAAGATGAAAGTGAGAGATGAACTGTAAGAACAGTCTGGATGCAACACGAGTGTTGCATTCAGTAGTGAACCTACTATGGCCAAGTTTAAATATAAAAATACTGTCAATTCAAATGTCACATGATCAAGCAATATTAAGAATTAGCAAAGACAAGCATTATCATTCATTTTGTCAATTGAATTTTAGAACAAAGACTAACAATATTGTCTCTTTTATCCAATGGGCTTAAACTTGTGAAGTCACCTCTCTGTTCTCTCTAACCCCTTAAAATTATTGGGTAAATCTAGAAGAAAATTTTGAATGTTTGTGAGACAAATATGCTTGAATTAACACCTGATTTTCCATGCAGTGTTATCACCAGAAAGGCTACTAGTACTCAGATAAATGATGTAATTTTCTGTAATGATGTGTGCTTACAAGATAGATGGTGTATGAAATGGCCACTTCTGTGTATTGTTCCAAACCCAGCACAATCTGTAATACTTCATTATTGCTAAAAGGTGATTTCAGCCCTGGAGGGATAAACGATGTAAAGAAACACTAACTTGTTTCCAGGAAAAGAGGGGACTGCTCTATTACAGGTAACTTGTTTAAATAAACAAATATTGCCAGCATTTTCAAAACAATCCACTATCATATCTGTGACCTTCTAGGGATGAGAATGAGACCCGTGATCACCAAACTCTCTCCCTTAATCACCTCAGCTGCTCTGCATCATTTTGCTAATCATATTTTACCAGTTTCATCTTCTTGGCCAGACAGATTATTGCAAAGCTCCAGCAGGCAGAACAGGGATATATGTTCTGCTGCCTTCAAAACTCGAGGGATGTTAAAAAAAAAAAAAGGTGTAGTCAGTCTTTCAGCAGAATTAGTGTGCTCTTAAATCCAAAGAGAAGGCTAGGGTTGGATTCCAACTATTCAGTGTATTAATCCTTAAAACTGGATGGCTGCAAGCAGAGTTGAGGTGCTGCCATTCATTTCTGGAGGTGAGGAGCTTTGTGTTTGGGAGTGTTAATAATTGTGGATGGCAGCGTTCTGTGCTGGTTCTCAAACTCTGCCAGCAAAACTCTGAGAAACAGCACAAGTATATATTTAGTTTTTCTAATGAGGTTCATAGTGGGAGAGTGAAAGGAATGTACCCCATCCCAAATCACATGTTTGCAGTGAAACTGCTATCAAAAGGAATGCCTTGTAATAGCAAATGTTTTGTCATTGCAGGCAGAGGTGCTCTGATAATGAAGCATTTTCTTCTAAAAATCTCTAAAGGATATTGTGTTGTAAAGCTGGACAAGGTAAAATTTGGACATTAAGTATTTTTAACATCCCAGAACATTCAAATATTAGGGAGCAAACTGAGGTTCCTTTACTCTGGGTTGGCACACAGGAGAAAAACCAACTAGATATTCTCAAAATGTCAAAATTACACAAAAGTTTACTGGCAAAATAAAGAAAATCAAAGAACTTTGGCAAAAGGTTTAACTACAACACCAAATACAATATAAAACACTTATAGCATTATAGCTCAGCCCATTTGACTTAGAAACCTTAAATCCCATAAGATGTTAAGTTACCCAAAACATTCCATGGAAAGAGAATTAGGAGAAGAAGAGAGAAAGAGAGAGACAGAAGAGGCATAGAAAAACTCATATATAGCTACCAACTGGACAGCTCTGGCAGGCTGGGATTTAGGCACTGGGCTGGGGGTGGGGCATTTCACTGCCTCTGCTGGGCAGGGCCTGACCTGCCTCTCCCACCACAGGCACACACAGGCATTTCAGGCATCCCAAAATGTCTTGAGGCATCAATTTTTTCCAGTCTCGGACAGTGTTTGACCCGAGTTTTCTGGAAAAAAAAAAAAAAAAAGAAAAAAAAAAAAAGACAGGTTTGATTCTGTAGCAAAAACATGTTATCATTTCCTTTGGCTTTTAAGTAACATATTCTGAACTTTCCCCAGTATTAGTTGTCTCTCTAATTAAGGCCTTTTAAAAAAGAGCCTTTTCCAAGCACTTTCTCTTCCTGGGTCCTTCTATGAAAGACAATTTTTTAACTTCACAGTTCCACATTTCCAGATCTCACAGGAATGCCCCAAGGAAGTCCAAGATCTACCTAACCAAGCTGTGCTTATTATATATGTTCCTTCATTTTGCCAATACTGAAGATGTTTTAGCGACGTGAAAACTAGAATGGAATGGTCAGTTTATAATAATCCACTTTACATGAATTCTAAAGAATTTGCATATAAATAGGTTTTATATATTTAAATGCCCTGTGGGTGAATGTAATCCAATACCCCTCAGAAATCAAAATCCTGAACTGTCTCATTTAAAGTTTGCTTGCTGAAAATAAGGTGCAGTTGGACAGCTTTTGATTAACATGACATTCCTTCCTGGAGAGTGCTTACAAGACCAACAAATCACAATTCAATTAAGCTGTGCCCTGTCTGGTACTTTCAGCGTGTTCTTTGCGGTTTCTTTTTCCGGCATTCACACTTACCCCATTTTTCCCTTGATTCATTTTGCAAGACTTCGCGTGTAAAGTCCCACAAGAGAGGCAAATGAGGAATATTTCAAAAACCTGATTGCAGATCTTGCTGCTTAAAACGCAGGCATTGCCCACGTCTGCCATTATGTCAGCTGACTCTTTTAACAATGAGGTGAAGAAGTGACTATTAGGCTGCATTTACATTTCTCCAAGTGCTTTGTTTGCTCCCCTGTAATTAAAGGGTGTGTCAAGCTTTTCATTATCAAATCCTATTTTTAAGGCAGCAAAAATTTAACACAAAGCTATGTCAGGCCTTTCCAAGCAGCGAAAAACTCAGCCCACCTTATGCAGATGATAAACAGATTAAAGCCATGGTAATGCAGCTGGAAGCCCAGGAAGCCACAGGAAGCACCAGCCACAGCCCACTTGTGGCCCACAAATGCACTTAGAGCAGTATCCTCCTCACTCTTGCAGGGCTTAATGCCACCTTTAACATCAACCATCCCTCCTGCAGCGTGTACCTTTCCACACTAAACTGTGAATTCTGCATTGTATTTTCTTAAGGCCGGTGTGTGCATTCACATACGTGTCCTGAATTAAATTGCTCTAGTGTAATCTCCTTAAAGAGATCTTTGCAGCAGCAACCCATTCCCCCCAATCCCCATCCCAAAGCAGCCAGTGAATGTGTATCAGCAAGCCCCTGCATGCTGAGCTGCTGCATGTTCTCTGGCCTCTTCTCTGGCTCTATCTGTCTCTTTTGTCCAACATCCGAAGATAATTTGAGGAAAGTACTGTGTGAAATCTATAGAGGAAGTAGTTTAACATGACATGAAAATTTCATTAACTTTTAACACTAAACAAAGTCTTATCAGTTGGATTAATACGTTGAAAATTTTAACATGACATGAAAATTTCATTAACTTTTAACACTAAACAAAGTCTTATCAGTTGGATTAATACGTTGAAAATTTTTAGATATTGCAAACCAAATCTAGGTGGGAAGCTAGCAACCGAGGGGAGATCGTAGGGAATTTCCACGGAGGTGTTTTCTGAGAGGAATTGAACTCAGTATTTTGGTCGATTGTCTTGAGGATATATATAATGCTTTTCCCTAAGCAGGCGAGTTTTCTATATACTGTGTGCACATGGAGTGCTCACAGTTTATAGGAGCACGGAGCTGGATCTCCAGGGGCTCTCCTTTGGAGAATGCACCTTCCCAAGGTGCATTAAAGGCTGGAAACAGTGACAGTGCTAGCAGGGAATCAGCGGTGGGATGTAAGCTTTCTTCTGCCAGCTAAAGTGCCACACGCATCTGAAGTGACCTTGGGTCAGATAAAGTGGAAAATGCTGCAGGATTTTCCTTTTCCTTTGTTGCCATCAGGCGGGAGCCTGGCAAACATCAGCAGGATGGGAGACCAGCATCTCCCCCAGTGCCTGTTTGTCAGTGGGAGGAATGATTGCAGAAAGGAGGAAGAAAAATGGAGTAATATATATTAATTTGAAAAGTATTGCGGAATTGCGTGCAATTGTTTTTTATTCAGCTCCATTAGGCTGTTAGGTGTGAGGATCTGTGGTGCACCCTGGATGGACTCCTGTAAATGGATGCAAAGCACGACGTCCATCTTTAATCTGAGTCTGTATTAAGGCTTTTTTTTTTTTTTTCACTGGGTATGTGCTGTGTATATTGGGAGCACTCAAGCTCTGATTAAACTAAATTCAATCCCTGAGTCTTGCTAATGAACTGTAAAAACTCACTCTAATTTACATTCAAACATCACTATGCTCTCCATACTGTAATTATATTAGTAATGATCTATCTGAAGGCTTCTTAGGTTTTATAGGAATTTACTTGTAATTTTAAAAATATGCAGAAGAGATAAGGGAGAGAAAATCAGGAAATAAGAAAGGAAGTAAAGATAAAGAAGGGAGCTGGAAGGGGAGAAAAGAATCTGGAAGGACAGCAAGAGCAGAAGAAACTGTACTAGCATGGCAATGTAGTTGTAAAACCTTGTCAGAATCACTTTGTTGCATAAATAAAATATCAGAAGAAAAAATTTTAGCTTTATTAGAGTAGAAGCCTTTCCATTTAAAGTTAAGGTAATCAGAGAATAAATAATATTTAATATTAATAATATAAAAATATAATATAATTACCGTATAACAGATTGTATATATTGTATATACTGTATATATTGTATATTTTGTATATATTGTATATATTGAATATATAATATATCTATAATATAGATATTCTTCTTCTGTGAGCAGTATGAGAGCTGCCATTTGGAAACTACAAGGAGTTAAATTCTAGCTGGCTATGAAATTGCATCCATTCTAAGTCAAGCTCTTGAGACAGGTTTAAAATGCTAATCCCTTTTTTCTTTTCTCTCTGCTTTTGATGAACAATTTCCCATGCTCATTTCATTGAGTAATAATGTCAAAGTGTTCAAAACCCAAACATTTCAATTATAAGCATATCCCCAGAGATATCACTGATAAAAAAGTAATTTTTTATCTGGTTAGGATTTGCATTGTTAACTCTTCATGGTTTTTAAATCAGAATTTGAAAAGACACAGTAATAGTTATGGTATCTTGGCAGGTTAATGTAGTATGTCATGTCGTATTTCTGTCTTGTGGCATGACATACAATACACACAGAATTTCATTGTTATTTAAAAATGTTCGTGTTCTTTGTGTTGTACAATCCATTGCAGAAATTAAAGCTGCACATTAACAAAATAGCAAGAATACGGGTCTTTTACTGACTCATTGTAAAGCAATATCATAAAAATTCAAAACACAATATTATTTTCTTTTTTGTTTTAAAACTTCAGTTTTGTTTTATTTTTTTCCTCTGTAGAATGTTCTCTCTATTCTTAATGTTTATTTAAATACAGGTAAATATTGATTAGACCTTCTTTTCGAAATGGATTTCCTTCTGTAGCTTCTCTTTGTTGAGTAGGTGTTTGAAAATTTTGTTTTTGAACTAAAATTTGGGGTTTGTTTCCCTCTAAGCAGTTTGCAACCATAATGTGCAAAAGAAAAAAGAATCATTGAGAAAAAAAAAAAAATACTGCCTTCTTTCAGTAACTTTTTTTTTTTCTGAAGGATTATACAAACCTTTCATCATCATTGATATTATTATGCTCCCAGTGATTTGCCCTGTCGTCTTAATTCCTGTTAAGCTACTAAGAGACAAAGCAGCTCTTGAGGATCAACATAGCATTATTTCTCAAATTATTAGTCTTATTTTCTTCTTTAGTGCATTTTCATTCTCCTAAACCTTGTCACTAAAAGGGTTATTATTGTTGTGACAATAAGATGGGATAAGGAAAAATTTATTCAAAGTCACAGCGAGGGTTTAAGGAGGGGCTGACACAGCCAAAGGGACTGACAAGGGCAATTAACGTAGTCACAGAGTGCTGGATGTATGGGAAGATGAACATAAGAAATGGGAAGACTACATTTATAATTAGCAATAATAACTTGTGTAAATAACATGTGACTGAAATGCAAGGCAGGTCTTTACCTGCAGGCACTGACAGGCTTTTAGACATAGGACAGCAATAATGGTAAAAAACTTGCTACTCCAGGAGAATAATTATCACCATGTGATGTCGAACGTGGCATGTTGAAAATGCCCTGTTGTGTTTTTAGCTGTATTTGAAAAGTAAGAACTGAATAAAATGTGAATAAAGGCACAGGAGAAGATAAGAAGCCCATGGCAGTGTTAAAAGGCCAGCTGTAAATGTGTGCAGAGGGATTTGCTGCCAGCCAAGGAAGGTAGTTCCAGCATGGGGAGCTGGTATCAGTTAAAGTTGCCAAGGAATTTTTTTTTTTTTTTTTTTCAATTTAGGAATTTTTCAGTTACGTAGAGCATGGAGAAGTGCAGCATCAGAAATTAGTAATTAGAAATTTGGGAAGCAGTGACCCTTATTTGGGTCAGCTGTGCAAATCCAGGATATCTTCACTGATACAGGGGAGAAAACAGTAAGATTAACTAGACATTGCACAAAGACTAAGAAATCTGATTCAAAATATTTGGACTAGGCTGCTTCCATAAATAATCAAGTGTAAGAAAAAAGAGAAAAAAACAATCATTCTCTTATGCTGTGAGTATACATTTTTGTTTTGTGGAAAGTTAATGGGATTTTGAAGTTATATTTAAATACAAATTTTTACGAATTAAAAACCCAAACATGCTTTACAACCTTATTTAAACTTAATTCGGGAATTTTCCTGTTAAATTGATGTATATAAAAGACTAAAGCAGTAGAAACTGTCTTTAATGCTGCTGAAGTGGTTTACATCTGTCTCAGCAATTGGCTTAATTTCTTTAAGATGACAGAGTGTCCTTTTTATCACGGCTACCATACATTATTATGCAGATCCACAATGCCATATGGAAGCATAAATGATAAAATGCACTTTCATTAAGCCAATATAAATAGTAGTTATTGGCAAATTCATTTGTTTCATCCCTCATCTCACCTCTCTGGCAATAAAGAAAAACTGAGACTACTTGTCTAAACAGTTAATACATAATTTAAAAGCAGAGTACCAAGAGCATTATCAAAAAATCCACATACAAATAGAAATCATATTTGTGTACAAATACAAATTAACTTTGGAGGCCCCCATTTTAGTGAACAAATAACAGTAATTGTTTATATTGACATGTAGCGATTTGTAGTTTGAATTATAGGAGCAGATAAATAATTTGAATTGGCAGCAATATATTCTGCTTTAAACTTGGGGGGATTTGGTGAAGCCTCAAAGTTCAGCTATGATTGTCTTGAGAGCTTAGAGGCATTAAGAGTCCAAGAACTGACATCAAGATTTAGCACACTACTTGGAGGATTGAGAATACCTCAATGGAAAATAAATCAATGCTGTAAGTAAAGTTCTTTTAAAATCCAATACTTAACAGGTGGTGTAAGGGAAAGTTTAGATGTCTCACTGAAGTAAGTGCAGGTCAATGGCCAATTGAGAAAAAATAACCAAATCTTCTGGATCCTTTACCTCAAGAGTAAAAAATAGTTGTGGGTCAAATTTAAAGTTTATTACTCTTAAAAAGAAGTAAGAGAATGTTGTTAATATTTCAGTAACAAGTTTCATATTCCTTATTCACAAAACTTGGTACCAGATCCAGCTTTTGAAAATAAAAGCAGCTTCTCTGTCAGCTAGTATGTCAACCAATGAGAACCTCTTTTATATTTTTTCATTGCTCTGTCATCTCCACCCAAAGTCAACAGCGAGTTAGAGATCTTAAAGATGTGCAATTCCTTAAATTTCCATGAGAAATGATAGGTGCATAGAAGTGAAGGTCCACAGTCTGGAAAAGCCTGCAAGATAAGCTTGTTTTTCCCATGTGATGTGCTGGCTCTCCAGACAGCAGGAGCAGTGACATCTTAAGGAATGCTGCACTTTGCAGAGGAAGGGAATGTGTATGAGAATCCAGAGCTCAAATTCAGTCATTGAAACCTGAAGGTAATGGCCTTTTCTGGTTCTGTGTTCCAAAGTGCATGATTGAGGTATGGGAACAAACTACTTAGGGAGAAATACTGCAGCAAAAAAATTGTGATTATTGTCCTATAAAAGCAGTTTGAGTTTGCCAAAAACATCCCCCAAAATCTCTGAGGTCACACAGTGTAGGAGATTTTAGGAAGGGTGGATTCCAGACATCTAGCACGCGGTGCATGGCATCTCTGAGGAGCTGAAGTTCTCTCTGTTCTTAAGACACTGCACCACAGTACTTGGGATTCTTAAAACTGAGCACTGTAGCAAAGGTAAGACTTGTATTTGAAAAGGGTAAGTAAGAACTTTGGTTCTGTGTTGTAAAAATATTTTCTGAAATAATGAAAGCAAGGACTTTTCATTCTTTTCATAAGAATGAAATGACTACCTGTGAATAAATTAAAGATACTTATGTCCTTTTTGATATTGTAACAATCACAATAAACAATAATCTAAATTCGCATTTTTGATGCTTAGCCTATTCTACCATTTCGCTCTGATTAATGGTGACTGCCTGTGTACTTGAAACTGAGGCTATTCATGCTGAGTAATGGGAAACCTCAGGAAGACTCCTTCCTTTGATTCTGAAACTGAGCTAAAAAAATGTTCTTTTCAGTCTTTAGGTGGGTATTTTTATGTCAAAATCCAGCCTGGCCATGCAGCAGAGCCAGAAAGGCTTATTCCCCAGTAAGCTACAATGCCATTGAGACCGATGCTGTGCTTTAACTACATATCTCAGGAGGGCTCCTGGGGCAAATAGATCACAGTGTGGTTCTTATGCTTTCTTTTGTTGGTTTATGAATGTGTTTGGGGGCAAAGCCACCCGAACTGTAAGTTAAATTATCAGTTCAACAGAGAGATCTAAACAGCTCTGCAAGGCCAGGTTCGAATAAGATTCTCATATAACCTGGTTATAATAGTCCATCTGGAATATATATTGCAAGAATCCTGCCTTTGAGGTCTGATCTTGTGGATTGAAGTGAAAGAGGATTCTGCGTATAATAAAGTTGGTGTATAATAAATAGCGCAATATTTGCGTAAATTAGTTTTTGCTGGATACATTTTAATATCTTCAACTTCAGATGTCATGTGAATTCCTTGCCCTAGCTTAAAACAAATTATCAAACCTTGCACGAGTGGTAGCAGGAGTAGTTTAAAATCAAAAAGACATTCTATCTGCATCTGCACGGCAGTGACTGAATAACAACACGGGAAGTAGAAAATCAGAAAGACATTACATCTTTGCAGGTTATATGTTACTAACATCGCTGTGTGACTAATTTGATGCGACTCGAACTCCCCAGGAAAAGATTTGTCATTCTGTCAATCGCGTTGGGCTGCCTTAGATGACAGAGCTGGTAAGCTGTCTGTTAATGCTTGGAAAGAACATGTCGTGATCGTGTGATTGAATTCTGGAAATACTGACTAAACAGTTTTTCATATCTTTGTAGCTGGTTAAATGGAGTGATAAATATCTCTAATTTCAAAACTGCAGTTTCAGGAAGATTAAAACCGTAGCAATACTCCATCAGCTATCATATTGCAAAATAAGCTGTGTGCTGGATGACTTTGTGACCTGAAACCTGCAAAACTGAAACGCAGAATAATTTTAGATGCTACCTTCTTTAAATAAGAAGTCATGCAAAATACAAATGATTAGATGAAAGCTACTCTAGTTGATGCTAATTTCAGATTTTTAACCAATTATTCATTGAAATTTTTCAAAGTAGAAATGATCTTGAAAGCCAAAACCTTGCCACTTTTATGCATATCATTCAATTAATTTTAAAAGTAACATAATGAAACTATGGTTTTCTACAATGATTGCTGATTACAAATTATTTCCATAATGTTTAGCTGGAAAAAATGGAGTTTAACCTCTGTGGCTGTGTGAAAAAACAGGTTTGCAGTATAGAGAGGGATAGGCACGAGAGATCTAACCTAAAATGTAGAAAGATACTGTGGCTTCATAGTGCATGCATTAAGTACTTCTTTAGAACTGTAGTCACTGTACAATACCTATAGAAAATATTCAAGTGAAAGATGCCATAAAACTGAAAATAAGGGTATAATCATGCAAAAATTAGGAAGTGACTGTGTTCTCACAAATAGCATCCCTGCGTCTTATTAAAAAAAAAAAAGAATATGTTCATGGGCAAAATTGGTTATTAACAGTGAAAACAGATGAATTAAGAAAAAAATAAGGATCTTTTGTGCAATAGAGGAGAGAAACATTTCTCCTCTTGCTCAGCTTCCATCTATTTGTAGGGATTTTGCCATGGATATCCATGATCATGGTAGGACAGGGCCTTGAGTGTAATACTATACTGCTTCACTGTAATGTGAGGGCTAGGAAATTTTCTGTATGGTTAAATGCAAGATTTTAATGGCTTTTGATAGTTAATATGGCTTTTTTTTGCCATCACTTTTTTGTCTAGCAGTGTTATATATATTCCCTAATTGTACAGTTTTTTATATCTAAGAGTTGAGCTATTATTCAAGACTTCTGCTTGGTCTCACTTACTAATTGCAGTAGCCATAAAAAGCTCTTCCTAACTGCAAATTGCCTGTCATTATAGTCAGTTGTTTGAAATCACCGAAGCATTTCTAAATTCATGAGATCTACAAGGATATAAACTCAAATACTTTAAAGAAGTTATAACTAGTCCAATAGGGTTCATCATAACTTGCTAATCAGGTGGCTTATTTACCGTGTTACATTTATTTTACTTTTACTAATCTACATAAATAGTTATTGTGTCTTCATGCCATGACATTTCATAGCAGATCATTTTTATTGGGAAACCAAATAGCATCAGGCTCCTTTAACATTCAGACACTTCTATGAGCATAAGGGCTATAGATATGGATTTATGATTTATTACTTCAGTCCTCCCAAACTCTGTCAGCAATGGCATCATGGTTCAATTAAAAGTTACCTATCAAAACAAAAACTGGCATGTACCATATGACAAAAGCTTGTCCTGATAACGCGAGCTGCAAGGCAAAATGATGAATTGCTGCTCTGTGGGGAGCAGAGTTATAGCCTAGAGTTCACTGCCCACAGTTTAATTAGGCAGGCAGAGATCCATCAGTGAACTGGGATTCAGATTCTGCTGAATGTTTCTTATCTCAGGTCACAGGTACATGTTAGGGTTGGGGAGGGAGGGAGGGGTTGGCTCATTTCCACTTCCCCAGGTAAAGGATAAATACAGAAAATTTAAAAGATTTTATTATAAAGCAAAGGAGAGAAATAGATTAAAAGGATCAGGTGAAATTTCCCTTTACTTCCTGAATGATTATATAAGAAAGATGAAAGATTCCCTACTCTAAGACTTTGAGTTAAGGGGACTAAAGTGCTTGAGTCTGCGAGAAACATGAAAACCAGTGAGTCAACAAATAAATCAGAGGCATTGAGACTGGACTGCTGAATTGTTATATGATTACTTTTAATTATGAGGGGATAATATGTTACAGGATGGGGTAAGCTCAGGCTCCAAATGAGTGTTTTAGGTGATTTTTAGTTTAAATGTTCTTTGATATAAAACAGACTTTGGGCTTCTAGCTTTAAGACACTTTGAAGTTTTTTTCTGGAGAAATGGTTTAAAAAGACAACAGTCTAGATCTTAACAACACCCAATTCTGCATTTCATCTAAAGGCCTTTTGTTTTTTATGCCACTGCAATGTGTAGTGCAGGCAGAGAAAGAAAAAATATAACCTAAAGTTGTGAAACCTGGATTAAGATACTCTATGCAGGGTGTAAATTAAGAATTTAAAATAAGAATTGCAAATTAATGTGTTGTTGCTGAGATCTAAGGGCATTCTCATGTGGTAATGATGTGGTACTTTCACTCAGCATGAGTTTGCAAATGCTCAGCTCTTGTTCATTGGAATTGTGTGGCTAACACCTTCTTGGAAGAGCAGAGATCGAAAGCCAGCTGATCAGGCTGAATCAATGCATTTATGTTCTTTTACAGCAGATTTCAATGTAGTCCTAAGATTTAATGAGTTTGAAATTGAATAGACTTCTTTCTTCTACTTACCTCTGGGTAGAACCTGCAGGATTATATTCTCTTCTGGGGCATCACTGCCTGACATTTGGTATCTGTTCCGGGCATTTCCATAGTCCTTCTGAGACTTTTTTTCAGACATTTTTATCAGATATTGCAACATTTTGCAGTTGTTTCTGATTTATATTTGCTTTTTAATGGTGCTCCATGTGGAAAGTTCCCCCACACCTGGTGGCTCCATTGTTAGGACACCCAACATCTCAGCAGGACAAGTCCCTTTCCAGGGAGAGCTTTTTAGTGGTGATGAATCTTTACGAATACAGAGACGCTTCTCCTTGCCAACACCTCATCTGACTGCCTCACGTGGGTGCTGTTCATCCTTAGACTCTTCCAGTGCCTTATTTTTGGGCAGCAGAGGGAGGGGGCACTGAAATGGCAGGGGAAGAGTGGAAGACAGGCAATGGATGGGCTCAGCTGCAGCACTGCTGGCTGCTCGATGGAGCGCACTACCTTGATTTGATTTGATGGCAGCCCCCGTTAAAGAGTTCAAAGATTTTCTCCTTTTGAGTAGAGCTGGGCAGAACCTTTCTGAGGGAGTACTTCTCAGTTAGAAAATGCTGATTCATCCAAAGTGAAGTCTTTCCTGGAAATGTGACAATCTGAAGAGGAATTTCATTAAAAAGTTCGGTTGCTCCACTTTGACTTTTCAGAAAGAATGGCAGAATTTTCAATTAAAAACAAAACAAAATACCTTTATGAAATTTTAAAAAGTTATGTACAATTCCATTGCTTGCAAATGTAAAAACTGAAGCTGATATGAAATTTTGTGTTTACAAAAATGAATTATTTTGAATTATTTTGAGCTTTTTCTGCACCTCCAGGCCTCCCAGACTTCTGAGCTTCTTCTAACAGTGTCCAACAAAATAGTTTAGGTCAAGAGATGCTTTCATGACTCATTTTTCCCCTTTGATGGTGATCCACAAAAGGGTTTCAAAGTGGTTTTATTATCTCCAGGGCTCAGCTTCTGAATTGAAATGAGTTCCTGGTAGTTTCACACCAGAAGTTTCTTTAAGATTTATTTTCATTCCAATGGGACGAGGAATCTCCTCATGGGAGTTCTCCTGTTGAGAAGCTCTAGTACATCTCACCCCACACCCTGTTGTTCTCAGGGAGATGCTTGTAGAGATGAGAATCTCTAACAGACTTCATGTGTCTGGATGTTAAAAGTATTTTCTCCACAAATAGCAAAATTAGGGACGTGTCTAGTGAAAACAGAAGGGAATGTTCAGCTTATTGAGCACATACTATGGGCTTGACTGCAGTGCTAGAGCAGAAGTCATTGCAAAGTCAGCCTTTGCTGGTTGCTGCTGAGTCCCAGACACTAGCAGCAGCTGACCTGAGGGTGAACAATCAATATTAGCACGGTCTTCCCATGGTATAAAGGTCTGGAAGGACAACGAGAGTCATTATTTCCTGCAGGAGAAAAAAAATGTTACAATGGAAGGAACAGCTACTTCTCTCATCCCTCCCTTATGCTAGCATATTGCTCCAAGGACATTAGAGAGATGGGCTCTGTGAGCCATGATAGCAAATGCCAGGCGTGCTGGGGAGGAATTGGATGCATCATTTGCTTACTTCTGGCACCTCTTCGGATGCCTGGAGAGGAGCTGTGCCATTCCTAGTTTTCTCAGGGGAACCGTGGATCTGTTCCTCTCTGAGCAGGGCAAGGTAGCCTTCCCTGACTTGAATATTATGAAGATGCTTTCTAAAAATAATTATAAATAATTTAAAGACTCATAGTTAGAGATTAAGCTGCTGTTAAATACAGCCATTCCTCCTGATCTAAGAATTTTAAAATTCTTGTTCTTTGTTGCAGGCAACCCTTTGGAGAAGTGCTGTTCTGTGTAGACAGGTATTTGCAGAATTTGCCTTGAAGCAGTTTTAGGATTGCAAAATGCAGCTTCTTAGAGACCTGCCTGAAGCAACGCCCTCAGGAAAAAAACAAAAGAAAACAAAAGGAAGTTTCTGCCTTGTGCTGCCTCAGCTCTGCCTGCAAGGAGCAGGAGAGCTTCAGCCTGAGTGACCAAGACCTCTTTTGCACCATCCCCTGTTCCATCTATGGCTGCTGGGTCTTAGAGAGACAGTAACAATTTTGGGCACAGATACAGAATACAATAAAATTTTGTGCCACCCAGGGCATTTGGCTGTAAATATAAGTGTTCACCATCTGTTTTTACTATGAGCAAATACCGCTGAAAACAGGAAACATCCTTATTTAACACCATTGTTCAAGAAGGATTGGGGTTTTTAATATTTTCATTTATCTGTGAGGTAAACTATTTTTTTGACTGATGGTATTTCAAGAGAATATCTTCTTCAGCCGTTTCCCCAACAATGTCTCTGCATAGTCTGTGTAACCTGCTGTTCTACCTCCTAGGGTATTCTTTTATTAAATACGCCAATAACGAGAATAGAACAGTCACATTTAGCTTAAGATTTCTTTTCAAACATGATAGTTTATTTTCTTTACTTTCGCCTTAGAATGTCCTATTTTGTGCTGGTATATTTTTAGCAACTGCACTATATTGTGCCATTTTGATCATCTCGAAAATAACGGCTTGATGGACCTTCCATTGACCAGGTACTAAAAGATAATATTGTAAATCTCTCCTTAAAACTGGGATGATTCTTAAAATGCCATTATTATTTCTTCTTGCATCTAAGCAGAAAGAAAAATGAATTAGGTGAAAGCATCACTAGGCTTATGTAGGCATATTGCAATAATGCTAAAGGCTGGAAATGTTCAACAGAATATACGAAACACTTTTTGCAGGTTTAGGCTACGATAATCTGGTCTGTGGTTGTGTTTATAAGTGTTTGAAAGAGCTGTTTCCAATTCTGAGCTCCTAGATTCTCCATGGTGTTTTAATTTCTGTTAAGAATTATATGAATGTTTCATTTCTTGTTTTTCTATTAATATATTTCTGGAATGTTGATAAAGTGTGATTTTTTTCTCATCTAAGATGGCTTGGGTGCATGAGACTAGACCATGCAACCTGCTCATGTAAGACACAGCATTTGCTTTGAATTTGAATATCATAAATAAAAGAATACAGTTTTTCTGTGTGTTTTGAACCATGGTTTCCCCATATTAAAAGATGGAATTGACTGCACAGATAATATCTTCAAAAGTGGCATTTATGATCTTATCCTTTTATCATTCCCAAATGTATTAGTGCCACTATCTTTTGTTTTATGGTTATAATCCATGCCATGCAGATAAATTAGGAAATCAATAAGGACATCCCCCCCAACTGGATCTACAGTGGGTCAAATTTATAATGAATAGTGTTTTGCAAGGAAGTGGTGATGTAAAGTCCATAGAAAAGGAGCATTGCTAATGCTGTCTAATTCAAGATGTGGACTTATATGGTACAATTTTAATAGCTTTATTTAATTTTTATTTATTATTTAATGAACTAATAGAAAAATGACCCTCTGAGCTAATAGAAGAAATTTATTTAAATATGTTTATTTAAACATGTTTATTTCAATATGTTTGTTTACATATCTTCTGCTTTGCTTAAATACAAATTAACAGCATTCCATGTCATATTAGGGATTATGTATTTTGAAATATAGTAAAAAAAAATTAATTCTTTGAGCTGTATGCAGAATTTGAGTACTAGTCAAATATTCTGGATAATGGTAAATCCATGGTTATAGGAAACACTTAAAAATGCTGACTGCAAAATAACTTGTAGAGTTAAGAATTAATCAAGTATATAAAATTGATTAACAGTAAAAATATACAGATTAATTTTAAATATCAGGAGTATTTTTTAAGACAATTATCAAAGCATCTAAATTCTCACACCAAGGAAAAAAAGAGCTGGGCTTTTCCTGTTGAGATATTTCTCATTTATTTTTTAGGCAGTTACACATCATGATAGCGAGTACATCAAATACATGGAAGACATGAGGTCTTTAGCGTGGCTATGCACTCTTCTTTAATGGGAATGTACGGAGGATACTTAATGTTCCTTTTGGGATAAATGACTAAATCTGAGCAATGTGTCTGGTTAGACAGGTTGTCTGTATTGTCTTGTGCTGGAGATACTCCTGGAAAAGAGTTAAAAATTAGGAACTGTGCCAGTTCTCCCCTTCATACAACACAAGCCATAAAGCCATTAAAGTTTAAATATTAAAATTTTAGCACCCTGGTATATGTGAGATGGTGTAAACCATATGCTGTACTTAGTACAGTGGTTTCATAAACATTGGTTTATCATTTATTGGTCGAATCTTCTCAGCTGTTTTGCTTAATTCTCTATGATGCTTTTGATATTGGGCTTCATTATCTTAGAGGTCCTCTCCAAGCTGAATAATTCTATGATTCTACATAGAATTTTTGTTGAATAACAAAATCTTCAGAGTCTGTACAGCCTAATTCGTGAAGGTCAAAACGTTCCTGCCATAGCCCATTTTGGTGATTAAAGTTGTGTGTATATTTGTAGCTTGTGAATCAGGATCTTGTAGACAGAATTTGCCATAAAGCATGGCAGAAGGAATTGGACAGCTGAGTTTTATATACTTGGTGTGATTTGATCACTGCTCTGATGCAAGAAAATGCTTGTTTTTAGCAGATTACTCTGTTCCTAAAAAGATCTGAACTTGACTGTAAGCTTGTACGGATGGTCTTTTTTTGGAGATCCAGGTGACAGCAAATAGCTGTTCAAGCCCCCACTGCAATCCCCCAACAAAACACACAGGAGTTTATTGTTCTTTCAAAGCTTCTTAGCTGGGTGAATTTATGCCATAAATTCATAACTTCAGGCATCCATGCTTGTACCACAGTCACTGTGAATAATTGATAGTGCTTACAAGTTTTCATGATTTAGTACCTGGGCAGGCAAATTTGTAGAATGTCATGTATTTTTTAGGCAAAGATTTATTTAAAGGCTGAAATTAATCCAGATCTTCAAAATGATAAATTTGGTGCAAAAAATTTTCAACAAAACATTGTCCTTCTCTGTATGAAGTGTACTGTTGTATTCTAAAAGAGGAGTAATTCCAAGAAGCAGAAAGCACTTTAAGTGAGCACTAGAAAAATTACAAAATCTTGTAACAGGATCCCTTATATACCAACTCCAGTGTTCAGTTAGCTATTTTGGGGTTTAAGCCCAAGGAGTTTGTGTTGCTTTCCAGTTGACTGTCCTCAAGCCGTATGCCCTTCGATGTACATTACTCTTGTCTACAAAAATAGATGTTCTGATACAAGTGTCCTGCAGTAATACTCCTAGAAATAAAGAATAAGGATTCCACTCAATAATACAATAATCACCAGCTCTTTGGAACCCACCAAAACTGCTGTTATTAACTTAAGGTTTTCCATTTGCAGTTTAAAGAAAATCTTGACCTGTCGATCAGTGATAACTGGTCGATGTCACCCAGTAACTGAGGCTGGTTTGGGGAACTAAAATATTGCTTAAAAGTGTGAGGATTCACCTAAGCTGCACCTCCCACAGTTTCCTCATCTGTCCTCTGGCCAGAATACCAAGCACTGGCTGGTTTTTATCTGTAGGAATGGTCTACCTTTCTTTGTTGTTTTTTTTTTTTACTTTCATAATTTATTTTTGTGTCGTGCACGTAAATACCCCTGACAATGAAAGAGAGGGATTTCCTGGGTATGGTTTGGTATGAAGAAAAAAAAAAAATTAGTCAAGGTGACTTAGTCTGCTTCCTTGCCACCCCTGGAAATGTTCAAGGCCAGGTTGGATCAGGCTCTGTATTTTGTTTTGAAGCAATGGTAAAAAAAACAACCTTGAAAGAAATCAGTCATTTGCTATTCACCTTAATTTATTTTATGTTTACTTAATAATGTTAAATTTGCAGTTCAACTTTTTTAACTGCTCTTGCTTTCCGAAGAGAAAAATAACCAAAAAACTAATTATGGGAATGTGTATTCCGCTCTGATTTGTCAGCAAGCCAGAAAGTGAAAATGGCCTGTTTCAGTAATCAAAATGGTTCTGGCTTTGAGGAAGCAACATAAACTACACATGAAAAATTATTAAAACAGATTTGGAAAGAAAAGAAACAATAGGAAGGCTGGGGAAAGAAAAAAAAATGTGTTATTGTCACTAAATGGCCTGAGTTAATTTGTTAAAATACTTTCCAGCACCAGGAAAGTGCAGAGTAACTGTCTTAATGTTCTAATTAAAGCCTTGTCCCTTACCAGCAAAAAAGCATCTTTTATTTAAAAGATGATTTAATGACCAGAAGGCGATGAAATACATATCCAGGTTAAAAGCCATCCAGATTAGCAGAACTTTGCTTCTGTTTACAGGCTTGTTGCTCAGGTCCAGCAATTGATGAGATATCAGCATTAATAAATATCTTTTTGACAGGAGACTGTACAGCAAGTTATTGAATGCGAGTCAAGATTTGGTTTATATAAAAACAGTGAAGAGTAAGAAATATTTTTAAACAGTAGCAAAGAAACCTCCACAGCAATCAAAACTGAACAATAAGAGTGTCATCCTGTGTCCTAGTTCTCATTAATTGCACTAATAATGTTTTTAGGAATCCATAAATGTCTGTAGAATAAGCTAACAGAGCACACAGCCAACGGCTAAAAGGGAAAAAAAAGTATTTGTTTTTACTGCCTTATGGAAAAATGTCGCCATTGCACTTCTCATATAACAGCTTTTAGAGTGTGGATGTATCATAGGATCACAGAATTGTTTGAGAAGAGTCAGGGTGTGAAGGAAACCCCAAAGATTGTCTATTCCCACCCTCTGCCATGGACAGGGATATATTTCCCCATATCAGGTTGCTCAAAACCTCATTCAGCTGCCCTTGAACTCTAACAATTACAGGACGTCCACAGTTTAAGGACAACCTGTTCCACCTGTATCCCACCATGCTCATAATGAAAAACATGTTCCTTATAGCCAGTGTAAATCTACCCTCTTTCAGTTTGAAACAGTTGCTCCTTGTCCTGTAACTACAGACTTTGTTAAGAAGTCTCTTACATATTGAAAGGCTGATATATGGTCTCCCTGGAGCTTTATTCTTCGCCAGGCTGAACGGCCCCAATGTCTCAGCCTGCCTTCACAGGAGAGGTGCTGCAGCCCTCTGCCCATTCTTGTGGGCCTCCTCTGGCCCTTCTTTAACAAGTCCATGTCTGTCTTGTGCTGGGGGACCCCAGAGCAGGATGTAGTACTGCAGGAGGAGCCTCATGAGAACAGAGAATCCCATATTTACAGAAGTGCCAGGACCATGCCTGAGATATGATTTTTATTGATTCTTTTTATATCACAGGTGAATAGACAGAGTGACTGGAGAAAGGAAGTAAACTCTTCGAAATAAATTTACTTTGTGGCTATTGAAAAGTAAAGAGTTTACTTCTGTTTATAGACTGCAGAAAGGTTCTCGATATGAGCTGATGGAGAGCTAATCAGATCAATGAGCCAGCCCAAGAGCTGCATTCTGAATTGAACTGGCTGCTTAAGCCAAAGCCTCTGTTCACTGTGCTACCAGGGCTACATGCTTCAGTAAGAGCCTTTCCAACACCATATGAAGTTAGCCAAGCACCTTACTTTGGGAGAAGAGTGTATCTGCAAACCAGAGAGAGGGAAAGGAGTTAGCCCTTAGCAATAAATGGACTGCACCACTTGCCTGGGCACTGCAATGATCTGTTACAATGGCACAGAGAGGAGATCAAATTTTCACGTCAGAAGTGGAAAATAACTGTCATCTGGTCATAAATTGATACCCAATGCACAGATACTTGTGTTTCAGTGTTTGTCACAGTATATGAAGCTCCTAAATTTAACTCAGTCAAAAAAAAAATTCCGGTATTACAAAATCCTCTGAAACACTTTTACCAACACAAGAAAGCTCTTATTATAAGTCACTGACAGTTACTTTTCTGTACAGAAGGCTGCTTTAAGTAACTATATGTCATACATAATGAAATATTGCTGAAGGTTTTTTTCATGAGGTAATATATGTTCTCTTTTTTTCGCTGGTTACCAAAAAGGTGATGAGATATATGATTTGACCCAAGGTCTGCAGACTGCAAAATTTCTTGTTATATGGGGCAACTCTCCAGTGCTTGTGAATTCCAAGGGAAGAATCCCTACTTCTCAACTTTTCTAAAGGGCTTTAGATGATGGATAATTCTTGTTACATGAAGGTGCCACAGCAGTGCTGCTGGAGAAGAGGAAATGTATGTGGTTTGTGCATACCTATGCATATAAAGGTACCCCTGCATGTTGATGTGTGGATGTTTTGAAGGAAGAATTGTTGCTGAACCTTGAGTTTTTGTAGATGTCTAGTCTGTATTCCTAGAGAAAAGCAGACAGAAGCCAGGTGCCTGCATTGCATATACCCCATATATACAAAGTACAATTTGGTTTGCAATAACTCCCTGGAATTAACCTAGGCTTCTTCTTTAATAGGGCTGCAATTGATACTGGGTCGTCTGAAGCTGCCATTGTTGTGCAGCAGGTGTGGCACTGGTAGTTTAGTCAGTGGGAAACCTCTAAAGGTGTTTGTAAGGCAAACACTACAGCTGCAAGCTCCCTGCATTCTTGTCTGGTTGGGATATTGCAGTATGAATGAATAGAAGATCACTTTAATTTTTCGAAATGGAGGATTAGGGACTCTGTAGAGCTTCTGTTCATCAGTATAGTTTGTAAGTCTACATTTATAAAATTTTCTAAGGAATTATCAGGTGATGGTTGTTTGGGGAAATAAAGTTTTTCAAGGGGTAAAACCCAGCAGAAGGGGTTTTTTATTAAGCCTGTCCAAGTTGCAAGGCAAAAAGAATAGGGAAAGTTAATGTATTTCTACAAATACACACCACTAGGAAAGAATAATTACCTGTGAGAGATTTCTAGGAGTGTGTACACGAACCCCTCAAGATTAGCACTTCCTCTTTCAGAAGCTTCAAATAAAATTAAAGAAAATAAAAAATCCAGTTACTGTGGCAAACTTCCTCTCAGAAAGCCCTTTACAAAACTGACCAACTTTTGTCTGCTATCTCTAAAACTTTAAATCTCTTCCTTTGACTCAACAAAATCCTACAAAAAACTCTAGCCTTTTAACGGGTGTTCAAAAGAGCCTTTGCTAAGCCAGAATGTCATAAAGAGAGAGTCTTGGAGACTCTGAGTATGATTTAGGTGTCCTCTCTTTAGGCTGCGTCTTCCTCTAATGGAATTTCATATTATGTTAACTGGGATGGATCACACACGACATGACATGACATGACAATGTTCGGCCTGCCAATTCTGCTAAGCTATGAAATGTGGTTTATTATGTGAAAACAGCATTCTATCATGAAATTATTATACTATTATGTCTTTTCTTTTTTTTTAATAGTAAAATACTAACAAATATATCAGGGGTTTTGCAGAGGGAACAAATATCTGAAGAAATTATACAGGAGGCAATACTTTTAGTATTTAAAGAAAAATAATGAAAATTTAAACAAGAAAGCAATGCAGCCTGGCTGTTTGGGAGATATACTTGCATTTAGCCAACAAAACTCTATCTTGAGGAAGAACAAAATCATTGTGTTTGAGAGAAAAAAACATATTTTTCATATGCTTGGTTCAACTCAGGTTAATCTTTTTAGAGAGATGTGTTATTTTTCAGACACTGAGAACATTATATTTATGTCATAAACCATTCTTCCTTAGCAATAACATTGCAAACAGTAATTGGGGTGTACTTTACTAAGGTTTTGAAGAAAAGGTTGTCAGTAAAATATCCACAACGGAGGAAAATAGTCAGTACTCTAATCACAGTGAAGTTACAGGTAGTGACATGGGTGGGAGCCTCAGCCTTTAAAGCAAGCAGATCTTCTGCACCTCTCTTCAGAACTAAATCAACTGCCTGTGAAATACCTACTCCTGATGTCCTAAACGCAAAGGCACAATAATGTGGCTCTGGTTTTGGGATCTCGAACCTATCACAGAGGCTGTGGCAGCAGTGCAGAGGTTCCCCAAGGCATCTTTTCACTCACAAAAGGCGGCTCTGTGCCTCTGGTTCCCACTGGGTTTGTGAACGGTAAAGGAAAAGATATTTATTGCATTAAAAACAACTTATATAAATACAAAGATGCCTTTTTAGGGGATCTGGAGTGCTGTGTTTTGTCCTTTGAGATACAGAAAACAGCAGTAGCTCTGTGTGAAAGTATGGATTTTTGAAGAAAACTCTGTAGAGAAGGGAAGTGAAATGACTTCAAAACCAGCTTGATGTTTGGGGGTTTGCATCTTCATTTGTTCTGCTTTTGGATACATTGCAGCCCTCAGTGAAAGCTGGTGTTCATGTCAGCAATTTGAATCCCTTTACAGAAAACCACAAAACTTTCCATTTAGTGCTCTTCTGTTTTCAGTCTCAGTGTTACATGGTCTAAGTCAGCCCTTGCCCACAACCCGGTTTAGGTTTTTGTTGTTCTGTGAGTGCCATTTTGTATTTTTCACATGTGTCACCTGCCTTTGTTGTAACCTTTTCTCATTATCACTGTAGGGATCAGTGCAAGCAGGTTGTTGTCTCTGAAATGAAGCCTTCAGACTTTCCCTAACTTTCAGCTGGGACTATCCAGATGAGTTTTCTAAATAAACGTAAACTTGGATAATTGTGCTTTCTGATCTGAATTTCATCCAAATTTGGTTTTCCATTGCTCGACCCTGTCCCTCTTTGATTTCTAGTGAAGTGGTGATTAGTTCTGATGCACACACCAGCTTGATGGAGTCAAGGTTCAATGAGACCCAGAGGAAGGATGCTGCCTTTTGTGGCTTACAGAGGCTCTAGTATGGAGTTGTCCTTTGGCTTTACTGAAACTGTCATAGGAAAGTCCATGCTAGGAAATGAAGTCTGAATTACAGATTTACACACGTGCAGCCTGACTCACTTTATTTTCATTATTTTGGGGTTGGTTCCCCACCCTTTCTCCTGCCTGCAGCTCAATCTTCTCTTTTAGAGGATAACGCTATGGTTGTTGGATAATAACAGATGAAATAATTAGCTAGTTAATAGAGAGTGCCTTTCACTCATGTTCTTGAATTAGGTGTGGAACAAAAATTAAGAATACATGGCATTTCTAGTAGAACTTTAGTTCCATGTGTTAACTCTATCTAATATTCTGCTTAATAATGGGCTAAATATTGCATTAAATGTTTTAATCTATTTGTGAATAAATCACAGGTGCTCTGGAGTTCCTCTTTCACTCACCTTAACTGCACACTGCAGACATCTAAATAAATAAATGGGTGTAAATAACAGGTAAATGATGAATCAAAGGCAATTTGCAGGAGCAAGGTAAAGTCAAACTCAGATTTTGTGTTATAATGTGGTAGATTTTAATATAAGAAATCTTTCACTGAACTCTATATACTTTGTATGCAGGGATAGGAAGCTCCAAGGATTTATTATAGCACCTTCCAGCATCTAAAGGAGCCCGCAAGAGAGATTCAGAGAGAAGTTTTAAATGGGCATGTCGTGATAGGAAAAGGGAAATGGCTTTAAACTGAAAGAGGACAAATTTAGATTAGATATTAAGAAGAAATTCTTCACTATGAGGGTGGTGAGGCAATGGAACAGGTTGCCCAGAGAAGCTGTGTGTGCCCCTGAAATTGTTCAAGGCCAGGTTGGATGGAGCTTTGAGAAACCTGGTCTAGTGGGAGGTGTCCCTGCCCAAGGCAGGGGTGTTGGAACCAGATGGTCTGGAAGGTGCCTTCCAATTCTGTAATTCTGTAATTTGTAGATGCACAGGCTTATATTTGGGACATAAGAGTAACTTGCACACAGGTAACAGAAAAAGGCACGTGCCTAGTTCCTAGGTAGTACCAGTGAGCTGGCAGCACAGTGTTCCCCACGAAAATACTCTCTAAGTTGAAAGCTGCACCTGGCATTCAGTGGCTGGCACGCTCGCTCTTCCTGGACTAGGGTGTTTTGTTTACCTATTCGTGTCCAGATGCGTAGTTTTTTATTCTTTTACTCTAGCATTCATAACAGAAGACTCGCTTGTCCATCTTGCCTGTGTATTGGACAACTTCCCAATCAGTGAGCATTTTAGGAGGCAAAGGGAGACAATGCTCTTTCACAGTACAGTGCTTCTAAAAAAAATAAATAAATGCAGGATCACTGTAGTGTATTGATGTGCAGTGGTACCACACGTTGCACAGATGTGCAGATACATCTCCATGACTCCACCAACCCTCCAAGCCAGCTGTGAGACAGTGGCACTCCAGAGGCTGTGCATATACTTCATTCTTAGTAAATGCACTCTGTGTTTACAGTCCAGGGAATAGGGAAAACCTACTGATTTTTTTTAAAGAGAATATACCCTGAGTTTCCTTTTTAAGGAAAGCATTGCTATACAAGAGAAAAGGTCCTGATGAGTCTTTTGTTAGTGACATTTTAAAAACAGCTCCTAACAGTGTATCTCTTGCTGCTGTCATTAAGGGAAGGCAAATAGAGGTATGAACACTGCCATGCTGGCACTCGGCCACACCAGTCTGGAAAAACACACAGGCCCTATTTCAATTTCTGCTTTTCTAGTGTTGTTTAGTTCATTTGATCACATCGTTGAAGTCCAAATACATAACACTACTTACAGCTAAAATATTTGGCAAAATGCTGCTACAGCCTGTTCAAAGTGTTTTAAGCAGCTAAGCACTCAAAGGATACATAATAAGGTATATACTCAAATGTGTACGTAAATTAGATTTAAGAACATGGAGCTCTACAGCTTTTGGAGTGCTTGTTAAACTGCTGCTTTCTCTGTTAATTAAAAGCTCCCACTGGCAATTTGTTCCTGTTTTATTAAAGTGCTCCAGTGTTTGGAACCTCTCCATGAACAAATAAATATAAGGAGTCTTCACATATGTGTGCATACATATATCTATATCTATATCTATATCTATATCTATATCTATATCTATATCTATCTTTTGGTAAGAGAATTCTTTGCTTATTAATCTGCCACCAAATACTAATCTACCCGTTGTTTCTGCTCATAAATTGCTTTCTTAGAAAATCTCACCAATATAGTCTGATGCAGGATTCCCTATGCAGATATTAACCTACACACATTTTTGATAAGAATTTTGTATCAGGTATTTTAGAACTGCACATGCTTTAAGCATTTTTTTTAAAGCATACATAATTTTTATATCACAAATATAAGAAATTTTCTTGGTTTTGTGTAGAATATAGAAAAGATAGACTATTACAGTAGCAAGATACTGTGTTTACACACACTCTAAGCTATAGAACTCATCTTTTCAGCTACATCCATAAAAGTATGATAGCTGGGGTTCTGGTTTATGTTGAACAGAACACATGGAGACATCAAACCTTTTTGGCAATGAGCATGATTTGTAGTCCATATTCCAAACAGGAAAACGTTCCGTTGCTGAGTTCAGAAAATAGACTCTCTTTTTCCTTCAAAGAAGTACATGCCATAGATTTGTCTCAAACTCACAGATTTATGCATGCATTTTTTATGTGGATATGTGTAAATATGTGTCCGTATGACCTGGGGACTAAACTGGATAAACACTTGAGTCTTTCTCATGTTTTACAGGTGTCCAAAATCCATTTAATATGCTTCTCCCTTAATTTCACTCCTGATTTGTCTCTGACCACTTTTTATCTGTTTCTCCATCTGCCAGTGCTCTTACAGCAACAAAAGCCCAGTTTTCTGATTTTAAATGCCATGGAGAGATCAGACCAAGTGAAAGCTGGTCAAAACTTGGGTGCTGTCTGCATCTGCAGCTCAGGAAAAATGAGGTTACATGCTGGGTACTAACTCACCAGTGCTGGCCCCAGGACTTGCTGGGACTCTCCTTGGCTAGAGTCCATTTTAGCTTGTTTCTGGTTTCTGCTGTGACAGCATTTGTCTTTCTGTCACAAGATTATTACCTGCCCTGTTCAAGCTTATCTCCATGCATAGCAAATGCGGTCAAGATCTAGCCAACCTGTACAGTCTCTACAGAACAAGTGAAAAAAAAAACCCTTTTCTGATAGCTGGGGCTGTGGGATGCTGTTGGGTATCTGTAACAGTGAAGTGGTGATGATCATCAAGCTGTAGCTGGGATCCAGTGGGGAAAAGATGACAAGTAAGCAAACTGCTTGAAGAAAGCATGAACAAAAATAGCCCGGAGCAGATCCAAGACTGAAGAGAAAGAAACCTCACCGTAAATGTCACATTCCTCCCAGCAAGGCCCTTGGAATGCTACTAATAAGCTGATTCCCCTCCAGATTCCTTCACAGGTACTGTGGATTTTGGGATCCAGATGGTCACCCTCAGGGGTGAATGTAACACTGAAGAAAAAGGAGAGATACCTGAAAGTTAATGTAAAGCTAAATAATTTAAAAATGTTATTAATGAGTTGTTGTTTCTTTTTTTTTTTTTTTATTCATTTGGACAGTGACTTAGCAGTGCTATAACTGAGCTAATAGGAAAGTGCTCATTGCAGTTTGATTTGACTATCAAGACCCTAAAGTATGCTTAATTACTTGGATCCACTTAAAATTCATATTCCCTTTCATCCATAAGAAGATCGTAAAGTGTAATACTGATATGCTACTGATTCATGCAATAAAACTACAAACTTTGGGTGTATGATTGAGTTGTCCGAACACAGGATGTCTCATATCTTTTGACATCACTTGCTGTCTCTGAGACATCTATTGTAGGACACTGACAAAGCAAAATCAAAGTAGATTCGTGTTATACCAGAACTCGACAGGGAAGCTGAGTGGGACACCCAAGGATGTTTACCATGGCATTAGGTGCTGCTGTCTCAGGAAATGCATTGCACTTTCATGACACTTTATGAAAAGGCAAAATCAGGAAAGCAAAGGTTTAATGTGAGTTTTTGGCTTACATTAGTCCTTGGTCCTTGGTGTTCTGTACATTTCACTGGGAAGCTTTACAAAGTCTGGCATTAGCCACCAGCTTTCCAGAGCTGGCTCTTCAGAGCTGGACAAAGATCAAAGGATTGTAGAGGAGAAAGCATGGAACAAAGAAAACCCAAATGAAGAGACCTGAGGTTCTGTATTTTATCAGGTCACTGAAATAACTCCAGAGAAATCTGAAATCTGTCAGGAAAAAAAAAAAAAATCCCCATTTTTTTCTTTCTTTAGTTTAAAACTTTGAACTAACTAGTTGTGCTAAAATTGAAAATTAGGGAGTCCATTACCTCTGCGATACTTTCTATTAATATTGTGTGCAACAAGACTGTTTTCCCCATGCAAAACAGAAACCAGGCAAGTTAGGCTCAGTAGCATCATGGTAGGAGCTAAGTCAGGAAGAGCTTGCAGTCTTTGAATGTAGGAATGTAGGATAATTCCAGTCCCAAATGGAAGGCACATAAAACAACTGATAAATCAGCACAGTAGGAATGGTACCAACAGCAATAGTGAAGGATATATGTTTTGAAATAAGAAAGGAAATTGCTCAAAACTCAGAACCTTGGGTTAAAGAGTTGTTTCAGTTTCCTAAGTTTTAAACATTTTAACATTCAAGTTTACCTATGTAGTTTAGATTTAACTCCCCTAATGTTTATTTTGGGAAAATTAAATTTAAAACTGAATTGTCTAAGCACCTGTATTGAGTTGAGGAGGTGGAACACGGAAGACAACTTATGCATCTGAATTATTTTCCTGAGGCCAGTACAAATACCAGTAATTGTAAATTCTAGGAGAGATATATTATATTATTTGCTCTGCAGTTGCAGTGGGATGGCAGTGAAATTATTAACAACGGCATCTCAGATTTTATGTGAATTATGCATCTCTGCAGCGTTTCCTTTGGTTCTTACCATTACAGCTATCAAAGCACTACGGAACTATTTTATTCCAAAGTTACTATGCATTACTGGTTTTTTGAATATGAAGCAATATCTTCACTTTAGCTGGGGAAACATAATCCTAGATCACGCCCACTCCCAGGGTTTGCATCAAAGGAGTATGTATGTTTCTGTAGATACTTCTACATCAGATGTTTCCTTTCCTTGCTGAGGATCCAGCCTGCCCTGATTTCCCCCAGCACTCTCAGCCTGCTCACTGATGTACGGGCACAGGGGAGACATCACTCCCCAGCTCTGGCTCCTGCCAGCTTCCTTGCAGCTGATCAGCCTAAAGGCACAACCTTTCTGCTTTATTCCTGCCTGCGCGCAGATAACAGGCTCTGGATCACAGGGCTTTTAACAACTCAGGGTCAATAAATTTTATGCAGCACATGCCATGACAGTAACAGGAATGCTGCCTGTGTACATCTTTTCCAAGAGCTGCCTATACAAAGCCCTTTGGCCATTAACAGCCACCGTAATATCCCCTGTCAGGAATTTTACCGCTTTGACATCCAACACTTTGGCACCTTGGCCTTCAAATAATTCTTCACAAAATGTTCAGAGCAGAGTTAACTCTATTAAAAAGTGAATAATTTTCTGATTTGTTTTATTCTGGAGAAGAATCAGAGTGTCTCTTTCTTTCCTTCCTGATGCCTTCCATTCCCTAAAGAAGGTTGTGCATCCATTCAAACACTGGTTTATCAGAGCAGAGATGAAATGCGGAGTGGCGTGTTCCAGGGAGAGCACCAGCATCACTCTGCATGGACTCCTCAGAGGAAGATCCAACTGCAAAGTAGGTTGCTGGACATATTTTTTGTCCCATAGCATCCGCATTTCTGTTTCTCTTCACCTATCTTTTTTTTTTTTTTTTTTTAATAAACTGGGATAATTCAAGAAGCCCTGGTAAAATTTTTAAATGGCTCAGAAACCTAAAAAAAACCAAAGTCATCAAGGTTAGGTGAAAGAAATTTTCTGTATTTCCTACAGCCAGAATAAAAAACCTAGAAAATTCCGTGGGCAATTAATCCACAAAAGCAGAAGAAAAAAGATCTTTGTCCTTTAAGAAGTATGTTCATGATGCAAAGTCATGCTGGGCTTCAATATTGTATGAAGACACTCGAAAAATCTCATCTTGATCTTCTGCTGTTCTAGTCATTCATATGATATTGCTGAGTGAAGGCTACTTGTGATTTGCACCTTCAGATTACATTTTCTTCTGCCAACATAAACATTGTTTTCTTTGAGAACTTTAAAATATCTGTTTAAAACACTATACTCAGTTTAATCGCTCACAGCAATATAGCTGGAGAGATCTGTATCCCTGGAAATGCATATTCCTGAAATTTAGGATGCATAATGTGTCTTAAAATTTCCCATTGTTTACTGCTTGTTATAATGTATCATATATTAAATAAAAATTACACATATTTATAGTAAGTAGATACTAATTTTAATTCTGGTTTTGAATAAAAAACAAAGTAAAATAATTTGGACTGATCCTAATGATGGAAATTCATGTACTACATGACAAAAAAAGGGAATAGTTCTTCTAGATACCCTTCATTCTCTCTGGAATGAAGACCAAACATAAACTTGGCAAATGCATGTACATCCAGAATTTTGCAACAGTTTTGCAATTAGGGCTTTTATGTTTTTTTAATGATTTTTAATAACATGAGAAAAAGAAAAAAATCATGGCGTCATCATCTTTGATGATGTGAGGAGAGATTGGGAAACTGGTATCCATAGCATGTATGGAATTTAAAGATTTTTGTCATGGGAGTATTAGTAAATTAATATAATGTTTCTACACAACCATCTTTTTGTTATACTGCTGTAACAAAATAAAAAGATAATTTGCTTAAGATTTTTCAAGAAATTATTTCACTGAGGATAGAACTATAGAATCACAGAATGGGTTGGAAGGGGCTTCAAAGACTGTCCAGTTCCCTACCCCCTGCCATGGCAGGGTCACCTGATGGTCTCGAAGGGTTGCTGCTAAAAAATTTTTTTGTATTTCAGCTGCCCCTCTGCCAATCTTCTAATATAAGGTTGTTCTGTTTTCTACAAGCTGGAGTGCTTGTTTGCCAAACCCCTGTTTCTTCCAAATGCTTTGTCAATATCTGTAAATAATGCAAAAGGTGGTGCTTGCAAAACTCAAATTCCATTACATCACCATTTTGCTTGTGGAATTACTTTTTCTGAAATACGTTTTTCCATGCAACTGGAACTGGAAATAGCCATCAGATTTATGAGGCAACAGGTGACAAGGCAACAGGCTTTTACTCATTCTTTCATACCAGATACATGCCCTCAAAAATAAAATTAGGAAATTATAGTATTTCACGCTGATCATTCGCTTTTAACAAAACAAGGGTGACATGCGTTGGCTGCTGTTAGCATCACATTATGCCCGTGACAGGGGAAAGGAGTTTCAGAGTTAGCGATGTGTTCAGCTCAGATATGTGCCGTAAGTTGTCTGAGCACTAGTAGAACATTTATGGCAATTTTCCAGTAGGAAATCCAGTGTTTTTCAGGCATTTAATCGGGCTCAATCAGTTTTTCATAAATTCAGAGAAAACCGCTTTTGCTTTTTTAATCTACTTGATTTACCGAAGATGTATGTGGATGTTTTGTCCTGTAAACTGTACTGCCAGTGAAGGTTTTGTGGCACACAAAAAGTTGCTGGTTCTTTGAACATCTATGTACAATAAATAATGAATGAAATACCCTACACTAAAATGCAATGCAGATAAGTCATCTGAGTCCAAAAATTAAATGCGAACCAGATGCTTTAATGTTTTAAAGAGCTGGCAGGATGTCATCAACTAGTACAAGGACTCTGTCAGGACAGCTGTTCTACACACTGAGGCCCAGCTGCAAACGTGATGTACCTTTCTGAAAGAAATTCAAAATTGCCATAAATCTTTTGCTAATAAGTTTCTCTGAGGCTTCAAAGGGACGTTGGTAATGAATAGATTTCTGATATAACACGATTTGCTTACTGAAGAGGTCCAATATACAACACATAAGGGAAATTATAGTTGATGGTCACTCTTCAAAACATTTCATTTGTCCTTGCCTGGGTTATCAGGCTATGACATTTCTTCTGTACTATTTATTTTTAGTAGAAAGAGTACTGTAAAAATTATGCCTGATGATTGAAAATGAGGCCAGACAGTAACTCCTTTGAAACGGAGCATGGAGCAGGGATGAAAAAATAGGCCAAAATTTTTTATCCTTTGAGTTGAGATTTTTTATAACACTGGGTAAGTCATGTACGTTTTACTTTAAGCATTTGTGGTACTGCTTAAATACCTTATTGAATGGGGCCAACAACAGATTTAAAGTCTTATAGCTCACAGACAGAAGAATACAAAACATTTCATAGTCCTGTTCCTTTTTTGGTTATTTTTGTTTTACTTACTGTATTCCTTCTGTTTGTCTTTTTAGCTTAAATATTTGTCTGCAGAATCTTTTCTTCTAAATTATTCTGTTCAGGGAGCTTTTGGGCATCAATCATTGCAAAAACAACCAGCAACAGACAACAAATGACAGTCATTCATCATCTGAAACAAATGATTCCAAGTCTGTCAAAGGACAAACTCTAAACTCGCATTCTTTCATCAGGAAAATCATAACCAAAATAGATTAATTTTGAAATTGTACCAGAGAGAATTTGTGAAGTAAACAGATAAATAGAAAACAAGGTTCAATTGTTCCCCAAGGGGGGCTGCTTTTCTTGCTGTTTTGTTATGTTATATAGCTGTAGAGATTTGACACTGGTCAGACTCTTGGCACCCACCAGAGACACTCTCTCGCTCCCCTCTGCAGCTGGACAGGGGAGAGAAAATTTAATGAAGAGTTCATGGGTTGAGACAAGGACTGGGAGAGATCACTCATCAAATACCATCGTGGGTAAAACAGGCTCGAATTAGAGATATTAGCTGAATTTATGGCTAACCAAATCAGAGCAGGATAATGAGAAGTAAAATAAACCCTCAAAACCAACTTCCCCCACCACTCCCTCCTCCCCAGCAGTGCGTGGGGATGGGGGATGGGGGTCATTTCATCACACTGTGTTCCTCCTGCTGCTCAGGGAGACGGGTCCTTCCCCTGCTCCACAGTGAGGTCTCTTCCTCAGGATACAGTTCTCCATGAACTTCTCCATTGTGGGTTCATCCCACAGGCAGCAGCCCTCTGCAAACTGCTGCAATGTGAGTCCATCCCATGTGCAAACAGCCCTCCCCAAACTGCTGCAGCATGGATCACTCTTCCATTGGGTGCAATTCTTCAAGGACAGGCTGCTCCAGTGGGGGCTCCTCTCTCCATGGGCCTCTCACAAGGTCACAGCCTCCTCTCAGGCATCCACCTGCTCTGGAGTGGGCTTCCTCCAGAGGCTGCAGGTGGATCTCTGTATCCCCGTGGATCTCCGTGGGCTGCAGAGGCACAGCTGCCTCACCATGGGCTGCACCACAGCCTGCAGAGGAATCTCAGCTCTGGTTCCTGGAGCAGCTCCTGCCTGGAGCACCTCTGCAGAGTTGTTCCTCTCACGTGTTCTCAGCACACTCTTCTCTGGACACGATTATCTGTATAATAACTTTTTTTCTTTCTTCTTAAATCTATTATCACAGAGGCATTAACAGCATTTCTAAATTGACCCAGCCTTCCCCAGTGGCACATCCATCTTCAGAGCCACCAGGGATTGGCTCTGCTGGACATGGAAGAAGCTTCCAGCAGCTTCTCACAGAAGCCACCCCTGTAGCCCCCCTGCTTCCCAAACCAGGCCATGCAAACCCAATACAATAAATTATTGCTCATGGGGACAAAGAATGGAAAGAGCAGAAACAGTGCAACAGGTATGATAGGAATTAAGGATGAACAACAAGATGGATTTCTTGTCATTACAAAGGGTATCCCAGCTTAGGGCATTTCCAGTGCACATCGTTCAGGGTTTGTCTGGATATTGGGACAATACTTGTGGCATACACTTCTTTTGGGTTATGTAGATTTTCTCCCTTACATTTTCTCAAAACCTACCACCCCTTCAGCAGGAGCATTTCACTCATGATAAAGAAGATGAGGTCCTGTTCCTGTCTTCTGCAAGTGCTAAGTTTCTGCTTGGTCTACAATTTTGTCTGTAGACTTACTTCTTTAAATCACACCCAAATGCCACACTTCCTAAACCCTCCAAGGGATTTGTCCTTAATGGTTGTTGCATAGCACATCTTTCAGGGGAGAGGTTTTATTTAATTTGACTAAGTAGAACATAGTGTCCATTAATGCAACACCAAAAACTATGGTAAGAACCCTGTGTTTCTAAACAAACAACTATGTTTATTTGTAAACTTTGCCACTGTTTTCATAAAAAAGACAAAATAAATTTGATACTTTTACAGGGAAGGGGTATTAATGAGAGCTAAAAGGGATTTGGTAATGTGACCTTTTAATAGGCTGCAGCCAGTATTCTCAAATTGAGAAGGAAAGAGAAAACTGAAAAGATGGTACAAATTAGTCACAGCCTGCTGCTAGAACACAATATCACTCTTGGAAATACTGATAAAAGCAGAAAGAAAGCCAACAAAGGGGAGTAGTTAAATATTTACCATCTGAAACTTGTAAAGGACTCAGCCATACCACAGCTCAACTGCCCTCGTTGTCTTGCCTCAGGAAGACCTGGGTTTCTTGGAACCAGAACATAATTCTTCTTTGCAGCATATCAGTATTTCAGGGTCAAGAGACTAAGAGAGGCACAGAAGTGCATCTGTCTGGATTGCTGAAAGATTAATGGAAAAAAGAAAGCAGTCAAAGATATCATAAGGCCAAAAAAGCATAGGCTGAAGAAAACCCTCAGCTGCACACAGCACAGACTGAAACACTTAGCAGAAAGTCTTACTGTTAAATTTGTCATGAGTCTGATTACACAGACACTTCTCCAACACTATTATGGGGATGCAAGATTAGACAATCAAATCAATTCAGTAACCATCCTTTTGTTGCAAACGTTATTTTAATTACGACTGGCAAATGCTAGAAGAAATCATGCAAGTGGCAACCTTCTGTGGAGTTTTCAGACTAGAAAATTTTGTGTACAAGAGGAGCACCATTCCATGGGATGCTAAACATCTTTTATTTGTATGAAGCCCAAAGCACTGCAAATAATCAACATTCTCAATTGCATGCTTAGACCTACAAAAAGCTAGTTTTTTGGCTGGCTAGGTAGGTAGACAGACCAACCCATATACCATTTCAGGAACTGGCTGTAAAATTAATATCTAAAGAAAAAAAAATCGTGAAAGAACAGATGCAGCATCTTTTCTGAGTGATATTAAGAAAAACAGAGGGACCAATAGCTATTAATTCCCAGTTCTATGAATACATAAAATTTGAAAGTAACTTTGTCTCAGTTTTCATGTAATCCTATTGCTTAAAAATAGGCAATCAAGCTGGTGTGCAGCCTAACTGGCTTCTCAGAGCCATAAAGGAGAATACTTCCCAAAGACAAAGCTTATTATTTTTTGAAAATATGAATAGTTTTATGCACCTGTATTAGGCCCAAATAGTGCTGCAATGTTGAACTGAGAAGCTTTATTTTATACTGAGTCAGTAACTTTTGTGTTATTTCCAGTGCCAATGGAATATTATAGTAAGCATGAAAGTATTAAGTGTAAGATTATATATTTTGGACTCTAGTTTTGTTTGTTTGTTTTTAAAGCAGCATTATATTCTTCATTAATGAAGTGAAAAAGCAATTCTAGAAGTTCTCAAAGCACTTTTAGCACTTTTTATTGCCGTTGTATGACATTGTCTGGTTGGATGAAAAACAGGTAAATGCAGAGTTCTAGTTTTCCTTTCCAGGTTTCATCAGGGATCTGGGGAATTTCTGGTGGTGCTATTCCCTTTTTCTTTTTTTTTTTTTTTTTTTTTTTTTTTCTTTTTCTGTCCCTTTGCACTCTCTCATGCTTTTCTCTCACAAGTAGGGAGTAACAAAAGAAATGTTATGATTGTTTACTTTTTTTTTTTTTTTTCAGGATTCTGGAGGAACACTGCTTAGCATGCCATAGAGCTAAATAAAACTGCTTTTTCTTACCTTTTTACAACACTGCACTGTATGATGCTGCAACATTAGAAAAAAAGGCCAAGATGTTGGATGTAAACACAGCATAACTAAGAGCTTGTTTATACTAAACAGAACTTTGACTGTGGAGTTTTTTAGTTTTACTGACACTATGTCTTCCTGTTCAAAGAAGAGGTGTATTTGGATGGTGTATTTTTATGTTTAGAAAGCAGAAAAGTATATTGGAAAATTTAAATAAAAACAAAAGTAACAAATGTGTTGTTTTTACCTTTTGCCAGACACATCTGTATTCTGCTTACTAGGCAACTGATTTTTTTTTTTAAATGAAGTATTTGATTACCTTCAAGTAAATGGTTTAGTAGTACTTTATATATGAGTATTTAGTAATTCAGATAGAAATATTACATGTATAATGAAATGAAGGGAGTAAGATGCACAAGGATGCGGTTGGAGCCCAGTAACTATTGTCATCAGGTTTGGGGTTTGTGTGTGCCTATGTCTGGCCCAGAGACACAGCACAGTTTTCAAGTGAGCTATTACAGCTGTGAATTAAGGGGAAGGTGGGGGGGAAATAGCTGTTTTCTGTGCCATAGAGTGATTTAAAAAAAATGTAAAATGTACCCCTTAATCATGTACCTTTTATTTAGTATTTTATGACTGTATATGAGCCAGTGGGTTGTGGCAGTTTAAATTCAGGGGTACCATTTTTCAAATGTTTTCTACCTGTCATCTTGCTCTGATGGCACCCTGCATTAATAGCTTTACATTGTTCCTTGCAATACTGTATTTGGATTAGAGATGCACCAGCGCTGAAACATTTAACCAGGCCACGCTGAAGAAGAGCATGGAATGCTTTTCCAGAGGAGCTGCTTCTTTGATTTGGAAGTATTTCACTGACAGGTTTTTGTACACAGATAATTCTATTTACATTAGCTTTATTCAGTCATAATGCACTTTAAGCACCATACGTTGTCCTCAGAGGGAGTTTACAAATTTCCTAAAACTAGACCTTTTTTTTTGTGTTCTCAGTTACGGCATTCAATTGTTCAAAATGAATGATAGTTTTATTTTTAGATCTAAATATTGTTTTCAAAAGGGGCACATCTTTCAGCATTTTCCTTTTTCTTTTTTTTTTCTTTCTTTTTCCCCCCTTCACCTTAAATCAAGGATAAAATTGCTTAGTTTCTATTACATTGCGTCTGTGTTAAATGTGTTTGGCTCCCAGTCTGCTTTCTTTTTCCTCAGGGAAGAGAGAAATGGGAGCAAATAGAATTTTGAAGTTACTCTTTGAGCCGATTTGAGGTAGAGAAGAAGTGAACAGGAAGGATCTGAGGAAAGATAACCACTAAACAGGGAGGCTAAACCAAAACATAACAATAACATTACAGCTGCTTTAGTCCAGACACAAGCATTGCTACCATACCATGTCTCAAACTATATCAAAAAAGAGAAGGCTCACAAAGAGTAGAATAACACTTACAATTTATATGAAACTCTCCCACAAATTATCTCCCAGAGTCCTATAATTTGTCACCCAGGACTTTCAGGATCACGTTTTGATTTGAACTTGTACCCTGTGGATCCATGTAACTTCTCAGCCCTCACCTCATCTTGTCATAAATGTCATAAAAACTTGTTATTTATATTTCAATGTCCATTTTCAGACACTTTCAGAATTCAATTCCCTGACAGAGAGGAATTAAAAACCCTGCTGGCTTCCAGTGCAGTGTTAGCAGTTCTGTGGAGCAGTAGCTGGTCTGTACCTATGCCCACGCGTTATTTGCCAGGTTCAGGGTTAGTGACTGTCACTGTCCCAGCTCGGTTTGATGCGCCTTGCATCCCCCCAGGAGCCTCACATGCACAAACAGAGAGGGGACCAGGATGTTTTCATCTGTATGGATGTGCATCCTGGCTGTAGCAAACGGGAGCCTGCAGCATGGAGAGGCATCCTTCCCTATTTATATCTTTTGGTGGGCTGGAACATTGCTGCCTGCAGGGACTGGTGGTGCTGGAAGCTACTGGAACTTGCCAGAAATGTGCAAAATAACTATAAACAAAGGATGCAAACTCAGGAAACCCCAAATACACTGCTGGCCCTGAAATACGTACCATTTATCGTATTGTTTGTGGCAGCAGCTTCCCCTAAAGGGAATCAAATTCATGTAGGGGTGGAGGGAGGTCTTTCCTAACCTGGTTTGCTCTGCCTCGTGGGCTGGTTGGCAGAAACTCTCCTGTGGCCAGTTCAGCTCAGCAGGTCTGAAACAGTAGCTGGAGATGGCTGGTAAGGAGATGGTTAGAATTACAGATTTGGCCAAATTTCCATCTGCAAAATTAGGACAATACTTTCTTATTATGTGTTACAAGGTTTCTAAAAACTCCACAGCTCAGCATTGCAAAAGGACATAAGGATGCTTTTGTCTGTTGTTACATTTTATTTGATATTTTCACTCTATTTAAAGGGAAGCCATCTCAGAAATTTAAATCATCAGTAAATGTGGTCTCAGGGAAGTTTTACAATCTTTTTTTCTTCTTCCCAAATTGGCTTAAAATTACCATGAGAAACAAGCAATATTTACACCACCTCCCATGATTTTTATGAGTAGGAGTCAACTGATTTCATGGAATTGGCCATTCTAATCAGTGCTGTTCTACTGTAAGGGTAAATTATCACAAGGTCAATACTTGATGTAAATTTATATTTACAAGGCACTATCAGTGAAAAAACTGTAATTGTAAAATTCGACAGAAAACTACACAAATCCATTTCACTTTGTGCCAAAAATATAATGAGGTCTGACAATGGCAACAGAAATTAATCCATTTTGTGACAATTCTAAGATTTTAATCTTATGAAAGGATCTCCTTAGAACCATATATAAACACTATTACAATGCTGTTGAAGGGAACAGATGGCTTTTTTTTTCCCAGAGGGATATCTGCATGTGGATGAAGTGCAGTGTTATTAACGGTCATAAAATCATTTGCAAATATTTTAAACACAAATAATATCATATCTCAAACTTGGCAAATGTCTTCTGTTGAAGGAAAGGAAATATTTTTCTTTTCCTTTGAATTCTGGAAACAGATTTTCTTTGTAACTAGATGTACTACTGTAATTAAGGCATCGCTTGGTCAGTTCAACTGAAAATTCAGGTGATACTGGTAAAAGTTCAGGAAATGAAGAAAACTAATGATAACATTTTAAGGGCATTGTGCACTTCAACATGCCACAATGCCACACTGCTTGTGACAGACATCCTGCACTGACACATTTTTCTAGACTTTCCTTTATTGCCTAAATAATGGATACTAATTGTAAAACTTATAATGAAATGGCATAAAATACAGCAATATGACCCAAACCTTGATATTTTCAAGCCTTTTTTCATCACTATTTCTTTTATACGAATTGGATACTGATCATACTTATTTTTTGAGGTTTAGTCAATGCTTAGTAAGTATTGTTAAATATCATTGACATAAAGAATTTGATATTTGTACATCACATGTCTGTTTTCCTTGTATGAAGAGTAGCTCAATACTGTCATTGTTCCTTTCCTGATGTTCCAAGGAAGCAAAAGAGAAGCAGAGGTAATCCCTGCTACGTCAGTCAGCTGTTTTGGGAGAAATGTGCACATAAATTAAGCTTGCTATTTTCAAAAGACATCCAAATCTAACTTTGTAATTTATTTTCTCATAAGATTGACTCCACCTTATTGTGGATTGTTTTTTGTTTGTGTCCTGATCAAAACTGTCTGGAAGAAGTTGCCGATAAAGATCTTCACTTCCCTTTCCCTAACTTTAATACTAAATCTCTAAACCTCTTAAAGGACTGGTGGAAATTAATTAAGTGGATAAAACTAGAACTGTACTCCTTCTTTTCCACCTAATTAACTGGGTTTTTTCCTTAACTCTTAACTTTAACTAGCATAGTCTGTCAGTTACAGCTCTTTCTTTCTAGCATTTTTTTACATCTCCCAACTTTACTTTTTAAGTATAACTTCTTTCTAACAAAAATCTCCCATTTTTATCTTTCTGTTTCCAGTCTATCACAGGAAATGCATCAGTGAGAAATCTAGCTGATGCCAATAGAAAGAATAGAATCCCTGTAACTGCCCTGTGGCATAGATTAGCCTTTTAATGGTCTAGGGGCTTTTCATCCCTTGGCTGACCAGGTTGTTAGGGTCCCAAGGCTGAGAATGAGCACCACCAAAGCCTTCCGCATGGAGAGAGGACTGTAGCTCTGAAGAGCTGGCCAAAAAGATTAATTTATTCTACATTAGCATCACTTACAAGAGTGACACAATGGGCTCGCCTAGTAATATACTTGTATGAGTGATTTTTTCTCTTTCTTTGTGTAACTGTAATCAACTGACACTTCACTTATTTTTTCTGACCTGTCTATTCCTTCAGTTCCCTCTCACAAGTCACTGAAATCTCAACACTACTGTCCTATTGTCCTTGCACCCCTGGTTTCCACTTTTAGCACATTTTAAGCCTTCTGTGTTAATAATGAGTTTTACATCACGGAAGTGGCACTTATTTGTTGTACTCTCGTAATCCACAATTTTGTGGAAAAAAATAGACCTGACTTTTGCTTTTCACAGAATCACAGAAGGGAACCCACAAGGATCATCGAGTGCAGCTCTTAAGTGAATGGGCCCATATGGGGTCAAACCCCCAGCCTTGGCATTATTAACACCCCGCTCTAATCAACTGAGTTCAGCTCAGCGGCTTTTTTGTACGTCTTGTTCAAATTCATTATGAGTTAAACTCTTGCCCTTAACCTGAATCAGGAAAACTCCTCTGATATTTAGCAAAAATGTTCCAACCCATTTCTCTGACATTTCTCAGCAGAAAAAAGGACTACTAATTAGTAAAATAGTTTTTCTGACTTTAAATCACTAAGAATTTGAAATCTAAATCAAATGTATTCAGTGAATGCCCCAGTTTATAGTACTTGAGGAAGTAAAAGAGCATAAAAGAAAAAAAAAAAGAGAATACAGCAAGAAATAAAGCTGAGGTCAGAAACTCAGTGCTAAAAGTGGAAGCTTGTATTAAAAATACAAGAAAATCTATCAAGAGGCTTGACCAAGGACAATTTTGAACAGTCCCAAAAGCATCCAAGTCTGAAAGTTCACATGCCCTTGTTTATGGCCAGTAAGATCGCAGGCATTTGCAGAGAATCACAGCTGGATAAATCTCTCTTTTTTAGTGCCAATCAGCTTCACACACTGGGTGCTGGTACAGCTGATGCAGCAGTGCTGGTGTTGGTGCAGAAGTTTGGGAAACAGGCACATCCAGGATAAGAACCTTTCCAAACTTGCCCGTGTCTTACTGATGAAACTGAGCAAATGAAGCATTTCCTGGAGAGGCAGACACTAACACCCTTATCAAGGTTGTTTAAACCTCACGCTGGCTGCAGTTGCCTCATGTGGCTCACTGACAAGATTCTGTGCTGTGACATTATCCTGAGCAGTGGTGCCACAGGATTAACTCGTTGACTTTCACCTTTCCTGGTGAGCTGGCCATATGACGCCACCATATGAGATCCCTGCCCAGACAGCCAAAGGCAGCCTGAGATGGTCAGCGTGCCAGCAAATCCCTCCTCTGATGTTTGGGCTCCCCTAACAGTCTTCGAACAGATTTCTCTGTCTATCACCACCCAGGACAGATATTGCTGTGAGAACAGATTGATTAAGTGATGGAAAATTACTTCACTGAGGTGAAGAACTAATCTAACATAGTCACAAGGATGCGTTCTTACATAAATGAATGCTCTATACTAAATAAACTTCTGTTCACGTTGTAAGATATAATTAAAATTTTGTTTTGTTATGTGAATTTAATGGTTGGTTTTTTTTTGTTTTTTTTTTTTTTTAGTTTTGAGCCTATGCTACATTTTTTATATTGAATGCATGAATTATTTGTAAATTTGTTTTATTTTTACCTAGATGACTTTCCTAGCCCTCTTGGCCTCCTTCCTTGGCCTGTCAGAATTTAGAAGCTGGTTTCCATGGATTCTGTGTGTTCAGATTTTAAATTGATTTTCCACAATGTTCATATCATTAAAATTCGATAACTTAAATATTTGTGAAAGCAAGCAAATGAAAAAAAGCATTGATCTGGTCAGCCAATATTATTTTATGCAACTTTAATTTTCTATGAAGCAGCCTCCATGAGGCTAAAGAAGTTAATCATCTAGGGATGTGGGATAAAAATCTGTGACCTTTCAGTGGATTCTGCATAAAAGCACCTGAAAATATCAGGTAGGTTTATTTAAACAACGCAAACGGTAGAAATGTGTAGAGTTAATTGTAACCTTGAATCAGTTCCAGCTCTAAATATATCTGAGCTAAGCACATAGCTTAGGGTAAGCAGGCGGGAGATAGGAAATGGCTGGATCTCTGCGGAGCTCTGGAAAGGCAGGTTTGCTGTTGTTGGAAGAAGCTGCAGTGAATTAACTCCATCAGAGGGCAGGTGCAGGCATTGAAAGGGGCATCCTTAGAGGCAGTTTTCACCTCTCACAGCTTCCCACACCCCGCCAGTACCAAGTCATAGTTCAATAAATTTTCTAAAGATTGCTTTCCATCGCAGCTCAGCCTCTTAAGCTCTTCATCCCCACCCATGGCTGGAATACACTGATCATGGCTCCTTATTTTGAACGTAACAAATAGTAATTTAGCCAGTGCTAAAGAAGAGCCTTTTATTACATGATGCTTAATAGGACAAGCAGATAAGAAATCTCGGTGCCATTTGTGTTAGCACAAAAACGTGAAGGCTGTTTATTGGCTGGTCACTATCTGACACTGCTAGTTCTGTCATATTCAAAAACTCCTTGACATCAAATTTCATTTCTGTCTCCATCCTTGTCCTCATGCTATGCTCATTTTTACAGGCTGCACTCGCAGCTTGTGCTGTTGGGAGAAGGTTGGTTGGATGGCACGTCTGGAAGAAGGGCAGGGGATAAAAATTCTGAGATTAGCACATTAGTGTCTCTGTTGCCACTGCCGTAGGATGTGCTTGTCAGGTGAGGGACATCAGCTCTAGATGAGACAGTTCTGCTTCAGCTGATATACAGGAGAGGAATTTCCATTTGATCAGAGCACGTGAAGCACAATTTAATGCTGAAAGCGCTCGGTCATCATCCATCATTAGAGGGATGAGAAAAGAAAAAAATTAAATAGATTTTTCATTTTCCTCCTGATTTTCAGGTACTACTCCTGCTCGCCTTTCATTTGTTAACAGTTATCTGCCAATACAGATGGCACAAATTGCTTACCATGTCTCAGGATCTAAGGCAATTTCGGGCTAATTGGTTTGAAGAAGAGACTGCATGGATAAATATGATCATACAGTTGCTCTTTCTTCCTCATGCTTCTCTCTGAACCATCCAATCTGGACACTCACAGAAACAGGAAAATAGGATTTGGTTTACTACAGCAATATCTGCAAAAAAACTATATTTTTTCATGTTTCTGAATATTAGTATCTCAGTAATAAACACGAAGAGAGAATAAGGAAGCACTATTTCTAATTGTTTCAACTGTCTCGTTCACAATTCTCTCAGTTCCATTAATTGTGTTATTTGTTATGTGTAAGTCTTGCTTTGCAGAAAAAATGTAGACTGTCTCAACTCCAAACACAAGAACCTGCAGTATTTATAAAATAATCTGTATTCTTTCAGAGACACAAACTTCAACAGCAGATTAATGTACAGTAAGGGAAATAGCTACACATTTTTCCTCTCCTCTTTGTGAGGAAATAGCTGCATTGTTTCATCCCTCTTTAACCCAGCTTTCAATTTTCACTCAGATCCCATAGCTCAGTAAAAACTCTTTCACCAAAGAAATAAAAGGAAAATAATAAAAAAACTCCCAAACAAACGAAAAATAAAATCCTCCCAGTGCCAATTGCATTGCCAATCCTTTGTGTGAATTGGACCTAACTGCTTTCTATTGAGAATAAAGCAAAACTCCAACTGATGAGGTCAGTAATCTAATTTTGCCTGAAGCAATCTGATAAACAAAATGCCAAAAGCAAAATGAATATTCTGCAAAGATAATAGGTCGAAGATAGGAATCAGTCTCTCAGGGCTGGAACCATCTCAACCAAGTACTTATGCACACAGCTTTCAAGTCCTTTGCAGTCTCTCTCCATGTCTTCAAACATCAAAAATTATACTAAATACCAATATATAATTTTCTCCTATAATTAATTTTTCAATCCAGGCTGGAATAGTCATAGTAATTAAATTTTCTGTGAAAAATCGCAACTATATCTCCAAAGACAATGTGGCTTGATGAAACATCAGAAATCAGAATGAAACATCTGCATGTAACAAATTCTCCTCGGGCAATGAACTTCAAAGAGCTATGAATGAATGTAGTACCTATTTATATGTGTATAATACATCTGCACTCAAACCTGTGAGACGAGTTATCAGAAAGTTGTTTTCTATTTTTAGCAACACTCTTCATGTATTTCTTTTTACTTTATCCTTTGTCCAAATTAAGTAGACCCAGAGAGGGGGTATTGAGCATATTTAATTCGCTTAAGAGAATGTTAAATAAATAAAATAACAAAAGGATATCCATAATGCCTTTTTGCTCCATGAGGAGGAGTTGTTATTTCAAACAGAGGATATGCATTCCCAACTGCAATCAGTAGAAGCCTCGATGCCACTTTTTAAAATTAAAAACACATCCCAGACCAATGCCAGTGGTAATAGAGCTCCATCGTTCTCACCTACCTAACCTGTCTCAGGATCCAGGCCGGACAGAGCCACTCAGGTGATTTTTCTTTAGAGTCAACAAGGATGGGAATCTCCAGTAGCTCATACACAGCATTCCCTTCCTCACAGCGAATTTAGAGATCCCTTTGAGCATGAAGCATCCCAGATAACAAACTTACACCAAACACACAGTATTGAAAGGAGCCTTGAGACTGAAAGGTTTGGATTGACATTACTAGGTAGTTATAAAAACACTTTCTCTTCAAAATTAGAACTGGGCTTTTCAGTCATTTGATTGATAATTCATCCTTGTTTTAGGGCATCAGCCAGGACTTTGAATTCCCCTATTACCAAAACCATGATTAAAACTCAAAAAGTTGATCCTTTACCCATAGCTATCATGGCTATTAGGATTTCTTCTCTTCTGCTGGGGTTTCTAACAGCTTTTGAAATATGTATCTCTAGTAACCAGAGATCCCACTGGTGTGGTATGAAATACTCCACTCAATGGGTTTGGAAAGATGATGCTCAACCAACCAGTTATCAAGGTCACACCATTATTTGTCACTTTGTGGTCTGTAGGCAGGTGTGAAAGGAAAGTGGAATTCACCTCTTCTCTACATAACTCCCACCGTGCTACTCTGAAGAAAAAAAAAAAGTAAAGCCAGAGGCACTTTGAAATCGCCAGTGTCTTTCATATTGTTTCACCAAATAATTTCTTTGCTGTTTCCTTAATTGCCAACATTGTTATTTAATGAGGATGGCTTCCTAATGATCAAAAGTTACATGCTTATGTGGAGTGTTTTTATAATTACTATCATTATTGTTTTAGGCCCTGGTATTATTTACTAATTAGACTCCTACTTGTTGGAAGGCACCAGCTCTAAATAACTAAGAGGAAACCAGGCTTGAATAAATTTGGCTCAGAGTGCTGGATTTATCAGACTGGATTTGACAATGCCTGTGTTTTTCCCAGCCCCACCCAAAAGAGAAAAAGGCAGTAGCACAGCAATTTCTCTTCTGGAAGCAGGATCACTGACAGGAGCCCATCAGGTCACAGCCAATCTGTTTGCAGCGAGGTTCAGTGCTGGGAACTAACCCGAGCTGACACGGGAACAGCTGCGGGTCCCAACAAGGGGATGGCATGCACAGACCGTCTCCAGCACGGACAAAAACACAGCCTTTGCGTATTTTAATCAGCTAGTAAGTGGGCGAAGCAGGAAATTGAACCTGCCCAACATTCTCTTTAATGTAAGAAAATATAAATGCAATGCTTCAAACCAGCAACACAGAAAAATGGTGGTTATAAATTTACCAGTCCTTTATGGAATAAGTAACTATTATTGTCTGCTGAATGTTGTTTTAATATTTTATTTTGCCTCTTTTCTTGCATAAGTTAACTTTTCTGACACTTGTCTTTCTACACTTTCTATCATGAGTGATCACTGTGCAACTTGCACAGTGCCTCACCTCTGCTACCTTTGCTGCTGGAAGAGTAAATAACTCTGGGGAGGCAAAGGCAGGTCCTGAGAGCTGTCAAAGGTGGATAGTTGCCACAGAAACTATGTCTTGCATTTTGCAGGTTCAGATAGTTTGTTTTAATTTCTTACGGTCTGAGAAAGGTGGTGTTCCTCTCCTGAAAAATGAAAAACCCCTGGGCAATTGGAAAGTAACAAGGCAGCAGTCTAGACACCTGCCCCACCTTTTCATTAGACACAGGACTATCTAATCCCATGGGGCACCAAGACTGATGGTGTGAGATGTTTTCATTTTCAACGCACGTGGAAAACTAAATTTTTTTCCATCTGCTTCTCCTGCTTGGTAAGTGTATCATTAGGTAGCCTTTTCTAAAGGCTTAATTTGAAACCTGAACTCTTTTTCTAGTCCAGTGACATACGAAAACAATCACACTACCAAATCACTGTATCCACAGGTCTCTCTAGACCCATCACACAGCCTTCGTGCCATTGAAAACCTCATTGCTTTGTAATAATCCGTTCAGTAAAAGTTTGAAATAGCCCAAAAGAAATATTAGGCACAAAACTTACTGCTCTGAAGGAAGACAGGTGACAAATCAAAGCTATGCTAAAAGCACAATGCAAATTAAGAAGGGTCTCAACACTTTTGGTGTAAGCAAGAAGCAAAATTTCAAGCTTATATCATGCTCTTTCTGACAAAAGTGAGAATACCCAACTTCATACAGACTTACACTGCTACTGCGAGAAACAAACCTGATACAGAAGAGGAAAAAAAATGTGAATTGAATAGGGTAGATTCAGAAGAAAAAGATAAAATAAGGAGAAAGTGATTTGTTTTTCACTGTGTCTCATATTTGATATTCTTACATGAAATGCATTTCATCTTAGTGCTCTGCAGAGCTTTGCAGAAATTCTGAGCTATAAAATCTCCTGTGTAATCATAAAACATTCAAGTTAAACATATGCTAGAGAAAATAACAAACAAAGATATTAAATGGTCAAGAAGTCTTAAACCCATTTTTCTTTTACTGCACAACTGTGCTTTCCAGCTGTTATTCCTTATGATGATGAATTGTGCTGTGATCATTATGGACACCCTTTCAGGGGAGAAGATTATTTTTAACGAAGGGTGAAAAAGTCTTTGCTATTTAAAATGATAAAAGAGTCAAGTAGTTTTAGCAAATGGCAAGTAATTTGGAAAAAAAAAAGTCTTCTCTTCTTACACAAATTGTTGAAGTTTGCAAATTCTTTCATTACAATGCACTTATTTTTATCTTCCTGCTAATGCTCAGGGGACATGCACAACCCTCCTGTTGATGAAGGCTGAAGTGCTGGATCTTGAACCACATTTTTATGAGAAGATGGCATTGTTCTATGTTTTGTGGTTTATTTTGCCAATAAAAATGCTAGGGAAGATCACTTATTAAATGAGTGCCTTCTTTAGTCTTCTTACATTTTGTGTGCTTGCATGTGTGTGAGAAACCCAGACAAAACCATGTGTAGTCTCCACCGAGCTCCTGAAATGCCAGCCTGTAATTTGGATTGACACCAGGCAAGAAACACTGATGATTTTTGGCATTCCCATGTTTCTGAGCTGTCCCTGAGTGACTGTGGAGATTAGACTCTAAATTGGAGGATCAAAACGCTCTCCTCAGCCTACAGCTCCAAGAGTGTTGTATCTTAACTCCAACCTGTGACGAGATCTGTGCTTAAACCTGCTCTTTGTTGCCTGGTATGGAAGGAACTGTGATGCCTGAGCCTGTCTGGATGGGTCCTCAGTCTGGACAATTAGGAGATGTAACACCAGAGCATTTTTCCTTCCCAGTTTTTGTCAATGGGCTACAGAGGCCAAGAAAAGAACGAATTTGAGTGCTTCTGTGTGTAATAACTGAAAACATATTTTCCCTAACTCCCAGCTTTAAAAAATAGAGATGCTTTTGAGCTTCATCACTCAGGAAAAATAACATTCTTTGTCCCTTTTCTAAAACAGGATTTTGATTAATTTTACACTTCTCTCAGTCTCCACAACTTTCAGGCAGCCCATTAGACATTTTGCACAACTTGAAAAATAAATGACTCCTTTTGATTAGTGAAAGCATATAAAAAGCTCAGAGGTCCTATTGTAGTCAGACTGCTGCTCATTGCTGTTTTCATTGTCCATTGATTAACTTTTAAAGTAAGGCTTCCCCAAAGCAGTAAGCTGAGAATTGTAATTGTTAGACCTCTACCCACTGCAGAATACAATGGGTCTTCTAATGGATTTACACCAATTTCCTGTGAAATACCAAAAACAGTATTGGGAAGAATTGTTACAAAATATAAAAGAATACAAATACCTGTTTTAAATGCTCCCACTTTTCCTGAAATGTCAGACACACACTGTAGAATGATATTGGGAAAAAATACATGAAAAATTACATGAAAATTATTAATTCTTTTGCTCCATCAATCTTTATTTCAATATGTACAATCAGTACCTATTATACGGTATGGATTAGGCTGAAAGCTGCCTGAACAGATATTCTTCATTTGTTATTTAGTGACAATATATTCAAAACAAGGACCTATTTTTGCAGTAAGTTTTAAAACCCTACAAAATAAGGAAAAATTGTCCTTTCTACCCTCCTTTCTTTGAGTTGTTCCACACAGATAGAGAATACCTCTATCTGTGTGCTCTGGGATGATCAGAGAGACGCAGAAGTTTGCTCTTCATAACCCCTCTGCCCTTCATAACCTCTCTGCCCTCTTGTCCTCTTCAAATGAGAGAAGAAATGAAGAATGGGACACTTGTCCCTTTTGATTCCTTTTGCCATTAGTCCAGCAGAACCAAAGCTTGCTTATGAAGAGGTTATTTACATTGACACCCGGGGAACCCTCTCTGATCAGGCGTCACATCTCCGAGGTGGAGGAGGCAACCATCCAGAGAGACCAGTGAGTCCAAGAGTTCCATGCACATTGACTGCTTGAACAGGTCTGGTTCTTCTCCTTTGCAAACGAAGAGGGACCAAGTGAGAAGTGATTCATCTGATCTCAAATGTCTGAAAGTCAGGTATTGTTCTCTGAGGCATTTGTCTAGGCTGGTCTAACTCATACATAACAAAGAAAAGTTGAGAGTGATTGAGGCCAGAAGGGGTAAGTATCACTTAAAGATAACCTTTTCAAAGGTGGATAGGACAAATTTTCTCTTGAAAGTTCCTATATCTTTTCACTGAAAATACAATGTCCTAACTTACATTATATGAATAATTTTTAGAGTTATAGTAATTTATAGTTAGAGGGCAACAATATTCTTTGGAGAAAATGAGAGTTAAACGTGACAAACTGGAAGGAAAGACATATGAAGGAGTAACTCAGTTTGCAAAATGAACTCTTTTTCAGGCCATGGCCGTTGTGTTTCTCTGATACTCAACATGTATTTAAAACCTGGAAATTAAATTCAAAAGCACGTCTCCTTCAGGCACAGATTTACTAACTCGTATAAAAATTCACTGTTTTTTAGGAATGTTAGATTTGAAAGCCTAACAAGGATAGTTCCTGTAACATAAGACACATCCTTGAAATCCTCAATTGTATAATGAAGGACAAACTTTGGCATCTGCAGTATCCAAAAAATCCTGGAGACAGTGCATTAACTCAATTAGTCTTCTTGCATCACATGGTTCATCCAGGAAAAAATGAAGAAAAATAATGCTAACTTGAATAATTATTCAGCTCTAACTTCTGCCAGTCATCCCTCCATCCTGTATCTCAGCAAGTACTTTCCAGTGTGTGCTGCTATTTGTTATCCCGCGTGTCTGTACAGGAGGAATAACGCGCCATCTGATTAGAAATAGGCAAAGGCTGTGTTTTTGTCCGTGCTGGAGACGGTCTGTGCATGCCATCCCCTTGTTGGGACCCGCAGCTGTTCCCGTGTCAGCTCAGGTTAGTTCCCAGCACTGAACCTCGCTGCAAACAGATTGGCCGTGGCCTGTTGGGCTCCTGTCAGTGATCCTGCTTCCAGAGGACGGATCGCAGACCACACCGCGCTGATCGTCTAGCAGGAAGGAAAACACATTAGCCAAAGTAATTTGATTTTAATGAGACAGGAACCTGAGCTGACCTGTTTTACTCTTATTTGTTAATTTGAGAAAACTGTCTTTTACCTTCAGGAAGTACAGAAAGCAGAACATCTTACACGTTAAGTTTCAGTTCCAGAAAAGCTGGGATATTTTTTTCTGGAAAGAATAAACATGCATTCTCTGGTGCTTGATGTTGTGATCATGTATCTGCCCTAATACATGTCATTGTTTTGTATGCATTTTCATTATTTTGTATGCATTTTCATGCTTTGCACATCTATTTCTTTCTTAAATTAACTTTTTAAATTGTTAGTTCTAAGACAAATACATTTATTATCCACTGTATGAATCTATATTGATTTTTTCTGATTATTATGTATTTTCTAATTACCATACCAATTAAATGATCCCAAGAAGTAGAAACAAATTAAATCTCATTGTTTTCATTTTATCATTAATTTTTCATTTGAAAGTGTAAGCTGATCGGATTAATATTCTTTCATACACATCAAATGGCTTGGAAAAGGTGAGTAAGCACAGGTGTTGTCCCCTCAGAAACAAGGACATTGAGGTTTGTGCCCTATATTTAACCAAATGTTAATATTTTACAGATAAAAAAATAATTACATTGTAGGACAATAGAATTTCAAGTCCGAAGTAAGTTATTAACAGCAGCTAAAATTGAATTTGATGTATGTTGACAAATCACTAACAGTGAATAAAATTGTTCAAAATAAACAACACAGATAAACATAAACAAGTTTTCAAAATCAAGCATTTAAAATACTGAATTACTGTTAAAAGTAAACTGTTTAGTAAAAAAAAATGGTGATAAGAACAGCTGGTTGGTAATTATTAAAAAATACATATGCTACAAATTAGTAATTGTTACTAGTTTATTAGACATGGAAGGTCTGTTCAAGCATTTAATTGGCTTTAAAGGAAAAAAAATATAAGGAATTCATTAGATATTAATTAATTACTAAGCAAATAAATTTACATTTACTGATTATTTTGGTTGATACCTTCCTTGGCCTACTCTTAATCCACAATTTCATTAGTATGTTTTATACACATGATTAGGGATGGATTTTGGAATCCAGCTGTTTACCTAAGAAAGTGCAGTGATCAGTCATCTGTAAACAGGAATGGCAGGGGCATTTGTAGAAATTGTGCCTGATTCCTGCTAACTTCACAGATGTTTTGATCTGGTAAAAGAGCTCTTCCAAATCTTGTCTGAGTTTACTTTTGCCTGTAAAGAAATAAAATTATTTTCTTTTTAGACAATCTATTCTGTTGCAGAGTTCACAGTGGAAAAGGCATTGACTACAGTGGTACCTATAAATACTGCTGTAGGTAATTAAAAAACTTACAGCTCAGACGACATTTGAACTCTTTTGGACTCTGACATTCACGTCATTCCCATGACCGTACTCCCAGTAAGTTTGGGAAGAACCATTTCTCTTTCTTATCTTCATGTATCACACAGCATTTCAAAAGAGCAACAAGGAACTCAAAAATAAAACATCACAGGGAGATTATTTGAGTCCTTGTGTGATTATAGTCATTGGCTCAGTGCCAGCTAACACCACCTGAGGTGTAGCATAATTGCCCAAAACTTCAATGCTTGTCATGTTTTATTTGTTAAGGGTCTGTCAACATTATCACTATAAATCCTAACTAGCAGTGGTAGAAAAGTGATACTCATTTTAGAATGTATGAGTGCACACAGGTAGATACATTTTGTACATATATATGCATACGTAGCTACATAGAGTTCATTTATTACTGTAAGGAATTTTTTGCTGTATAATATTCATATTACATATGTAAAACTATATTAAAAGTATGTCGAATACATATAAGGGTACCAAAAGATTTTTCATGTATGTGCGTATATATATAATATTCTATAATATATATTAACTATTTTGTTAGTGCCATAAATACATGCATTTATATTTATATATGTCTATTAATTGCAGCCTGTTTGTGCCTGTTTGTAAGTAGGAACCTCTTTTAGGTTCCATAGTGAGGTATTCTGTGCATTAATGTGTTGAATGTTAATGAAATATAACCTTCAGCACTCAAATATTTTTTACTAAAAGGTTCACATTGGATGACCTGAAAGTGAAATGCCTAATCAATTTATAAATAAATAGAATCTAAGCAATACGGATACAGTATTTAACATCTGATAAATGAAGAAATTAAATAAATATTTATAGATTTATTCCTTTTCAATAGCATAGTGTATTCTCAACTATCAGATTAACAAGAGAGGAGTAATAGATAAACTATTGTATTGCAGAAAAAGTAAGGGTGGAAGGTAGAACAATAAAGCATCAAAGAATAGTGGAACTGGAGAAAGAAAGTGTTTTGGAGTTGAGACTGCAAACCTATGAGGTTTGAAAAAATATTTAGAGGAACTTGTGTGAGGTAGGGATCAGACTTTCTTACTTCAGAGGAGTTGAGATGAGGATATGTTAATCTTAATGAATATATGCTAGAAAACTACCATGTTGAGCACACTAAGAGAATACAGAGCATTCTATGAACCGGGTCATCTACACCATTGCATTCATTTTTTATGACACAAAACTCAACGCCCTCATCCCCTTGGTGTCAGTTGAGAACTGAAAAATACCCATCTCAATAGAAAATCCAATCCATCCTAAATTCTAGAGTAAGTTATATTGAAATAAGGCTATATAAAGATTTACAAAAAGTTCCACATGTTCACAATAACCCTGGCATTCAGTGGGAAGGAGTGAGGGGAGGGGTGTATTTGTATGCATGCACTGTCTATAATTTCAGCAAGAGCACTGAGTCTGGACATAGTATCTGTTCTTGGATATAGTAAAACACCAGTTTCTCCACCTGGGACCCAGACTCTGGGAGTGCTGTGTTAGTTACTCTGCAGCAGCTGTATTATCATGACCCATCAGGATAATGGAATGGGAAAAGAGATAGCAGTGGCTTTCCACATCTAAATTATAAAGTAGGTGCGTTACAATTTTCAGTTCAGGGTGTTGTACTCTGAGATCTATACTAATAGGTCCTTGATAACCAAACAGAAGGGTTCACGTTGACCTTTAAAGCCTGTATTACTGAATGATGAATGAATGATTGGATCCAAGTCTAGTTTATTAAAAGCTTCTATAGGTGATAGACATTCACACATTGCTGAATTGGTTTGCCTGAATTTATCAAAGATGAGCCTAGGATTTGAATTACGGAAGTTATAATGTTTTAGACATAATTCAAATTCACAGATCCAAGGATATGGAGAAGTCCTCATGTTGAGTATCCATAAGTCTCATTTAAAGATGGCTGATTTAATTTTTAGTTCTCTAATTTCTGACATAACAGATGGACTTGAGCAATCAAAATAGCGCTGCCTTAAGACTGCATTGTGAGCTTGCCCTGCTCATGTATCACTTCAGTGACATTTCTCTGAGTGCCATAGCAGCCCCACAAGTGTCACTGTTGATATCCAGAGGCAGGATAGTTCAGACAACAGTGAATAACCTCGATTACAGATCTGGGTGTCAGTCTGTGCCATTCTTACCCACACTCAGTAATGCAGTATGCTGTGAGTGGACCAACTCAGCCAAGATATCCTCAGAGGGTGAATTATTGATTATAAGAGCCCTTGGTGAGCAGCGTAACAAACATCCCACTGTAGTATTTTTCCACACATTTCCCAGTTCACTAAAACATTCAATTTTTCTTCTCAAGGAAGAAGAAAATCCAGAAAGTGGACTTTTTTGCTTAAAGATATCAGTTTCACGGGTTCTTTTTTTTTCCCTAAATCAGGTCTGAAATTTTTAAGTCTGGAAATACCTTGAGGTAATGCATGACGGATGTGTGAAGCAGAGAATATGAATAAAGAAACACCAATGGTTATGAATAAAAAAAGTCTAAGAGGCAAAGAATGGTTTTAATTCAGTGTGATCAGCCAAGCACAAAGGCTGATTCAGTGTGAATGGGCATGAGTGAAGCCGTGTAAGTGGAAGTGAATATGACTATCAACAGAAGACCAGGAATGTGCACGGAGGACTGTGACAGGATATTTGCAAGCACATCAGATTACAGATTGCAATGAGAAAGGAATTTTAATTTTTGTAGTACAAAAAGATAACACATTCCACTCCTTCAGAATAGAAAACTCCCCTTCACAAATGAACCCTTTATGCCGAGGGAGAAGCACGTAGGAAAAATGAAGAATATTTGTAGGCATGTGCTTGAAACACATGCTTGTTTCAAACATGACATGTGAATATTAGGTAGATTTTTGTAAAACCTAACTGAATGTGAACAATGGTTGTATGTGTACAATATAACCTGTGAAACAACAAGTAAATTATATGGATAAAATTTTATTCTGTTTTTTTAACAACAATAAAAACAGAAGGGGAAACAAGCACATCAGCAAAAATGTAATTGCTGACAGATTTTTGCTCTGTTGAACAGTTTAACATAAATTTCCAATACCCAGTGTAATTTTAATGAATCTTTATTTTATCTGGACAGAATGAGACATTCTAGGCTTCCAGGACCCTAGGACTCTATTTCTTATTAAACTGGTAGTGTTTGCAGAGGCCTTTGACAAAGAACTCCGAAGCTGTGAAGTTTGCTTGCCCCAGAGAACTAAGGGGCTCCTCGCTTGTATGCACACCTTGATGTTTCAGATAGGGTGGGTATCAATCATAGCTGTGGCCTTTTGGCCTTTAAGGAGAGAAGATTGTTTTTAAATAAACATGTCCTCAGTGTTTGTGGAGATATTCACATATATCTCTGATATTCCTGATGTTAGACGTTTCTTCTTATTCATAAAAATGGAGTTCCTTGCACTTCTGGAGGTTAAATAAATAGGTTGTTTTTTACTTCTGGGCTTTTGCTAATAACCCACAGGTGACACCATACAGACTTAGGCCCAGAAAAAAGTATTATGTTAAACCTTGTAAGGTTACTATTATTACATTTTTACCAAGGACACCAGGGAATAAATTTCTTCAGTATCAATAATATACCTAGCAAATTTAGGGTCTTACAATGTCAAGCATATATAAGGACAATTTTACTTGAATTTATGCATTTACTTCGTTTTTATTGTTTTCTTTTGTTTTGTTTTAATTTGTTTTGATTTGATTTGATTTGTTTTATTTTTAGCCACTACAGGGAGCAGACCTGAAAAGGGAAAAAAAACTGGTACAGAAGTTCATGTCATTATATGTTTAATTTTATGCATGCCTACATAAATACATATATACATATATGTGCATATATATATATATGCACATATATGTATATATGTATATATACATGTGCAAAATTGCTCTATGATAAATTATTTTACCAGTTAACAATTACAGGATACAATTGATATCCTTGGTATCCTCCATTTCTGTTTATTAGGCTGTGGTAGGATTTCTGTTTCCATCCATGTGCACCATATGCTGAATTTCTCCATCTTCTCCAAGTACACACAACTTTGAGCAAAATTTGGTTTTAATTCTATTACTGCCTCCATTTGAAGCAGAAAGAGAATTTAAAGGGAACATGATGTATTTTAATCACATTTTGATTATTATGAATTACAGGAGCTTCCATCCGTGTTTGGGGAAGCGCGAGTAAAATGAGGTTGCTTTTCTTGCCTCTAAAAAGATTGCTAGTACAGCCACATTCCTACGTAATGTATTTCTGAAGAGCAGTCTGCCTTATTCACGAAGAAAGAAAACCTAGAAAAATAAATTAAGATTTAGATTTTTAACTTGTGCTCAATTTGAAAACTCGATGCCAGCTGAATTTATATCTGATATTCACATTACATTCAAGGTGCAAAGAAATAGGAGCCACAGCATCAATAACACAAAACTAATGTATATGTCAGCTTCAATATTATACTTGTATTATTGGAATTCTTGGTTCAATAAAATCTCTATATCTAACCATGGTATAAGCCTTAATATGAAACCTAACTTTTCACAAAATATTTGAAGACCGGTACATCATTTATCTTAATCACCTAGACGGGCTCTGGCTATAGATTGAAATTAAGTCTTCTGAAGCAAGGAGGGGTTCCTCTAGAGGTGTCATTTTTGTAAGTAATCTCCACTGTTTGTGTCCCAGATTCCTGAGCTGACATAAAGACCTGCTTGACATGGAAGATGAGTTTCCCCTGTGACTTTGTCCTGTATTCCTCCTCCTTTAAAACTTACAGATGGTTATGCTTCTAATGTTTAAGAGCACTGGTTCCCAAGAAGAAAAAAAAAAAAGCAAGTAACGCAGTATCTTCCCTACCATAGTAACTGGTGAAAATGTTGATATATAGGCGTTTAAAATTTTACTATCCCTTGCTAAAAATGGAGAAATGCTCTTTCGTCAAGTATTTCTTTTGCAAATGCATATCCTTACTTAGTGTGAATTTTTTAGAGTGTGTATTTTAGGCATTTGAGACAGAAATCTTCCTTCCTTCTTTCCTTCCTTCCTTCCTTCCTTCCTTCCTTCCNATTCTCTTTCATCCCAAAATATGTTCATATACGATATTCTGGTTGCTCAGATAATTGCAATTAATTACAGCAAAAATAAAACTGAGGCAGTGTTATGGTTACAGAGCAAGGGGGGTAGAGTTTCAGTGGCGAATATGTTGTGACCATGGTGGGGCCGAGGAGGGGCAGTTTCCAGCAGGGAACACGAAGGTGCTGGGAGTGGGACTTAAAGCAGAACTTTTTATTTTTCCCCATTCATGGAAGGAGAGTGGTGTGGTGCCCTGTTAAAAACAGGAAGTGGAGGGCTCTCTTTTTCTCTTTCCCAGTTCTGAGAGGGTCTCCCTTCAAGTCCCCGAGGGAGGTCTTGAGCAGCCTTTACTTTTTCCCCATTGAGTTTTTTGGTTGCTTTTGTTTTTTTGTTAAAACCATTACAGGTAAGTACTGTGACTTTAACACCAATAAACCTCCAATCTGGATGCATATGTTGGTTCAGAGGTTTCACTTTTACTGTCAAGTTTATAAAAGTTAGCTAAGAATATATTTCAGATTTGTGTCAGATGGACTGATGGTATATGCAGTGGATACAGCATGTGCAGGAATGAAGTCATTTGAAGGGGATGACTCTTTCTGTTGAACTCTGAGATTTTCCTGGGTTTCAGATCATAGATATTTGTTATTTAACTTCCTGCCAATAACTTTGACACAATTAAGAGGTCCTAAAGTAAAAAAAAAACTTGTTTGTTTTGGGATTTTTATGGAGGTTCGAGGTGAGAATCACGTACAAAGTGCCAGAAGTACAATCTCACAAGTAGCCCATTTCCTTTCTGGACTTCTCTTTGCAGTCAAAGGCATTTTTTTATTTTATTTGCTGGTTACAAGATGTAAAAAAAGTTACAAAATGTGTGCGCATATGTCTGTGTATAAAACAGAGACTATCAATAAAAATTCGCTTGCTTTTTTTTCTTTGTTTTTGTGGTTTATGTCTTTCCCTTTTGACACCATAATCCTTCCATAGCAATGTCACACACAGTTTAATTTTTCTTCTCTGTATTTTAATTGCTATAACCAGTTCAGATACTTCCTCATTTAAAAGTATTTCCCTCTGTGAAAGCACAGGCACACATATCTACAGAAAATAGCTTTTCCAAATGTAATTCAAGTCACCAGAGTGAAATATCTAATAGTAACTGTAACTGCTGAAGTGAAAAAAAAGCCAGAGCCTTACCTTGTCATAGCAGATATAAAGCAGGATGGGAAGCACTGCACAGTAGCCTTTGCATTTTCCGGAATAAAATAAATGAGGAACTTCTGGATGCGTGAATTTTTTCAGATTTATTTTAATATGATTGGGTTCCTGATAGTGTTCAGCAAGGAAATAGCTGAGCACATGAGCATCTTCAATGTTTATTCTCATTTCAGTTCACCTCCGAGGTAAAAAATTAAGTTAATTCTATGGGCGGGGAACTGTCTCAATTTAGAAGGCATTTCTCATATGTGAGCTTAATTAGATTGCGTGCTAGCAGAAAACATCCCATGTTAAAATGGGCATCAATACTTCCATTACAACACGGTGTTTCTCAGTAGTGATTTCAGTACAGTGTCTACTTCTACAAAGATTTAATAACAAACACTTTATTTTTGAAATATGAAGGTGCAATTCCTACTGACATGATGTCTCAATTCAGCCCCAGAGTTCAGTAACTCCAGAAAAAGGTTTTTCTCTGATATTCCCCAATGCTGGACAAATGCTTTTATTTTTGGGTTCAAAAACTGTTGCTTAGTTTAATTAATTCTTGCAGAGGTTGGCTTACATATCTGACTATGACCTGCATTACACTACCTTTTATAAAAAGTACTCAAAAGTTGTTAAAGTGTTCGTTGTGTAAATCAATTTTTTCATTAATTAGGTGGGGTCCATGGATTTTCCAGCTTGCCAAAACCTAGTGTGAGCTGATACATCCACACAGAAAAATTCTGTCCAAAAGGTGAGCTGAAAGTCTGTTCTGATAATCACCATGGGACTCTGTTACCATCAGCTGACATTTCTGCAGATATTTTTGTAGTAAACCGGTGCTATTGTTGGCTTGTTTTGTGTCCCAGCACTACAAAAATTAGCTTCTGTTTGCTGGTACTTTTTCTGGCTTTTTGTTTGTTTTGTTTTGTTTTGTTTTGTTTTCAAATTGGTAATTAGGAACACCAAGAATAGAATGGAGACAGCTCTCTGTCCTAACGTGACATAAAAATTCTTAAACTATTGCTACTGGACATCATTATTCAACATGGTGACTTTATTGATTTTTGTTACACTTATCTGTCTTTTTGCAGGTAGCAGGCTGCTTTTTATAAATGTTTTAATTTTCCTAATTATTCATGTGTCAATTTTCCTAGTTATTCAAGTAGCAACTGGGCTCGTGATTCTACCATTCAGCAATCCCCTTCTATTGTTTGACAACTGTACTGCAGTTTGTATTTTCTGTTACATTCAGACAAAAAACATATTTCACCCAGTAAATTATTCAAATCCCATGGAAAATAATGAGTCTTTTAAATTCTGGGCTTTGGATCATATTAAACAAGTATATTAGCTCTAGATTTTAGACTAGCAAATACAAAAAAACCACTCAGTTTTATTGCTGTCTTACAGACTAAACTTTCGTTTCATTCTTCTAAATGAGGAAAGAGTAGGAAAAGAGTAAAAATAAGAAGGAAAGAGCTTCTTGTATACATAAGTGTTTGTCTGTAAGTGTTGGCATACAAACACTTCTGTTGGCATGCGAAAACATTCACACATAAACAGTTCTTACATAAATGTTTATCCTTAAAAAAAAGCATCTTCTCCAAAGTGCATGGAAAAGTGAAGGGGCTCTGCTACCACCATGGATGGATCACTCTGCTGGATTTAGCAATCATGTTTGTGAATACATCATTCTACTTACTGCCCAGTAATAACCGAGAGTGAGATAAATCTTTTTTAATTATACCTGCCTTGGCATATAGCTGGGGAGAAAAAATAAGTCCAAACCTTTNTTTTTTTAAGAGGGAGAGAAAGGGAACAAACAAATTTTAGGGAGCTCTTTTTATATATTTATTTTTAATAAAAGGTCAAATACCAGCTACTGAATTACTCATGGAAATCTTATCCCTTAATTTGTCTTGAGATTACGGTCATGGCTTTCAAAACCATACACTTCCACGTTATGTTTCAAGCTATTATTATGACTGTGGAAAATTGCACTATTTTCTTGGAAAAAATGTTACTGACTTGGATGTGGTTCTTAACTGTGGAACTTAGGCCTGCACTGAGGACTTGAAGAAACTAGAGGGGCACATTTGGGACACCTGCTGTTGGGATAAACTCAAAGTCTTCAGCTATGTTTGTTTTTATTTAGGGCTACACAAGGTAGAAAAAACTCTGCATATTATTTAACGTACATACAATCCCTAATGCATGATTATAAAACCCTGACACTCCCAGAAAATGATTGCTAGAATCTCTTCAAATAATTTTTATTATGAAATACAGTAAAATTATTAGTGTCAGGTCAAAATTTAATTGCGAAAGCTGGAAAATGTCACCTAAATCTAACTAAACATTTTAAAGGGCTTTCTGAATACAAACTGACAAGCAAGATCCAGAAAAATTAATACATTGATTTTAGAGCTATACCAAAAGCATAACATAATGTAATAGTACAGTCGGTATCACCAGGTGGCACTGTTACAAATATATTGATTTATCTTGTGAATTGATAACAAGTGGGTGACTATGATAATAATCCTGTTGTTTTAAGGGGGTTTTCCCCCCTCTTTATGACTTATTCAGTGTTTTTCTTTATTTGGTTTGTGCCTTGGAAGTGATAGTATCAGAGAAGGCAAGTGCGTGTTTGTGTGTACCCACCTGCGTGGTTTCCTGCCTCAGTATCAATTTTTCCTTACATGATGTGCTGCAGTACTGGAATATTGGGAGAAAAACAACAGCAAGAAATCAAACACAATTTTACAGGTTTATTTTACAGACACGTTCTTACATTCATTTATGGATTTTTCCTGCTTATGACCATCCCGTTAATTACAGACTTCAAGGAAACTTCAACTCTGTGTAACATCACTTGATGTAGATTTGCTCTACCAAATCATCCCTAATCTCTAGCAGTTTAATTTCCAGGAGGTGCTTATGTCTGCTTTAAGCATTAGAGACATGGTTATCCTTTCAGGTGTGGCCTGTAGGCGAGGAGGATTAGCTTTTTACACTGATACGGTCTCTCAAGATGTTCTTAGGTATAATCCCCAGCAGGCATGCTCTGTGCCTCCTGTGTGAGAGCAGCTCAAGGGCTGCATAGTTGGCCTAGGAGCCTTTCTTACTACCCTAAAATTGAGTTTGAGATTAGACTTTATATTAATGATATTGACGTCCATGTTCCAGAGAAACAGGCCACTGAGGGAGTGACCGCAGGCAGGTCAGAGAACAGCTCTGTTCCGTTTTCACTGAGACAGTAATTGCATTAGTGCAAGCAAAAAATGGAGCAAGTAATGTAGAAAGCAGGGCGGGGAAAAAGTACAGAGTGACAGGAGCAGCAAGTTGCCTCCCCTTCCATACACCCTCATTGAACAGGTGAAGAACTGAAAGGAGAAGCACAAAATCCCAAGGAGCGTATAAACAGGATAGACCTTGAAAACAGACATTTTTGCTGAACTCACTAGGTCAGGAGATTCTGGGATTTAGATCACATTATCAACAAAACAAACTGAAAATACTCCCAGTCCAGAGAAGGCTTTAGGAGAAATATGGTCATCCATGAAAAAATAAAAACAGAAATAAAGAAACAAGCCCAAAATGCTGAATGATATCAGTTCTGGTCTCACCAGTACCAAGAAGAGCAGCAGATGAAAAAAACATGCAACAAAATTGAGGCAAAAGGCATGAAATTGAGAGTTAGGAAATACTGAGAGCGACGTGCTTAGAGATAAAACTCAGTGTCACTGATAAATCATACAGGCAAAGGTGTCTGAGGGAGGCCGATTTAGGACTACAGGAAGAGATAATCTGCAGAGCTGCAGTGTCATACAGGCAGGGCTGGGCACAACCCTGAATTGTGAAATCAGCCATGGCCCCCACACCAACGGTCCCAAAAACACGTGCAGGAGGATTTGACCCAGAGCAGGCACCCATCCACACCTCGCACTGGGGTAGTGATGCTTCCACCAGCCTGTGCAAATTTTCTGTCACGTGTACTGCGAATGTAAGTGCTATTCTTGCTTTTCAAAACAACAAACTTACCCCAGGAAAAGAAAAAAAAAAAAAAAAAAAAAAAAAGCCAAACCAAACCACAGGTCCCTAGCTGAACTTTAATGTGAATAAATTCTTCTTGTGGGTGTAGTACAGGAAATTAGGACAACGTCTACAGCATGTGCAGAATCTGCTTGGAGGATTCGAGCTAAGCACCGGAGCTGAGGTTTATCTTTCAGAACAGACAAAATATCCCAGTCCAGATAAACAAATGGAGTGAGCTATGTGTGCTGTGATGCTGTTATGGGAAACACTGAGAAATCACCTTAAGATGGAAACAGCTGCAGAAAGGCTGGTCTTTGACTATTTGCCGTGGCAATCCCATGGCCAGTGTAACTCAAGCACAGTCAAAGATTTAATGCAAAGTAGATATCACAATGCACAAAACATTGCTGAATACTGATCACAAACACTCCGAGGCCTTCAAGGAGTTAGCAGATTCCCTTAAGAAGTACTCATGTATTATCTGCATTCATTGTTCATCCCTGTCATGCATAGCTGTAAAATTTACAGTTGTGGTGACAGAAAGCAGCAAAGGAAACAAGCAGCAGCTGAAGAAACAGGGGAATGTAGGCAAAACAAATGTAGTAACTCTGTGGGCTAACAGCGTAACAGCCAAAAAAGAGAAATGGTGGGATTTGGAGGTACCCAAATTGCAGTAACTGCAGAAAGGCTAAGCTGTGAGAGCAAATGGTCAAAACCAACTGGTCTGCTGAAAGTAACCCCAGTAGGGGGGATGGTTACTGACAGGTCAGATTAGATGAAGAAATATTAACTCTGAACTTCTGGCTCACCTTGGGGCAGGAACAAGTTTCATGGCCTACCTTCTGGAATAAGGTCAGCTAGCAAAGTGTTACAACAAAAAGAACAAAGACCACTTGGACACCTTACAGCCATCCAGAAAATAACTGATGACATAGGAATAATGGCATCAATTCCGGTGAGACACTTATCAGTGCTGAAGACAAGAAAGGAATTTCACACTGAAAGATCACAATTTAAGCAAATTGTGTATGTGATGATTTCAATCCTTCCTCTGCACTGTGTGGTTTGCATTTAGACACAGAGTTTTAAAGAAGGGCCAGGTGTCTCCAGATCTTCTTACTCTTGCAACTCTTCCATGAGATTTTTACATGGAAACCTGCCTTATTGAGAGTTATTTAGGTGTTTGACACAGAAACAAGTGAGCATTAAGGATTTGTCAGCCAGAAATCAGAATTTCTGTGCTAATTTTCTCAGAGATGCCATTTGGGAGGTAGTTTTCTAGTAGGCTTTTGGAAGAGGAAAGGCAATATTATATTGTAACAGACTCCTATGTAAAATTTGCCACATCTCGTTACCAGTGCAGTGATAAGTCTCCTAAAAGAAGCAAAACATGTCTCATACTTTGTAAGGGGTATCTTCAAAAGCTGTTGCTTTTCTTCCCCGTTTCTAAGATGGTTTAAATGGTTTAAACTATATATTCTCATCCATTCCAGGTTCCTTTCCATTCCCCATCCAACTTGACCATGAACACTCCCCATGATAGGACAACCACAACTTCTCTGGGCAATTTGTTTGTTTCACCTCTCTCATAAAAATACATTTCTTCATTATGCCCAATCTAAACCCACCCTCTTTCAGTTTAAAACCATTGCCCCTTGACCTAGCACTGGAGACCCTGGTAAAAAGTCTCTGCTTTTCTTATAAACAATATTTGTTGTATGGAGGGTCTTTAAAAAAAAAAAAAAAAACAAAAAACAAACAAAAAAAAACCCCAACAGCTTCTTCCTAGTTATGTCTAGAATTCTGTATTGGTAAATGTCTTCAGCATGAAGAAACAAAGGAACAGATGTTACTGTCTCAGGGAAAGGCACTGTGTCAGCCCCAGAAACTTCTTTACTCTGCTGTGCCTCCGCCTCTCTCCACAGGATTCTTACAATTAGTTTACTCCCCAGTCTTGTATCATGGTTCTTCTCATCGCCTCGGTGGTATTATGACATTTAAGAAGCAGTTAGGAAGACATAACAAAACAAAACAAAGCAAACAAAACAAACAAAAGCAAACAAACAAACAAAAACAAACAAAAAACCCAAACCTACCAACCAACCAACCAACCAACCAACCAACCAACCAACCAACCAACCAAGAAAAACCCCAAAACGAAACCAAAACAACCAAACAAAAAAACCCAGAAAATTTTACCTGTACCTTCATTTGTTCGCCAGGGGAAGTTGCCTGGGGAAGTGACAGGGACACTGTGCTGCAGCAGCTCCAGCAAACGCGAGTCCTGGCTTCTGAGCCAGATGTCACAAACATTTAAACAGCTGCCAGAGCCTTCTCAACCTGTCATCAGGCCTGACCTTAAACCCAGCTTAGTTTTTAAATGTTAGAGGGGAAAAAAGGTGGAAAAAATTTTTAAAAGCCCCAAAAGGGTAAAGTTACACAGCTGCCTGAAATATTAAATTAAAAGACTGAACATCTGTTCACTTGCTTTTCAAACTTTAATGGTTTGGAGAGATATTCTGTTGTCTTAGATCCTTAAGAACATCTGAGACCCACACAGCTTCAGCACCTGTGAAAAATCCTCTCTCAAAACATGCAGACTCTTCAAAGCTTATTGCTCCTGCTCTTTGCCAAACATATGTTGCCCAACACCACAACAAATTATTAATAATATTAGGTCATACTTGACTTTTGCACAGTGATTTTCCTGAGCGAGCACCAAAACGCTGTTTAAGCATCAACAAGCTTTTATTGCATGGAGTCAGAAATGACCATGAAATGGACCAAAGATACTCCTGGAGAATTGGCTACTAGGAAATAGACAAAGTATTACATTGATGTCGGTTCAGTTTGTATTCATTTTAGATTTTTTTTTTAAATTTATTTTTAGCTATCCTTTCCTCTCAATTTAAAAATTTAAACTAATTATTGTTTGCCAGGATCAAGCAGAGTATATAGTGAACTTGTTAGCTTTCTGCCACAGGACACCTATGGGAATTACGAGTGGTTGTTGGAGGGAAGTATTAGGAGTTTGTGTGAATAAGTATAGCTTCTGCAGTTAAGCTATATTTTTTATGGGCAGCCAAGCCCTCTGTTACAAAACACAGGATGTAAAATAGAGAGTAGAAAATCTGTACTCTAAACGTCATGGTAATTTTAGAGCTAGATGCTTGGACTGTGCTTTTGGGACCAAATATAAAGCACAAAGATATAGTTGGCATATTTTTGCAATACCAGATTCAAGAGAAGGTAGAAAGTGAAAAGAAAAAAAGAAAACAAAACTGGTCAGCAAGATTTCTGTTTATATTTCTGTTTTCAATTCTAATATGTTTCCACTGGAAGTATTTTTTATCACTCCACAGGCTTTCCTTTCATTTCCACAATTTACAGTCTCGATGCTCTGAAATTTCAGCTTTAGTTCCACGCCTGGAATATTAGGGTTTTGTTTAAAGATGATCTGAATGTTGGTGATATTTCTTTCTGCATGTAACTTTAACAAGATTACGCCTAAAAATACGCTGGCTATAAGTGAAGCTAGACTGGCTTTTTCGCCACTCATGCATTGCAATGTGGTTGCTTTATAAGATGATGATTTAAATGAAAAAAATGCACACCGGTAAAAGCAAGCAGGTACAATTAATAATAATGGCAATGATAATAACAGCATTAATAATGCAAATCCTGCAAAATTCTCTTCAAAATCTGTAAAAGATAAAATGCAATTTCTAAGACCCCCTAAAACTATTAATAAATCTTCATTAAAAATTAAAACAATAGAATCAAAGCAAAAGATTGGAGGAGTAAAAAGCTATTGCACTTTATAAAAACCATTTCATCAGATCAAAGGAGAAGCATTTTCAAAACAAACACAAACTGTCAAGAAAGTTCAGGATTTGGGCATAGGGAGGTGTGAAAAATGGAAGAAATTATATAAACTAAAAGCAGAGTAGAAAATGTTACACATTGCTAGGAATTCATTGTTTCCCACTGAAGGAAATAAACTAGTTTCTGGCTATTTATACAAAGGATGTAGCATCATCAGGTATTGTTTCATGGAAGAAAAGCTAAATCGTGAATAGAAGATCCTGTCACCTTGCATTATTTTTGAATTGTGGTGTCTTGCATGCTCTCATACTGTCACACACACACTTACCATGTAGAGAATACTCCTACAGAATGAAAATCTTTTTAAACTCTCATTTCCTATTTTAAACTAATTCAAAATCAAAAAATCAAAACATATGGCTTAATAATAGAGCATTAGATACACACTGTGAAAATAATCCAACAAAGATAAGAAGAAAATTGATTTAGGAAGACATCCTTTAGGAAAGTAACCCATCACTGCCTGGAAGCTGAGGCTTAGGTGCAGTAAATTTCAGACATTAAGTATATTTTGGCCTCATATATGTACACAGCTACATAACTAGATACAGAGTGTCCTAATTACAGATATGGGCCATTTGTTGAGCTGTTCAGTTTTAGATGCCATTCCACATTTAACATTTTTGATGGAAGACCTATGTGATACTCATTCCAACATCGGCACCCTCAAGTCATATTTCTTCCCTTGTCACAAAGCATTTATTTTTATCAGCAGCTTGTCATTCAAGTATATTTTTAAAAAATGGAGAAATGGGGAACAGCGAAACCTCTATGTGAATCGTGAAGATGTCTCAATTTAGTGCCACCATTTGATTGTTATACATCCACAAAAAAAATCAAACATCTATTCAAAGACTCCAGGCATCAGAAGGGAGAGAGGGGATGGAAGGCATAGGTGACATTGAATTTTTCCCTTAGTCTCACAAAATATCCTGTTAATAATCTGGCTCTCATCCCAACCAGACACAACACATTTTGTAGTTGTCTTTCTCCCTGGCTATGTCAGATTTGGCAGCTCTAACAAAATTCGGCTGAAATAAGTTGAAACGTGGTGGACAGGCTTAATGATACAGGAGATCTTGAAGTTTAAAGCCTAAAATAATAAAGCTAAAGCCATGTTAAATTAATTCCTCCTCTGATTTGTATAAACACTGGGGGAGGAAACAGAAGCTGCTATAGTAAAAATAACATTTGTTAATCCATATTGTAGTAAAAAAAATTATATATATATATGTGCGTGTGTGTGTGTATGTGAGCGTGTATAAATATATATGTTTTATATATAAAAATATAATATTATATAAATATCTATCTATCTATCTATGAGGGGCAGTTAAGGTCTGTTATTCTCCAGGAAAAATACCCATAATGATTCTCATCACTGACTCAGCACCTTAGCAGCTACATAATAAGTTACTGACAGACTCTAACATCATGCAGCTTGTTCAATATCGTGTTTGGCAAATAAAATTTCCCAAGTCTAACATGAAAATTTGTTTTCCAACGGGAACTGGGGCAAGTGAGAATTCAGGACAGGACAGTCCTGGGATGATGATAAAGCCAAAGTTCTTTCTGATTTGCTGCTAATCATTCTGCAATGTAACCTATATGTCTACATTTCCTACACATAGGAACCCAAACCCGTCACACACCTAAAAGTAAATGTTCAGTTTGGCTCTCTCCTGTAATTAGGCAGGAGTACACCTACTGCACACCTTTCCTTGTGTTCTCATGCTGCAGGGATATGGCTTGGGGTCTTCCTGTGGTCAGATATCCCCATGGTTCACTTCCATCTGCATATATGTTTATATACCAACCTCTGTCAGATCTTTAGGCATGTCTGAAAGGAAAGTTAGCAGTGTGAGTCAAAACTCCGCCTTCAGTATCACAGAGGCATTTCATTGCATATTTCATGTACAGCTTCTTCATATTCTGAAGCAAAAATTTTGTTTTAACATCACACATTTCTTTTAGCTGATGCTAAAGGCTTGTCTGAATACGAATGCACTCTCTACGAGTCATACATGTACTGCAAATACATAAGGTCAGCAAGCACATACCAAAATGTGATTTCATGATGCATTACAATGATGCATTGTAACTCCTCTTATATTCTATGAAAAAAAGAATCAATTAATTTTATCTGTTTAAGTATATTCTCTGCATAGTGTGGCTTTGTCATGCGCATTGATTATACGAAACCTTGTCATATTTTGCAAGTGATGATCTATTTTTTTTTTAAGCTTTAATCTTTCTTCATTAGAGGGTGCTTGACTTGATCGATCGTGTAGTGATCTAAGCCAAAACCTGCTGGTTTTAATCCTTGTGACAAACTGCTGCCCAGTTCTGCCAGCCAAAGTTGGAAAATGCCATATTGCTAAATAGAGAGACATCTGACAGGGACAAGAACATTGAACAGGAGTCTGTGAGTTTCTGCTTCTGCTGTGCCTGAGCTGTGCCTGAGCTGTGGCTGCTGCCTTGCCGAGGAGCCTGAAAACCAAGCACATCTCTGCCTTTTCCCACCTGAAAGCCTCAAATCTAAGGCTGAGGAAGCAGACCCATGGAGAGGCCCATGGTGGTAGCTGGTGGCCTTCAATGCAGAGACTAGGATGGGCTTCTGCTGTTGAGAGAGATACAGAAATGCAGATTTCCTCTACCCCCAGAGCAAGCGCTGGTTTGGGTGAAAGCACTTGCCTACTTTCATCCACCCCCAAACTGTCGCACTCCATATAAAAGAGTTACAGAGGAGTGAACAGGAATGAGGTAAGAAATTCGCTCCTCTTTTGCAGTTCCGAGTTTGACATGGTGAATTCTGATAATACCAACCTAGGATGCCTGCCTACTTCAGTACATTGTGTAGGAGCTGCAGGTATCTAATTCAGTGGCAGCTGATGCTATGGTGATGAAAGGCACGATGTGCTGCTGGGCTTTTTTTGGGGGGTTGTGGGGAGTTAGTTGGGAGGCTGCCTGCTTCTAAAGCACCAAGTCACAAGAACACCCCAATTAAGAAATTGTGATCACTCTTCCTATATAATTAATTTCCCCTGACTTTGCTGTCCCATTTGACATCCACCAAATATGCCCTGCCTCCATTTTCTTTCCACAGAAAATCCCAAAGCATCCCACAACATCCTGACATATAACAGGACACTGTTATTTGTTGAGCACAATTCCCTAACAGTATGGTACAAGAGGCATTTACAATGCTGTAAAACTCAAATAATTTGTTTAATAAGTCTGTTTCGGGAAAGGTTACGGAATGTACTGCTTTTACCGTAACAGGTGACGCATGGCTGCTATACATTCGACAATTTGGAGTGTGTTTTCATATATCCTAAAAGGTCTTTTTGTCATACAATTATCTAAAAACCTGTTCCCTTAGGAGACTTGAAAATGAACAGCCTCTCTGTTCATGTGCATCGATTTGCTCGAAAAGAATATTGATCCTCATGAGGTTTTTCTTGTTCTACATCATCCTAGAAGGGCTCAAAAATACATATATGTATGTGTAAACATGATCTTTTCCCACCTTACAAAGGTAATGAGAAGGATTGCAAATGACTTTATTTCAGTTCATTCTGAAATGTAAACTTTTGTGGATGCATTTGTATATCCACTCTTTCCCAATGAATCATAAAGTTGCAAGGGTTTCACAGCTACCATTCAGATTTTATTTGTGTCTTTCTGGAAATATCAGGGGCAAGTAATGCACTGCAGTCTGAGCATGTCTAAATTTATACATGTGATTTTATATTTGTGTTTGAATAGCATGGTAATCAACACTATTTTGAGGTGCAAGCTTTGATCCTTATTGTTGCTAACAACAATATTCATACTGATAGGCAGTATTCTTAACAAAGCATATCATGGGGCATTTTGCAATTCAAATACAATTAAAAAGCAATGTAAAATAAATGTCTGAATTTGATTTAAAATATGAGTGATTCAGCTCTCTAAGTAGGCAAGCAAATTAAGATTATTAGAAAACAAATTCCAAATTGTCCTTTCAGAGAGTAGAGCTTTCTTCAGCTTACAGATGATTGAGGGTCCTCCCAGGCTGTGAAATGAGGCTGGAGTTCAGCTTACAAACCCTGAGGCTTCCAACACACCTCAGGGCCACCCCATTGCCCTTATAGCACCCATCTGTTTCATTCTGTGGCTCATACTCAGTCAAAATAAGAGTTTTTGAGGTCCATCAGCTCCACCTTGAAGAAGGCTGTATGGTCTTCTTACCCTAGCAGTAAGGGCTTTATCTGATGGCAGCAGATGCTCAGGTTAGACTGAAGATCACTTAATATCCTCTTCATAAAAATCACGTGTGAAAAGTATGACCCCAGCCTGAATGAAAAGCTGTTAAAGAAGACAGAAAGCTAATTTTCATTTACAAACTGAGTAAATTTATGCAGAAACTCCCTGGGAAGCAATCACAGAAACACATAATGGCATAGTATTCTGAGTGTCACTATTACTTGAAATCTCATATTCCTTTGCCAGCGTGACAAATATTTTTCTTGCTTCCTTAATTGACACACACATGCAGAAATTTAGTTTCCTTCAGCTTGTTGTTTGACCCTGCTCTAACAGAGACTCTATCTGACGTCTCTGCATTTTAGATGTCTATTTTATTTCTTAAAATGAGCTCTGTTTTTTAAAAAATGAAGACTTCAGAGTATTTTATATATATATAATGAAAAATTTAGAGCAGACTGTATTGCTTCATCCTAGTTGATAAATTATACATTGTGATATGCTGTAACCCCTCCCAGTCATACTCCAGATATTATTTATTGGTTTTGCATATAATCTCCTCTTGGGAAACATGCTTTCCACTTTCGAGTTAAGTCCCTACCTCCAGCAGAAGTTACACAAGATTAAAAGAATATAAGAAGAGTAGAGAAAAAAAAAAATCTGAAGAAAAGTTTGCATGCTAGGAGAAATTAATGGAATAAACTTACAGGAATTTGCCTGGTAGACTCAAAAAAACCTTTTGATAGGACCACTCCTAGGCACCAGGAGGCCGTTTGACTAAACAAAGACATGAAATGCCTTTGGACATACCACAGGCTACCTGGGATCACTGAGTTAAAACACTTTGCTAACTTTTTTTCTGACCTCTAGTTTTTAAATTCAGTTTCCACCCTGGCTTCATACGCTCATGTCTAGCTTACCCAAACTTGCTCAGAAACAGAGTGAAATTCCATTAGGGATAGCTAAAACGCTTCAGGAAGCCATGTGTGCTTTGCTGGTCCTGTCCTACATAAAAATATTCTATAAAGGAAGGTTTGGCACTCTTTAGTTTAATTATCTCATATTCTCTCTATTTCATACTTTAGGGGGGAAGTAAGCCTGATGGAAGGAAAAGAGACTTTGTTAGCTCATTAGGCTTAAAAGGGAAATGTAGTTCTCCAACACCTAAAAATTATTCTTGGCAATTTGTTGCTCTGCTGTATTTTACCCTCAGTTAAATTTATTAATGTTTCCAGAATGATGTGGTTCCCAGCTATTGTTGTGGTAAAGACTATTATTTGGTAAACTATCAGGTCTTAGGGTGGGAGTGAGGGGGTCCCACATTTTTTACGTTTAAAACAGAAAATCTACTGTCTGGTGATTATCCAGACGGGTTAAATTTGCTGCAATGCCAACCATGCCCATTCGTGTTATGTCAACTACTCTGAATTTTTTATGTATGCTCTACATCATTTTTCAACCAGGTTCAATGCCTAGAAATACTAATGAGTTTCCAGGATGCTGTAGAGCTCTTAAGATGACCTGTGAGCAAAGAATTTGGAGACCCAACAATATGGGCCTGCTATTAGACATAATTCACTGAAGGAAATTATGCCTCTTTTGGAATGATGATAAAAATAGTTTCTGTCTCGGTGATACCAAAAAAACTACTGTAGAATAAAATGGTTTATTTTCTTTCTTTTATGTCTTCTGTGTGGGAAGCAGGAACACAGATGCTAATTGAAGTAGGTGAACCTGCAAATTTCAGCATCTCAGGAGCTGGCATTGACTAAAAGTCTAAATTTTTCCCATTACAATAAACATGGGCTGACACTTGCCAGTGGTCAATAATATTGTAACTTTTTTTCCAGAATCCTTTTATATTTATGTCTTTACACACTGCATGCCTGGGCAAGGTAGCAAAAAAAAATAGAAATAGGAATTTAGTATTACCTCTGCAGGGAGTTGACACATTTTGAGCCTTACAAATGCAAATAATGCCAATCACTAGTTGAGGCTGGATTAGACCATATTCTGCTTAAATTGATTCTAGCAACAGCAAAATTTGTTCTCTTGAAAAAAAATGGGGGAGGAAAGAAAAAATCTGATATAATTTGGGCCAACAATTGGACAAAAGCTGATGTAGTGATGTTAACTTCAAAAAAATTTCTCTGGAGAGCCACAAAAGGCAGATAAATAACTTCACTAAGATCAAAACAGACAGGAAATGTTGCCTGTCAGTGTTATGGGCTTCAACACCACTACTAATATATAACTTGAACCATTATTTAGTGTTCTACTGTCCCAAAGGTCCTTAGAAGATACATTTATACAGTATAGTCATCACATCCATATTAAATCATGGGTGAGAATCTATTTCAATTTCTTTTTCACCTTCAGCTGTTTGAGCACAGACCATACAGACATGATTTAGAAATCTATCGGCTGCTCCCTGTATCACGAGGGTCAGACTAGTCCTTTGTTGACATAAATAAGAAAGACTTTGAAACCAGTCTAATTTTTCTCATTAACCCATTAGGCTGTCCCTGCTCTATTTCCTCTTCCATTTTGTATGTATTAAGATGTTACAAACACAACATAAAAATTAATTCTCCTTGCATCATGAAAGGATTTTTCTCCACTTCCAAACTCAATTTATTCATTAAAGAGAGGAAAAACTGTCTCAAAATTTGCCCTTCCCCCTCCCCACCCTGCCACTACCAAACAAAAATAAAGCATTTGCTTCCAGCAGTCTTAAATGATGTTTGATGCTCCAGAGAGCCTTCAACATTCATTACAGAGTCAACCAGAGCTTCATTAAATATAAGTCTAGCATGTGTGTATGTGGTACTGAGCACTGGCCTTAGGACCTCCCTTGGGCGATTTTGTATAGGTTCCTTTCATCTGTCATTTTGCTTTGACTTGGGGCGATTATCACTTTCATCATTGACAATAGAAAACTCGTTCCTGTGTGCATTTAATTTTCATTATTCCGTGCCCCGTGAAGATGACTGACACACAGAGATTCTTTTTCATCTTTTAAAGTATTGTAATGATTAATTTTAAATTCCTGCCTTGGAGCGTTCTTGTATTAGCACTGGTGGATGAAATAAAATTAAAACTGTGTACTGGTGCTGAGAAAACTTGTTGGGTTATTCTGGCCTCGTAGCAAAAGACAAACTCTCACGGGTTCACAGAATCACACAATCACTCAGAATGGGTCAGGTTGGAAGGGACCACAGTGTGTCTCCTGTTCCAACCTCCCTGCTCAAGCAGAGTCATCCCAAAACACATGGCACAGGACTATGTCCAGATGGTTCTGGGATATTTCCAAGTGAGGGAGACTCCACACTCTAAGCAATCTGCTCGAGTGTGCTGCAGTCACCCACACAGTAACAAAGTTCTTCTTCATATTCAGGTGGAACTTCCTGAGCGTCAGTTTCTACCTGTTTCCTCCTGTGCTGTTGCTTGGCATCACCAAGAAGAGCCTGGTCCATCCTCTTGACACCCTCAGTCTGGATATCTAAGACGTTGTTGAAGCCCCTTCTCAGTTGTCTGTTCTCCCACTTCTGCAGAGATTTCTGACAGAAATATAACCTGTTAGGTAACAAATTCCAAAAGCAACATTTGGCATTCTTTAAAACTTTATTGAAAATGCAGAGTGATGCATTTTACTATATCTCTTTTAAACAGTGCCTGTTCCAGCTCACATTGGTTTATTTTCATGTCTAATTTTAAGAAAAAAAAGTGTAAAACATTAATCAAAAATATTTTCCTACAATAATCTGCGACACAATCCTGTTTTAGGATTAAGCCAATTTTGTTTTCTTCTCTTTGTAATTTCTCAGGTGATGTAGAGATGCTAAACTTCTTAGTATATGATAGCTTATCTTGAATTTTTTTGACTTCTCATATTTCAAATCTCTTCCTACATAATATAAATTTTGGCTATCTTCTTTGTATGAAGGCTTGCAAAGAAGTCTAGAGAACACAAACTACTCTCTTTGCCAGAGCCAGTCTGGTGAAGCCTCCCTTGAGGCAGCTTTCTGGCTTCTCTTACATGTGCAGTAGGGATGAACTATGGCCAGACATTTCAGAGCCTGTTTCTATATCAGTACATTGCTATTTGGATGCAATGGTCTCAATCAGAAGTGAATGCTTTGCTGTAGATAAAATAATAAATAAATTTCACGAAGTTTTCCTTCCCATTGTATACAAGATTAAAATATATTTTCATTGTTGGTACTGATGATGTGTCAGAATGTACAAGGTACTATGTACAATGTCAAGATGTCATCTTGGGCTCTACTTCTTTACCAAGCCACTGGCACACCATACTGTTGATCTTTCACTCTCTTTTCTGTCTCTTTCTCTCTCTTTCTTCTCCTAAATTCCTCTTCTCAGGATCTGGATAACTTGGACGGGTTAGAGTTTGCTATGTGAATGCTTTCCAAAGTGTCTTACTTTGATTGGATGTTTGCTTTGAAATCTGCCAAGAATCTTTTTTCTGTAAAATTTGCCAGTAAAAGTTCACTATTCAACCTCCTGAGAAGTCTGTTTTTCTCTCCTGTGTGCTGCCAAGGGTATCAAGGTACCTAAGCCCCTTTAAAAACTCACTGAATGAGCTAGGGGTGTAACATCACCTTAAATAGCAAACTGCTTTAATATATGTAACCAGATGTCTAAGGGTAAACTTGTACCTATGCAGAGAAAAATTTTGAACTTTTATTCCAGTTTATTCTTGCCTATAATCAGAATAAAATTGCTTTGATATATTATGCCAGCCATTCTCAAGTATCTCACATTATAGCTCCAGAATCTTTGTTACAAAATAATAGGAAAAACTCTGACCCATGGCTTAAAGTGCAAAGATCACCATTTAAAGCATATTTATCCATCTTAAATGGAGATATATTACATCCTAGACTGCCTGAACTAGAATAGTCAAAATTCTTGCAGTTGGATTGCAGAAATTTGAATTCTTTAAGTTGCATTCTAGTGAAAAGTGCAGTGGAATTTGAAATTCTTTAATAACAGTAAAAAGTTGTTTGCCATTTGAAACTGGTTTTTTGAAGGAAAAGGAGATTAAAGTTGTAAAACATTGTGCCCTAACAAAGCACTGAAAACAAGATCCATATCTTTTTAGTACAAAAAGAATCTCAGTTTTGAACCCAGTCTCATCCCAGCTACCAAGGAACACCAAATGAATGCGATAATGAAGGGTTTCTTACATTACACGGTTTTCACAGAGGCTGATTGGATAAATTTTATTCAAGGAAAATCTCACTTCTGAAGATTTGTGAAGCCAGATGGTGCCCCATGAAGCTGCCTTGGAGCAAAGTAGTTCTTTTATCATTTGAGAAATGCCCAATTTTTGTAGTTACATATGGAATTCTTTTTTGCTTTAAGGACAGCATTTGGCAAACACGGTACACCGTGTCTCTTCGTTGATCCCAACTGCCACAATTATTTCTATTAGTCATCATCAGAACTAGAATCCAGTAAGGAAAGTGTCAAAGAGAAAACATCTATTAGTTTAAAAAAAAGAGTCCGTTAATTAAATTTGCCACAGAATTCAGATTTCATTTTAAATTCTAGAAAATATAAGACATACAGCGAGCGGTCCGTGTCATCTTTCAGTGGCCAAATGCCACGCTTTTGAACAAACTGAAGGATTTTAAATATTTGATGCTTCTTGACAACAAAATGAGTGATATCTGCGGTGTCATTTCTTTGTTTGTGGTCTATGTGAATCGGTTGAGGTGTGTATATAGTGAGATACCTGTTCACTGGAGACCTCGCATCAGTAGCACTTCAGTGGCCATACAGACATCTCAGAGAAGAGTCAAGAGGAATTTATGAGGGCTTGTAATTTTGGCCTGGTGCCTTGAAAACACAACCTGTTGTATTTAAATAGGTCAGCACTGCCTGACTTAAAGTGTAATTAATGTTGATTAAATCCATGTAGGACTGGGAAAATATGAAGTAACAACGGGTTTGGAACTACTTTGTATGTGACATAAGTAATCAAGACACAGAAATCTAAATGTCTTATGGATGGCCGGGTTATGATTCAACCCTGATTGAATTTTACTTCGTTGCTTGAATATTTAAACATTTTAATTACGGGCTCTTAGTTTTGCTGTGTGGGTTGTTTTTTTGTTTTGTTTTGTTTTGTTTTGTTTTTTAATTAAACATGACCGATACTGGTAACTGTCATTAGCTGAGAATTAACTGTTCAACAAATAAAATAACTTAAATGAATACAAAGAAATGTTACTAATATGAATTATGTACAATCAACTTATATTGAAGCAAGAAAAATAACTGCAAACTTCTGTCCAAGCATCCAACCAAATACCAGCTCATAAATAGGCTAAATATTTGCAATATATTCTAAAAGAAAAGCTCATCAAGCAGAAGATTAATGCAGCAGGAATGATTTTCTGCAGACAGTTCTATACAGCAAACACTCCTGTAAAAGCTAATTTTCAACATTGCTGGAGTTGGTGTCATAGAGGAACTTTTAGAATAAGACCTAATCTTCCAGAATAAGAGCTAATAAATCAAAATTATTTTGTTTCCTTTTATATTCCATTGTCTCTTGTTATGCCAGTGCTCAAAATGTGTAGCACTGTGAGTCTAACTCCCAAAATTTTCAATAATCAGGAATTATTTTCCTGTTAACTATCTTCCAGGACTTTTTAGCTCTGCCTAAATATGTCTTTTCTGCTCTTAATTTTCTCTGTTATCACTGAACAGGGATAGGATCTACTAACCTTCCTATTTTGTCTTGTCTGCATTATTGTGATAGAGAAAAGATGTGTAAAATTACACGCTTTTCCACTGAAAAGGCTAACAGCAAAGGTCAGCAGAAGTCTTGTTCACCTGCATCATTATGAGGGGGGGTAAAAAAGGACCTTTTACTACAGCAACTTACTTTTCCTCAGGTCTGCCATAAAGTGGAATTAAGATATAAAAAGATGTATAATTCCGAGTTAAATTGTTCCAGGTGGAGTGAAAGCAGAGTCATGATTAAACATGCCCACTTCAGATCTCTGGGAGGTGGTTGGCTGGCGCTCAAGGGGCCACAAGTTATATTCAAATCATGACTTCTTTGTCAGCTTTGGCTTAAGGAAACCTCTCTAAGCCAGTCAGGGCTAACTATCATGCACTGACTTGGAGGTGAATTCATTTCATTTGCAGTCCAAAGAGCAGGCACCTACTGGATTTATTTTCCATTATTTACAATGGAAATAAGCTCATCGCTATTCCATTTTGCATTTCATATTAATCAATTCATTTTTCTAGCTTGCAGTCATTTTATTAGTTCCAATAAGTACTTCATGCATTGTTAATGATAACACAAACCAACAAAATCCAGAATCTGGGTAAAAGTAACACCCCATGAACATTTTGGCCTGCTGCCGCTATTCTGTGTGACTGATGTGGGGTGGAACTCACACCACTTCCAGCACAGTTATTTGTGAGGGCCAACTTGGCACAGTGGGTTACAGATCCAGGGTATGATTGTAATAAATATCATATGAGAAAGCATCCATAACCTTTTGAAGAGCAGCAGTGCTATAATTTTCTATATGTGTGTGGCAAAGCCTATATTTTCTTAGATCTGTCTACCAGAGGTGCTAAAGGGAGCTGTCAGTTTTTCTAAATTAAGGTCTTAAACTAGAAAGAAAAATATCTCAAATATATGCAGATAGTGTCATGAAAATATATATAAAATAGTGTCAGAATGGAAAAAATAGTTATAAGGACTCTCTTTAATCTATAAAATATTTCAATAACTTAAAAATTTTATTTGATCTTCCAAAAGTATTAAGTATTTTTATAAAATAAGGAGGTATTAATCTTTTCCAAGCTGTCATTTGCAGGCAAACATAGTGTTTGGTGATCAAAACAACTATTTCAGAATGAGTTCCGCAATTTATCTCTATAGAGCTGACCAAAAGATAATATCATTGTGTTTCTAGTGAATTTATTCCAAAATTCTAACATTCCTAAGGATTTTAATGTTGATTTAAATGGAAAGAACTACATCTTAAAGAAAATGCTCTATGCCGTGAGAACCACTAAAAGTATAGGTATGCAAATAGTTTTTGATACTGTTTAAGATTAAAAATATTGAAATTATATCTAAGAAAGCTCTCTTCCGACCTCCGCTTCTCTGTATACAATTTGATGTTTCCAAGTCACCACCTTGGCAATAGTCTCCATAAAGAAATACTTTAACACCCCAGATCCAAGAGAAATTGAAAAGAGTACTAAAACTTGCTCAAATTATATTATTTTATCTTTATTTTGTTGTTATACTGACTAATATCCAGGCACATGTCATCACACTGAAATATAATTAATAGGCACATAGCAAGACAAAATGACCATTTTGTCTTGGTAGCAGATAGATCTCAACTATTACCTCTCTCAATCAGGATGGGTTTTTATCATTATTTTTAAAATTACTTTATTAATACTTTAATTTTTAAGCAAGTTGTAAAGTTATTTGTTGTGTGTTCCTTCACAAGGATTTTATTTCACCCTTTTACACAGACTTCTCCAGGCACCCCTTATTCACATTTCTTTATTTCGTATAGTAGCAGTTAAAACAGCTAGCAAAAGCCTAAAAAACATGAGACTGAACTGACTAGACATTGAAAATATGTCACATCTCCTCAAAGGAAAATGCAAAAAACCCCGTTAATCACCAATAGTATGTTCATGAAAACTCCTATCCAAGCAATGATTACCATCTGATAATGCTCATAGGTTATGATGAAACAAAAAAGTTGAATCTGTAGAGATGACAAGGTAAGTTATTACTTTGTTGGTGACAACTTCTACTGTCTATAACCTGGTTTTATTTCTGATTGCAAAAGCAGAGTGAAACTTGAGGTTTAAAATTGACTGTTTATGTGTGGGAGAGTCTCATTCCAATTCAGCAGACCCTTTAGTTTTCATGAAAGTTATCAATTTATGAGGCCCAAACCACCCTTATTTTGAAGACAAATGCAACCAACAAGTTGTAAAGAGTTGTTTTTCCCAGAAAGGGCATTATACTGCGAATTCCCATTAACACATAAGATGCCATTCACCATCGTTCACAACTGAAACAGGTGGCAAAAGCACCAGCTGACTGCAGGGGTGTGAGGTCAGACCTCCAACTCTCATCGCTGCAGACCTTCCTTGCTTTTGTACCTTCCTCTGCTTTAGTGGTGCTCCATGAAGGAAGCAACAGAAAAAAATAAAACAAGCTGAGGATGAAATGGTGTTTAGGTACCTGAATTTAGATTACATTTTAGAGCTGACAGGTGAAAATTGGAAATGGTAAATATAAAGGCTCTAAGCAAATAATCTCTATTAGCAAGAAAGAAGAAGAGGCCAGGTTGTTCACTCTGTCACTTCAAAAGAAAGGGATAACATGTTGTCATATGACATCCAAAATAACCTCTCTTTTTCCAATTAACAGGATTGCATTAGAGGTTCAGATTTTCCTCACTGGAAATACTGAACTTAATTTCACAGATGCAAATCAGATTTACTCTTTACTTGAGTGAATTTAAGATTTGCAATAGTATAATTACAGAAATTGTATTTACATTTATTATGCTAATTTACCCTACATGTTGCTGGTTTTAAAGAACCTGTCATGTAATGGGTGCATTTCACAGTGTACAGGTATCACACTTTCGGCATTAAAATGTTGCCAAAATGATCTCTCACATAAAAAGAATATTTTTGTTCATGTTTTCCTTCAGAATAACTTTGTAAAAAACTCTTTGCACAGACTGTCCTCACCACAGTGCTTTTTTTCCCTATTTTTCCCTGGAAGCTTTGGCCTCCTCATCGTGATTGCACAATATTTTGTAGCTAAAACTTTTTTTCCTAGGAACCATGTCGTTAAATTACCTGGTCTTCTTTCCTGATGGATTCTGACAACACTCAGACTATTAGCAGAGGAGGCTCAATCGAGTGACATCAGGGTATCCTGCTTGAAGAGCCCTAAGATGTTTCGTGTTTGGTCAGAAGGGGTTTTAAAGGTGCAACATCATTTCTAAAAATGTAATTGACTTTTCAAATTAAGTGATGTAATTACTTTGTGTAGTTAGGTACTAATGTTACTTTGAAAATTATGTGTTTAAAGTTAAAAAGTGGTATTACCCCTCTTTTTTTTAATCTGATATTAGCGCACACTCAAGAGCTAACTAGCAGTATAGGAACACAGAGATAGTAACCATCAGGTCTCACTTATGGTATAAGGAAATTTGGAAAATCCTTATTTGGCGTAGGAGAATGAAAAAAGTGTCAGGCTTACTACATGGTCAGTACAGGAGATGGCAGTTGGGTGGGTGAACAGCATATTTTCTCAGGAATCCCTTTTTTCTCATTGTAGGGTCTTTAGCATCTGCTGCTTCCATTGGAAGGATGGAGAGAGGGCTGGGACATCCTCTCCAAACCAGCAGCACCAGCCCCAGTCCATGGCCTCTGTCAGGCTTCCTTCCCTAGCAATAGTCAGAGAAATAAAAACCTCAAATTCCATACTTCCCCTGCCTTTCCAGGAAGGTTTTGTGTCCAGAATAACCCCAGCTGCTAGACACAGGCTTCCAAGGTTCTTGCTCCCCAGCTTACTGCTATCTTCCTTTATTACAGATTAACCTTGGAGAAGCAATTTTTTCTCTCATTTATGTAAGAATTGAAAAAGGGATTATTAAAAAGGCCGTATAGATTCAGTTCCTCCCAAGCCAGCTCTTTCTGTTGATATGCCACCATGGCTATCTTACATTGAAGCACTAATTAATCATATTTGCTTGATTAATATTGGATAGTAATTTCATAAAGACTGAACAGTCAAATAATATTTCTAGAATATTAGTAAAGAATCTTTGAAAAGGTGGAGAGAGAGAGAGCATTGAGTCTTGGTATCAGATATTAATAATGATTACCTTTATATTAATCTGGAAAGTAATAGTAACATGAACTATTACTTTGCACTAGTAGTTGCATCCAGTATACTGAGTTCAAACATAAAATATTTCTTCTCTGAACAGTCTTGGCCTATAGTGTAAATGAATGTTGCCTGGATAAGTAGTAGCCATTGAGCACAAAAATGATATGGCACAAAACCCGCATTTACGATGACTGTCAGACATAGAGTTGAAGCCAAATGAAAGCCAGTTGGAAGCTGCTCAGAAATTTGGCAGTTAAAATACATATTTTAGGCCTTATGGCTGCATTCATTGCCATATGTTGGGAGCTGTCCCTCCCTATTTATTTGTATGTTTGGAACTGTCCACCCCTATTTATTTGCAATCCCTTATTTAGGCATAATGGCTCAGCTACTAAAAGATATTAACATATTGCTGCAGATTGGAGGCAGAACAACAGATACAATTAGAGGTTGAGAGGAGACTGAACCATGTCAAAAGATCAAGTCTTATTTAGTCACACAGTGATAACTACCCTATAGCCATTGTTCTTGTCCAAGTCCATTTCAGCCTATATTCTATATTTTCTCTCAAAAGTAACCCTAATACACTGAAATAACAGAAAAGTCTGATTCAAACTGCAGATGTTTGATCTAAACTCACCTCAGTGTTCCTGACCAGGCTGCTGATCAGCAAGACTGTATCTAGCTCTAAAAAGGGGGGTCATATATTGGATACTGAAATTACCATGAGCCACTCTTCAGAGGCTAATGTTTTGGAAAGAGCCTGCCACTGCCTTTTGGAGATGGCATATCCACAACTATAGCAAGTGTGAGAAATTAACTTAACCCCCGTGCCTTTGTTATTCTGATTGAGAAATGCATCCCAGTAGACTCAATGCAGAGGGGAAAGTAAATGGCATCTTCCCCTCTACCAGCTCCAACTAGTTCTGACAACACTTGGCACAGCCCTTTGATTTCAGCTCTTACTGCTTCCCCAGCACGTTGGTTTTGTCCAGATTTTTCCTCTTGTGGTTCTTTTCCTGATTTCTCTCTAATACACATTGAGTTCAGCCAGCAAAGACAGATCCACCTTCTTGCAACACAGCCATGAGACTCCAACCCGAAAGCAAGGCTTTAAACAACATAAGGCTGCTAAAAGTTTGCTGAGTTTCAGAATGGCTGATAAGCCATTACACTGTGCCTGTAGCATCCCAGCAGCAAGGCTGCAGAGGAAGGAAATTCCAGAGGCACAAGATGACAGAGAGAACTTGCATTTTCTTTTTTTTTCCCCCTACTTTGCAGGTTTGTTTTGCTTTAAAACACATAGAATCAAACATCAGCAGCAAAACCCAACACTTCAAAAGCACCCAAAACACCTTCATCTTCTCTTTCCTCAAGATAGATGTCAATACATGCTGTCTCTTTAAACTATGATTTCAACTTGTAAAATACTTCAAAGATTAGGGAGAAGGAATGATGGAAACCATCCAAATTAAAAATCTTATTTAATTATGTGCAAGTTATAGATTGTTTCCTAGATAATTTTAAATCTGGTTATTAGCAGGTCTCGTGCTGGCTGTTAGCAGGAGAGCCAGTTGGCTACAGCCATACACAAAGCTCCTAAAAGCCAAATCATGTCCCTACAGACAGCTAGCTGGCCTCTTTTGTCATGGGATCCACGGCAGTGTGAGCTCTTTCTAAATGCATTTATCCCCATGAAGCTCCCACAAGCCAGAAAATACCTCTTGTAGCTGAGGTATTTATGCACCCTAAGGGCAAAGACAAAGAAGAATTTAGGTGCTGAAATCCAGAAATTCGGTTCCCAAATACTCCCCTGCTCATTCAAGTACACAGGCACTTAGCAATTGGTAGGCTTCCCCATCTTTTCAGCTTCCCTATAAGCCTTCCTTTTCAACCAGTACTGAAAAATTTAGCATTTCATACTTTTAATTGATATCTTCAAAAGAAGTCCCTAATAGGTGCCACAGGAAAGATGGAAGTGCAGCTAATGAGAGTCAAGAAGCCCCACACGTGCTGAGAGGAGTGATAGGGCAAAGAGCAAGTCAGTCTCAGCTTTGTACCACTTTCATATTCACAAAACAGCCATTGCTCAAGATATTTTTTACCTGGAAGTATATATACCTCCATATAGAAATGTATATGTGAACCTTGAGATCAGTCTGATCTTTTTTGGTAAGTTTGATTTACACTCCACCTACCCTCTCTGCCTGTGAGGAAAATAGCAAGTTTTTCCTCTAAAATTCATATTATACAGTTATCTTCTTTCTCCCCGTCCATCATGCTTTCCCCACGGCAAAACATCTTATTTCATGTAATGCCCTGTAAATACTAACTCTGCTGGGTAAGGCTTAAGGGAAAACATTTCAACATTTGCAGCATAATGAATTAGAGAGGCACAGATAGTCTTCTCTTTTTTTGAAGTTCCCAGACTAACATCTATCTGTCTGTCTTTTATTGTCAAATAAAACCTTTTTCTAAACCTTTGCAAAGGCATGAACCCTCCTGATAGAAGTACTCATTTACCCAGCTCTGATCAGCAGGTTTGTGAAGTGAGTGTCCCCCACACAGCTTCTGGAAAGGATTAGGAAGGAATTAGGAAAAAAAGAGATTTGCTGTTAATTATGAATGTCCAAAAGGAAGTGGGGAAATTGAAGAGAAAGCAAGAGACAGTTTCACAGCTTTTAAATAGGACTATTTTGGCTGCAAAACTAGAGGCTCAGAGTCAGGTGTCCTGCAAAATAATTCACAGAAAAATTTCCTATGAGGTAATACATTTTATATCTTACATTTTCAGATTCTTGAAGACATAAGCAGAGGAAACAGCTTACTGATGCATCTCAGGAGAAAAACCTTTGAAATAAATGTTAACATTCAGCACCAAACAGAATTATTGCGGTATAACCTAAAATATTCCACTTGGGTAGGTTATTTTATCGTCCTAATAGAAAAATAAGGTTTCTTCTGACTGCATAGAAGGAATTCAAAGATTCCAAAAGGCAACTGTATGAACAATGCTAACTGTGAAATATGTTCTTTTTCTACCGAGTTGAAATAGAAATTATTAAAGAACTCCATAAAGTTTGCATGGGATTTCTCATTTGGTGATTGCACTGGGAACGTGCCAATATGTGTACTGAACATACAGAACACAGAACACAGCAAGGATCAATCCTGTCAGCTGATATTGTTAGTCCATTTCCATTGGCACACCGAGCAAAGGAAAATTTTGGCTACTAACAACGTCCTTACTAAAATCAGTAGTCTCTGAATACCCAGAAGTTTTCACCATGCAAATGTCCTGTCGTAGGCAATAAGAAGCTTTGCTGGATCAGTGACCTGGGCTTTCAGGGTTGGAGCTATGGCAGAGGTGTCTGTAAGTACCATGTCCCAATGCCACATCTGCAAGCCATGCTGAAAAGTGTTGTTAGGAATGAGGACTGTGGCTGGCTCCTCTGTATCTATTAATGGGCCATGTAGGACAGAATGGATCCAGAAATATAAATCAGTTTCTGAACTGGCATTTTAAGCAGCTTTGTGCTTGCTTTCAGTGAAAGTAATAGCTTATTTTTCAAAGCTTGGAAAAGCATACATGATTGCACACAACTCTGGACGTATTGTTTTTTCTGATCCTTTCCAGAAAAATGTGTATCATAATTAAGTTTCCACATGCAGACATCCTGCAGGACATTTATTGTTGAAGCAATTATGCAATTACACACATTTGTTCATTTACAAAATAAGCATATCTATCCATTACTCTAGATCATGATCATGATAATTGTAGTGCCCTGAGCTCTCGATACCTCCTGAAGCAGGTTCTCGGAGTCTCATTTAAATATAACAAGTGTGTCACTGCCTTTAAATTAAATTTACACTTAAGGCTGACTTTTAAGTCAGCCTACTTGGCAGCTTTTGCTAATATAGTTGTCTGTTTCTCATCTACAGAGATATATTTTCTTTACAGAATGAATCTTATGCAAAGGTCTGCAGAAAAACCTGGAATTTCTGTCAAAACAGAAGCCAGGGAATTGCTTGATTCTTGATTCAATCTGACATTGCGAGCCTTGATTTGAGGCTTGAAATAGATTGATTTACAAATAAACAAATAGAGTTATAGAACTGAAAAAATGAATATACATCATGCCGCATCTTTTCTTGGAATACCAAAGATAGCCCGGGGTAATGAATGCATCCAGGACGAATATATTCGGATTAGCAATGCAATAAAAATTGGCATGCAGATACCTCTGAAGTACAAGAATCAAAGCCAGAAACAGAAAGAGTATGGGTGACAGCAACTGTTTCATGTCTTGTGTATGGAGGCTGGAAATACAGCATATTCTTTCAGAAAATGTAAGAAATACATGTGGTGTTGTGACAGATTAGCTTTTAAAGTAAATGTATAGCAATTAGATAAATTGAATAATGTTTTCACAGTGACTGCAATTTGCAAGACGTGTGTCGGACTGGAATGGTTTATTAATATAGTTTGTTAGTGGGATGCCAAGAATGATTTAAATTGAATTAAATTAATGCAAAGGTTTCTTAGTTAAACAACATCTAGCTGAAGGGGCCAGCAACCACAATCAATTTCGATACGGCACAAAGATATCTCTGCAGTATGTATTGAAAAAATTAATTCTATTATGAATATTCAAGAAAGTTAAGACAGCATTGACTGAAAAAAAATTTAAGCTTAGATACTACACTATTTCATCACATTTTTCTTATTCAGGGAAAGAAAAAAAAGTTGGGTTTCATTTTCTGACCTTTAGATTTACAACTTACTCTCCCAGTTTGTTTAACATATTTTCTACCTATGGCATATAGAGGATACAACAGCTGGAATAAGGAAACATTTTGGCTGCTGTTACATCTACTAACATTCACTCTTGTCATATTTTGCACAGTACATTAAGCAAAAACATAACAGGCAGTTATTACAAGCCTGCTTTCTATTTCAGTGAATCTTTGTTAGGCAGGGGCAGGAGGGCAAGGAAAATGATCAGAGGTGAAAAAAAAAAAAAACAGCAAAAGAAAAAAAAAAAAAACCACCCAAAACAAAACAAAGTAATTGCACTATACCATGTTAGGAGAAGTAACGAGGTTTTCAGAACCCCAATGTACTTGTTATGAAAGGCATGATAAATGTAGCATTAAAGCAAAAAAAGAGAGAAATACTCTGAGAAAGCAAACAAAAAATATTCTGATCAAACCAGTAATCTAATCAAAGGGGTTGAAGAGCAGAGGGGAAAGATCTTCTGTGTCAAGATGCACAGCAACTCTGTATCCCTGCAGTGGGCCATGATGCAGCACAAAAAGGCATGAGGTGAAGTACATCTTCCACGTGTGTTCTACACACATTCTTGTAGGCATCTGCAATATGTTCACTTTTTCTCCTCGTTGTTGTATTTCTTCTTAGAACAGAGTAAGCAGCTGCGCTTCACTGACAGCAGAGGCGGTACAAGCTCTGCTGAACACCTGGTTCCTCCTGGGGGATGTGCCAGTTGGATGGAAAGCCTTCTGTGACTGCCCGTGGGTACCAGCACAGCCAGCCAAGGGTCATCCAGCATCTTCCACAGCACACCCTGGAAGGGGAATGCAACTGCTGTTTCTGCAAACCAGTTTTTTCCCTGCCCCTTTGCCTTTCTTTTCCTACTTCTCTCTCCTCCAATCCGCTCCTCCAGTCTATGAATAGTATTTGGTAATTTCTGGCTGTATTTGCAAATATTTTGGAGATGATGGAACTCAGGGGGTTTTTTTGCAAATGTTTTTGGCTTAAAAGCTAAGATTCACTCGGAGTCAAGTTACCTGCAATTGTCAAACTGGCTTTCTTGACATCAGCATTTTACTCTTTTAAGATGATGCCAGTCTGGAAAGATGAGATATGGACTATTGTCAAAGGCGGTTACAGCTATGTGAGGTAGCAAAGAGATCTCAAGTTCAGTGAAATGGATTTGAAAAGACAGGAGTAAACACACATCTCCTTTTGCACAAAAGATATAAGTGGTATTGTGAAAGGGTTACTCCTGCAACAAGATGAGTTAAAAGTATTCTTACTCCTCAAGAGACCAAATAAATATTTTAATTATTCTTAATGAAGAAGCATGACTCTTAGTCAGGTTTACCAAATTAAAAGGTCATAATTAATTTCCAGCAATTAAATCTTATTGCAGATCTTTTGAAAGCTATAACTTCACTGAAAAAGCACACTTAGTTGACATAGAAAAGCAGAAAAGCCAATCCATAGCCCACTGAAAAATTCATGAATGTATGCCTTATTTTGGTTGTAGATAAAGACTAAGTTTAAGAAAAACTCCAGAAATTTTTAAAATAAACACATACGTCTACAGCTATATATATATATATTTATATTTGTTGCCATGCCCCATCCATACTCCACATGAAAAAAAAAAAAAGTATTAAAAAGTAGGAATCACAATTGCTTTCAAAGTATACAGGAGATAGCAAATCAAATCAATGGTCCTTATCTTGGCAGACTATTGAAATCTCCAGGAACACAAAGAATTTCCTGGCATCTCTTTGCATGAAAAATCTAGTATGTTATTTGTACTCCCACAAAGGTGAACAATTATAACACATTCTTTAGCCAAATCTTACTCCCTGATAACTGTGTCTGGGGGGCCAGAGAAACTCATTTCTTCCCAGGTATAGAACATAATGCCATCCAGAAAATACTGTCCACCTTCACTACAGAAAATGCTAGCAAATACCAGCAACATCTTGCTATCAGTCTATAGTAATTCCAGTTAGCAAACATATTTTCATAATTATACAGGTAAATGCACAAGCAAAATCGGTTTCTGACCTCTTCTGTTATAAATAAGGTTTACTGCTAGGAAAAATATGGTCTTAATATTTAATCTGGGGAGGGCAAGATACAAAATTTAAACACATGGCTGGAAACATTAGGCCATATACACCTTCATCAACTTCACTAGAGGCATCTCTGAGCAAGAGAACAGAGCACACCACTTGTTTTGCTCCTGTCTGGCACTGAAACTTATTTAGGAATTTCTTCTGTGATAAGGATTAAAAAAAAAAAAGCAACATTCATCTCTGTAGTGCCGTTCCAATTAATTTCATGGAGATTAAGCGCTCATTGGCTGAGCTCATATGTCTTGGCTCTGTCGAGGACAGGGTTAATTTTGCAGTAGCTGGCAGAGGGCATGGCCAGGAGGTTATTCTGTACCACCTCATGTCCTTGCTGGGGGCAAGTGAAAGGGACAATCTTCTGGAGAGACAGGGTTCTGTCTGATCAAGAACACGTGGTAGAGGCAGACATCTGATATTGTCTGTTACTGGGGTTTTGTGTTTTCTCTATGAATAGTTTCTTTTCTTACACCTTTTATAATTAATATTGTTGCTGTTACTGTTTGTTTCAGCTCATGGCTGTTTCCAGTTTCTTGTCTCAGCCTGTGATCTTTGCCTTCTGTGCCTGCAGTTGGAGGGGTGAGGGGGAGAGGCACATGGTTTTATTGAGAGTACTAAACGTAAGAATTCCACTTCTAAACCACAACATTATGTTATTTATCTATTCTTTTAAAATAAGTTCTGTCTTTAGTCAAACCCCAGCCAAATAACAATACTAGAACTAATTTCTGTCTTAAATCCTTGTTTTCACAAATTAGAACAAATAAAAAATAAGTCCCAATTAGAGCAGAATTAAAACAGATTTTAGTATATATCTCATCAAATTTCTGGATGACATATTATTTAGTTCCATAAGGAAAGAAAATAAATTACTTGTAGGGTTCCTTGAACTCAATATGGAGATAATAATATCATGCAGACATGATGCTGATAATTGCAATGACAGAGTCCAAAGAAAATATTCTGTAATTATAACCAAAATCACTTAGACCTTGGATACGTGTTCCAGAAACTCCACTCTCCTGTTCAATGACATCCAGAGTCAACTGCACAGTGCTATTAGAATATTATTTCCCCATTATCACCTGTGTTGTTTAACAGTCGGACTTCAGAATTTTCTTCAAATGAAGTCTAAAGGTAGTCCAAAAAATGGAGAAGATGTAAACACCGGGGTCTATATGACAAAGATATGTATGGGGTTTTTTTTCCCCAAATACAACTTTGCTAATGTAACAAGATCTAATCCTAAGAAAAGTGTGTAAGTCCACCAGATTTTTGAGAAAAAAATGTTAATGAAAAATGGGACAGGGAGTTAATTGTTCCTACCAGTTTTTTCAGTTGTTTCAGTTCTGGTTCTGTTTCACAATCTCTGCCTCCACTGACTTCTGAATGAGGTTTATCAAAGGGACAATTGGATTACAATTGTATCAGAGAAAAATCAATAAATAATACTGAGAAGTGTCACTTTCTAGAAGAGAATACTAATACTTCTTCGGGGTCTGTTATATAATAGTCTTCAGTACTATAACTTCATTATTTAGAAGCCAATGCAGTTTGTTTTTTTTTTTCCCAAGGATAAGCTTTCAGATTTTTTTTTAACTGTATTATCAAGGGAAAATTGAATTATAAACATCAAGAAGTATGGTTGCAATATTTAAAATATTAGAAAATTCAACTAGACTGGAAACACAGAGTGAATTCCTTATGCTTGCAATACCATTCTAAATCAAAAATCTCCCTTGGCTGTTAATACCCACAGGTCATTAAGTTTATATGTTAGGCTAATTTCATGTGATGACAGCAAGCAGCCCCACACTGACAGAGGCTGACATACAGTACAAGTAACACAGAAGCAACGTGGAGTTTCTGTCAGTAACAAAATACAAGTTTTCAGTGGAAGTCACTACCTGCTAGTATGCCAAAGTGCCAGCAGCCAGCTCTGAGCACATTTGCTGCAGATTTTTAAGACTGTCACATCACTAAATCAAAGTTGCTCAGTGGTTGCCAAATGTTAGCTCATTAAGCTGAAGGAATTACTGAGTAGCCTCAGAAAAGAAAACAAGTTCAGAGAGAAGTATATGAATAAGACAGTATCTGCTGACTTGCTTATATGGAGCCTGGTACTTCAGCAGTTGATCCATTTGCTCTGTCTTGGACAAGGTTTTCAGGTTTAGAATATTGAAGAAAGCCTGAGATGCTGTTTTCTTAGCTAGTGCTGATCCTCCTAAAAGCAATGGTTTGCAGTACTGACAGTGAGGTGAGATTTTTTTTTCCAAGGACCAAAAAGTAAAAACTGTTACTAAATTTGCTCCAGGAAAACATTATCCACGTAAACAATAAGAACTGAGCTGTCAATCAGTGTGCCTACTATGACCAAAAGAGAAGTGATTTGAGGTGCAATACCTAAAACTGCCATATTGGTACATTCCTTTGGGAATTTCTGATTAGCTTCACTTCCTGATTTATCATCCTGTGAAATGATTATTTTTGAAAACCCTCAAAACACAGTCCTAATACTGGCAGAGATGAGGAACCCCAGGAAGGTAGGGAACACAGGCAGTGAGGAGTGAGGGATAAATGGATCAGTGGAAGTGCAGAATATGTACCTGCTTGCTGCTGCTCTTTCCTCTTCTTAAACAACAGAAAAAGAAAGCTGTTTATCTGCTAATACTGTACCAAAAATATACTATAACATCAATTTATTTTATTGAGTGTACAAGTAGTCAACATTTAGCAGATTTATGGTTTTAAAAACTGTTTTATTGTGTGTGTCTGAGGAAATTTCTCTCTTCTAGATAAAGCTGCACTTCAGCTACACAAGGAGTGTATATGGGAACTGCTTTATAGGAACCATTTGGCACATGCTCTGCTTTTAGATTTGTGAAAGTGAAATCACATTTGATGGCACTACAGCTATAATTTAAATCAGCTCTTGGCCTAACTGTTCTGAAAACAGCTGCAGCATACCATGGCAATGGGAAAACACCACCTGACATTTCCAGTGTTGGGATATAAATCTAGGGTATCACATTAATAGCAATCAGCTTCTCTGGACTGAGCTGAAGAGAGTGGAATTGCTGGGCTGGTAGAGCTTTGTGAAAGCCTGAGGTGAAGGCTGCAGTGGGGAGTGCAAAGAAGGCAGCATGGGGATTAATTTTTGAGGGCCTGTTTACAGATTGTGAATGCAGTTAAAAAGTTCATTTTGTTTCAATGTGACTTATTTCCATTGCATCCAGAAGGAAATGTGTGGTTTCGGCTCTCATATAATTGGCTTTATAATGAGTGGGTTTGGAATACGATGTTAATTGACCACATCTAATCACAACACTTTCAAAAGAAACCACTCTGATTAGGCAAAGTCCTATTGTTAAAGTTTTTCTTTACAAATGTCTCCATGAAGATCAGATATAATTTTTTCAGTTAGACCAGTCTCAGTCTGAATAAACCTGCAAAGAAGATGACCCAGGGAGCCGGCTCTCTTCAGCTTTACCAGACGGATTCAAAGTAGGATTTGCAGGAAGGTTGCAGGAAGGTTTGCAGGAAGATGGCTCCATCTACAGACAGAGGCTAATGTGATCACAGCTTCACCGCAGCTCGGTGTGTGGGCTGCAAAGCCAGGTGATTTCAGCCAGGCTGTCTAACCCACACGAGCTAGCCAGAGAACACTCCCTTGAGATTTAGGGTTTCAGTGCATGTCACGCGACAGCACACCAGCCCGTTTTCACAAATCAGATTTGGGCATGTCCATAGCTTCAGGAGCAGAACAAGGTCTTGGCTTTTCCCAGAACCAAACTGTTATCCAAGCCTCACAAAAAGAACGTGAAAAAATAATGAATCAAAGTTTTTTAAGGTATCCATGAACTGACTTTTCATTTCCCTCCTTTCATCCCATTTCATTCCTTAACATCTGGGATACTTCAGAAGCAGAAATCACACTGGATTTATAAACAGACAGACCAATCAAACTGTCACAGGAGCAGACCACAGGTGGAATAACTACACGGGAGGAAACAAAATAGTTTAAGACACTGACACTTGTTAGCCCAGAAATGCAGCATGTGATCATCTCAGCTGAGATTGTGTGTGTCAATCTGTGGAGCTCAATTCCTACTTAAACACATGATAAGTCCTTTCTAAACGTCTCGGTCACCTGCAGAACCTCTTTAAGACTGATTTGCCAGCTGTCTAAATCTTTGTGCTTGTAGATTGCTGTCTGTCCAAATAAGCCCTGACAACTCACTCTGCTAAGCTCCTCCTCTGTGAGAGCTCAGACACCCTTAAAAGAAAGTAAAATGTACATTTCTCACAGGATGCATTTCCCTCTGAGCTTCTCTTTGAGCACATGCAGATTCTCCAAAGTGTTTCTCCTGTGAAAGGTGATATACCACCATGTTGTCTGAAGCTGTGTGGGGAGTAGGCTTGGCTGAATTTAAACTGGAAGAACTTGGGGGTTGGTGTTTGGTTCTCATGCTGACCAATTTGTCTTGGACTCTGTGGAAATAAACTCTACCTGAGATAACAGGTCTTAAGTGTTTGTTGTTAAGTTCTGGCAGAAGCATCCTCACCAAAAAAAATACTTCAAAATCTTTTTTACAATCAATTCTGAAATGTTTTTCAATTGCAGTTTTTAAGGGTGGAAAAAAAAATCATTATAATATTTCCAATTATGAAGTCCTTCTGCAGAGAAACAATTAGTACTGCCCTCCTGACAGCAAGCTCTGTGCCAGGGCTATGACATATCCTAAACTACTTTTCAGTTTTGATTTAAAGTAGAGATCAAGTCAATCATTATAGCGTATCCAACTCATGTAAATGACAACTGTTGAACTGACAACTCAGCAGACTCATTATTTTCAGATCTACTGTGAGGTAAACCTGGAAATATCACACCTCTAGTAACGATGCTATATTTTATATATCTCTTCTACACAAAATGTAAGCATACTTTCCCAAGGCAGTCAAAACCTGATTACATTAATTTTAAAAATATCCAGATCACCCATATATTTGTATTCAAGAAAATTAATTTAGTAGCAGAAATGTTTGCTGAAATAAATCAATCTAATGTGGCAAATCTGCAGAGTGGTCATTTAAAATTATGGATGCCAACACCAAGAAACAGAATCTAACAGCAATGCTTGCCCAGTCATGATAAGAATACTTGTACATGCAGTCAAAAAGCCTAGAACACAAATATTCTCCGTGAATACCTTGGCAGTTTGCTACTAATCAATAAATTCCTGCAATACTTGAATTTTAAACTCAGAAAGTCACAGAGCATAAGCAGCTTTGAACACGAAAACACCAATGCACAGAGAATACAAAAGCACTCACCCATCTTCTCAGAAAAAAATGCTTTTCATGCATTCCTGTCCATCACAGTTTAGACAATCTATTCTGGATACATAAATTAACACTGCTTTCATTTTGCCCTAATGAATTTCCCTGCTTTAGTACAGGATTCTAGATCACCCGCGTAGCACACTGTGATTTTGTGCTCACCAGGAAGAGCAGCTGAGAGACTGTGTCCAGTTCATAATGGCCAGGAATTTTGGCAATTGGATGAAACACTGCAAGACCCATGAAAGTGGCCCAATGTTATTGGCTGCTGATAACTTTCTTTTCAGAGATTGATTCTTTTTCATTGTACTCCTGGCTGAGTGCAGGTGTACAGAATAATAGCCCATGGCAACAAAGAAGATGAAAGTCAATTACAGCTGGAGATGAGAAAGAAAATTCATTTTTAGTCTTTATTAGCTGTTGCCCCCCTGAACACAACGACATGCTTTTATCACATAAGAGCAAAGAAAGTCAAGGTGTAATCTTTGCTCTTTAACCCCCTTTCTGCTTTATGCAATATAGAAAGTATAACATTTTTTAATATATCTATGTGTCTTTGGTGCATGTCAAGTTGTCTGCCTGAAAAGCAACTCAAAACCATTATTTTGTACCACGGAGTACAATTTTGGCAGAGTGGATTTTCAGTAGGCCTGGATACAGATTTGAATTCTATTTAAACATATTGACCTTTCTGGTCACAGATTTTTATGAACTTTATCCATGCGAGAAGAAAGGAAAAAAAAACCAAAGCCACTGGAAATTTAAAAGTTTCCTAGAAGCTCCCTTCCTTTCTCCAAGCTTTGAAAATTAAAAACAAAACAAAAGAGAGAAGGAAAATCTCCCTACCCATAGTACTCTGATAATGTACCTAAAATTTCCCCCTTTTTTATAATGTCAATATACAGTAAAAGTAATCTTTTAAAAAGCTGAAATATCATTTTATTTTCACTCCTGAACAGAATAATGAGATGCTTACTTCCTTATGGAAGTTATCACAGCAAAATGTTTTAAATTCCCTCTTATAACAGTGTTTTTGTGTAGTAATACACCAATGTGATATATAGTGCATGTTAACTTAATAGTAGAATAAATCACATTTTTCGTATTACAGACTGAATTATTAATCTGCTACCCACATGCTTTCCTGTTCCATCAGGCAGTTCAACAAGCAAATGCAGCAAAGGTTCATGGTTTTTCCCCAAGACTAAATAATTTGCTTTAATTAATAGTTTTATTATTTTTTGCACATTGCTTTCCCACATATTTAAGTAGTAAGCATTCTTGTCCAAACTTTACTATTTCTCCCAGAAAGTATTAATATTATACCTAAATTTGGAATAAAATATATTGTGAGATGTTCAGAGTAAGGACCTCTTTTCCTGTATTTTATTAAGAATTTCAGAAGAAGAAATTGGCACAGAGCAGTTAGGTGTTTAATTACATATAGCAGTGCAAAATCATGAGAATTATTCGAAATGCCAATGTTTCTCTGACTTTCCCTTTTACCTAGTAACCATAATCTGTTCCTGAGGATACATGTAATGAAGGAAACTGTACCCAGCAATGCTAGAAACCAGCTACACAACACCAGTATGGGAGGACACAAACCACCGAAAACAGCTACAGCATACAAATAACACACGGAGGGAAATAAGTAACCTGTGTTGTGAAAAATACATTTTTATTTGGCTCTGTTTTCTTAAGCAATGAACTGTGTCAATAATAGACAGCTTTTGTGTGCATGTATGCAGATACAGACACACAGATGCACAAATGAATGCACTCTTGGTTGTACGACACTTTTATTTTTGACAATTAGAGAATCAGAGAATGGTTTGATTTAGAAGGGACCTTACAGAACATCTAGTTCCAACCTCCCCTGCCATGAGCAGGGACACCTTCCACAAGACCTGGCTGCTCAGAGCTCCATCCAACCTGGTCTTGAATGCTTCCAGAGATGGACCCTTCACAGGTTCTCTACACAGCCTATTTCAGTGCCTCACCACACTCATGGTAAAAGATTCCTTCCTAATATCTAATCTAAAGATGCTCACTTTCAGTTAGAAGCCGTTACCCCTTTTCCTATCACTTGTAAAAAGTCTCTCTCCAGCTCTCTTGCGGGTCCCCTTCAGTCCATTAAATGTATTTTCTTTTTTCTAACTATAGTCTCTTTTAGACATTTTTGACTGTGCAACCAGGCTGAATAATGACAAACAGCTACCTAAACACACGGAGAGGACTGCACTTCATTTTGAGTCTCAATCTGCACCGGAATCATATCATTATGTTGAGCAATATCACATAGTGAATGAAACTTTCCATGTTTAGTATTATGGATTTCGCTTAGAAATAAGAGGTTAGCAAGGAGAGTTCAATAGAGATGAGAAATTGAAAAAAAACAATTATGAAACTCAATTTAAAAAGCCCCCCAAAACCAGACTATCTCCATTTAATAAATGTGCAACATACTATTGTATTTAAAATTGAGACAAGATTATAGTGCCATGGTTTAGGAATGGCACTCTTCAATTTAGTACACCCCCATATACAGGCAGGCAAACCCCTGTGAGACTAGCAGGGTCCTCTACAAGGCAGTTCATGTGCTAAAATTATCCTAAATATTAACTGATTATTTCAAAGACAACATTAAAGTGTTACTGAAGAAGATCTGCAGACGACATAAGGCTTGACAGACTGGTAAGCACTGAAGAAGTAGGTAGAGACACAGATCAGACAGTCTTTGGCAACAATAACTCAGTTTTAACCAAACCAAAAATTGTCAGCAATAAACACATACTAGGTAGGCGACTGTTTTGGAAAACAGTGATACAGAATTTGGAAGTCACAAGAAACAATAGGCAAAAAGCAATGATTGTACAACCAGCAATATTTTACTTGGATTGTAAACTTAAATGTCTTTTACATATGGAGAAGTTCTGTTACTTCTTTAGATATCACTAGTGAGGGCTTCTGTTCTCCCAGTGCTTACCAGAACTCCTTTCCACCTGCGTGTGAACACACAAACCCCTCTGAGAAGTTACTCCTCCCTAGTTACATCCTCCACAGCTACTTGCATCATGACAAATTTAAGATGTAATTAATAACAGAATGCCAGTTACTTTGACCTGTCACAAATATTTTCCTAATTATAAGACTGTTTCTCCTTTGCCAAGAAAAACCTGCCCTTTGCCCTCAGAATATTTAGGAGAAATGGCACTGAAACAAGGTCAACCTAGGCTGGGGGTCAAGAGTGAGGAAAAAACAGTCTCTGACTAGATTAACTTTAATGTCTGACTCCTTTCTCTGGAATAGCTGAATTAAATTGCAGGTTCTAAACACATCAGGTGTCGTGGTTTAAGAATTTAAAGGGGAACACTCTAAAATGGGTTCTCCCATGTGTTTTAACCAATCCCTTTCACCAATAAGGAGAAACAAAATAAGAGGAGATATAAATGAAAAAAATAACAGTCTACAAACAAGCAAAACTGCAACAAGCAAAAAATAACATAAAATAATCACTAGATAAAAAATTGCTAAATCTCACAAACTGAGGAACTTAAAATGGTGGAATTCACCTCCCTTCCAAGATGGTGGCTCTCTCATCTGACCTCATGGCTTCAAAGACGAAGGGAAAATGGCAACTGCCCCCTGCCCTAAGAGGGCAAATTTGCTGTATATAGTCAACCACTTCCCAAATGTAAGTAACCCACAAAACCTATGGAGAGGAATTTCTGAGAAAATTTAATATTTACTGTTATTATTAATATTAAAATTTCAAGATTCTTCTCCAGCCCTTGCTGAGTGAGCTCCATGTCCAACCAACTTCTGAGACTACAAATAGGGATGACTTCCTCTCTTGCAATGGAGATGGTCAGGTGAGTACCACTCAAGTGGACTGTTATTCATTTACGCAAAGATATTTTGAGAATCCTTATAGTACTGAAGCTACTGGACACTCTCCTGCCTGGAACTCCAGCTCTGTACCAGGGGCTGCCAGAACAGCGAATTTCTAAGTTAGGCAGGGCAGGTGTGATGCTGGATGGCTCTCTACGGCTCATTCTGCCCCATGTAGTAACATTCCCTCACTTTTGATGGGAAGAGAATATGACATACATATGCATTCAGAGCCGCTTACAGCCTCGGTACCTTGTTATGACTCAGGGAACTCATCATTAAGGAATAAAGTGAAATTGAAATTAAGCAACTCACTGCCGAGTGAGACACTATTATAAATATAGGAGGTAAAAAGCGAGAGATGAAAGTGTAAGGCCCAAAAAAACTCACTCGATGTAACTTTTAAGAGGGCTTACATTTGTTCATGTACCCCGAGTTAGATGCATGGGAGAAATACCGACAAGATATTCTCACGAGGTTAAAGCAACAAAAAAGATTTGACTAGCAACATTAGAGAATCAGAGAACTTTGGCAGAAAGTTTAGAGCAGCATTCAGTTTACATGAAACACTTCCCAAAGCATTAACTTAACCCATTCAACTTCACAATCTCTAAGTCCATTTTATTTTAAGTGACTCTAAAATGCCAAGAACAAGGAATTAGAAGAGAAACAGAGGAAGACAGAAAAGATATAGAAAAGGATATGTATAGCTACCAACTCCCGGTTTCCAGCAGTGTTCAGCCGATAGAAATTCCAAGAGGAGGTAGGTTCAAGACATGTGGTTGCCTCATGCTCAGCCTTAAATACCCCTTGGCCTTCCTGGGCCCTTCCCCCAGGTGGGACTTCTGGTCATTTGGTCACTCACTCAGGAGCTGGGTTAGGGGCTCCAGAGGTGTGTGTGTAGCATTGCCTCTGCTGTGCCAGGGATTGGCAGCCACTGCCAGGCTGGGATACAGGCTCTGAGTGTGGGGTGCACAGGGCAGGGCACTGCCTCACCTGGGCAAGGTGTAACCTGCCCCTTCCCTCACACATGTGCACCCCAAAATGTCTTGAGACATCAATCTTTCCAGTCTCACAAAAAGACAATTTAAACACCCTGTATAAGGTCTCCTGGTACAGGTCAAATTTGTATGTACATGTATGTGTACACATGGAGATACCCCAATACTGATCTGGAAGATTTGTGGAAGATAATCCAAATGAAAAAAATAATTAGTACATGAAAGCAGAGACTAAATCAAAAAAGCAACATTCAAGGAAATTTAGTAAGGGTGACCCACTTCTCTGAGGAAAAACCTGACAAACTCAAAACCAGATCACACTACAATAAAATCTGATGACAAGAAACCTTTTGCTGACTGGATGGACACTCACACTGAGAAGCCCTTTAAAATGAAGAAATTCTCTGTAGAGTAGGTATGCTCCTACAGTTCTTGGGGAAAAAAAATGATAACAGTATCAAAAGATGAGATTTAAAATTACAGACATATCACAGAAAGAGAACAACATGTCTCTGCAGAGCCATCCCCTGGGAAATACTCCTTATTTGATTGTTTTCCATGTCCTGAGCTTTAGAGAACACTAAAAATCTACCCTTTCCTTGAGAAAATGAAAGTCCTCGTTACAAAACACAGATGACGTTTTTCTGCACTACATCCCCAAACCTGGCAGGTGCATCCCGTAGGGAGGTGCTAGGATGGGCAGGAGGCTGTTTGCTTCTGCAGATTCCCAATAACAACCACATCCCCTTGACTCCAGAAATCCACTCCTATGCGAGATGTTTCTGAAATGCATTCCTTTATGGAAGGCAATAAAGCCACGCTGAAACCATCCCTCCAATTCTGTCGAGGGAAATGTGGTACCTCCACAGGGGTCAGCTGGTTCAATCCTCCCCTGCTTCAGGGTACCTACATTCTTCTAGAAAGTTTGTGTATTGACTCACAGCAGTGATGCCAAAGGGTTGATAAAGGAAATCCTCAAACGGCAAAGTCAATTCTTGATGTAAAAGTCGGTTTAGACTGAGATGATACTTGGTCCCCCTTGTTTGGTATATGCCATGGTATATTTTCAACTCAGTTGCTCAGCTGGAATTTTGACATGAGAGCTATGTCTGCCTTCTCCTGTTCATGGCTGATAACTCCTATGAGAAGAGGTTAATAATTCACAGAAAAAGTTGAGTCATCCTTTCTTTTGAATAAGTACAAGTAATTTTTAACAAGCCTTTGACAGCTCTGAGAAATGCTTATCTTTCCTAATAATTTTAAAGACCTAATATATTTTTTAATAGTATTCCTTTAAAGGAAGTCAGTCCAAGACTCTTTCCCTTGGTGTTTTCTCCTATAAGTGGGATAGTATTTTCAAAGCTCTAAAATGGAGTTTCAAGAGAAAGGCTTTTTTACGGCTCCTTTGATAACTGCATATTTCATGATAATAGGAATACTGTTTTATTCAAGGAAAGGAGGAGTAAAAGATCTCATGAAAGTACAGTGAACGTGGAATACCTTACCTTCCTCCAACACATTTGGCAATCTGGATGCTACAGTCACTGTCACGATTTCCGTGTTTGTAAGCAAAAGTAGGTTTATGGGGAAATCAGGAAAGAGGTACAGATCCCTTCTCTGTACTCTCCCTAGTTGTGCAACATGAGGGTAGCCAACACTATGGCTCATTGCATGCAATATTTTTGAATATTTCTGCATTTTACCTCAGTAGTGACATGCATATAATGTGAACATGATTACTACATGGAAATGTATCTTTTTACAAGAGAGGACCCAATATGCTTCTATAAAAATATTTTTGAGCTATTTTGTACGGTCTTAACACGCACAGAGTTGTACTAGTTCTCTTTCCTGAGGTTTCATACTGAATTCATATGCTAATTGCACAGGATGTACCCAAGAAAGCCTGGGAATCATATGAAAAAGCTCTTGACACTTGGTAAACTTTGGCCTTGTGCAAGTCACCAACGGTCTAAGCACTCTTCCTATCAGGCATAGTAGAATATAACATTGTAGGACTGATGGGTATAGATGGAAAAAGGTCTTTGGTAAGTGTGTTACCTTTTTACAGCTTGATTTTTTTTGTTCATTTGCTATAGCAGTTACTCAAAACTTTATTCATAATATGAATGGAATTTGTTCCAATGAACAAAATAGCTAAAATTTACCTGTTGTAAATTCATGACCTTTGTGGGAAATAGATCCATCTAAAGTGGAAAGCTACAAATTCAAAGACGTAAATTAAGGTTTCAGAAATACATTTGAAAATTTCCACATCCCATCCAATTTTTAGAACTTGTTATTGTCAAACTGCTGTCTGAAAGGACTCCTTGCCTATTAGGCAGTTCTCAAATCATATTGATATTATCATTACAACCTGTTGGAAACAAACAAATAGTAGCATCTGGGTTTTCCTTTTACTAGCCTCCTCTCTTCTAGTGAATAATTAGACATATTTTGAATTTCCAAGTAGCTCTACATTCTGTTTTCCTACTTCTTGAAATGAAAGCTACAATCTAAGCAATTTGAGCATGAGACTCTTCCTCGGACATAAATTCTAAAACACTCTGCAGCAAGAACCTGCTAATCTGCTTGCAAGTTCACATTAGTTTCATACTGTTACTTTCAGTAAGTGAAAGTCACAGTGTAGGCTCCATAAAAATCAGATTTATACATGTTTAATAAGCCCCATTGCAAGTAATTTTTCATGTTTTCATGGTCCAGTTATCTTGAAAAGCATGTAGGAAAGAAAGCAAAAACCATCTCTAGCCCCATGTTCTTGCAGCAGCAGAAACAAAGGCAAAACAGTAATTTCCTCTACCATGCTGTAGAGAGAAGTCAACATTTTGCTCAGTGAGATCTTGTCGGAAATCAGTAATGCTGTACAGCTAGAGTCAGTATGGGGAGAGCATGCAAGTGGGAATGACAGAATTTAGCAGTGTTGCTTCATACCATCAGTTTTTCCCCTCATGATCATTTAGTTAGTGAATGGAAAATGGGAATGTGGAAGTTATGACCATGTGTCAAGGAGTTCTAGTAGCCCCAGCTAGTAACTGTTGCTGAAAAAGGGGTGTAAAAATCATGGTTAGGTAATGGAAAACTTGATGTTGCTTGGGAAGCTGTAAATATTGAGAAGCCTTGAGACTGGAAATCAATTACTAGTGTGGTACAAGTCTAAACCTGTGAGAAAACTCATACCAGATACCTAAGCAGCAAACAGCTCCACTGAACTATTCAGAGTGAAGTTTGCAGCTCTCTTCTTTATGTTTCCAGTTCTTTTGATCTCTTTGAGTATTTGTTGAGGAATTATCCTGCAGCAGCTGAGCATCTCAGATTTATATGCACGACTCAAAATATTTTGTCAATATTTTAATATCTTAATATTTGTGCCTGCTTCGTTGATATAAAACTATAGGAAATTACACAAAATATAATTAGGAACCATAATAATGCTCACCTAATACGCAGCATAAGCTGGTTTTCTTCTCAAAGCCTACACACTTTCTTAGTTTCCCTTTGCTGGCAAATAATTGCTGTTTGCAACTTCTGGTTTTATTTTGGATTAAAATTTCTCTAGGGAACAGGCTTCATTGTCTATGTTTGTTTTTATTCTAATGCAACCAACAGAACAAAATAAAAAGTTATGTAAATGTGAAGAGCGAAGGTTTGTGCTTACTTTTTCTTTCTTCGGAAAGAAATTCTCAATTTTGTAAATAGCCAGCTCTGGTACTGGCAGACTCAGAAGCATGTTGACTTCCAGGTGCAAGCAGCCCCTGCTCCACAAAGCAGCCTATCAGTCCCCACTGTGCCACAAAAGAGTGCCTGCTTCCAACACAGATTTGTAATTACTGTTCTCATGGATGCCACACAGGGAGATGTGTGCCTTGCTGCCAGTACGCTTTTCCAGTGGAGACAGCCTCAGGAGATGGTGAGGGTATTAGTTCTTTAGTTTTCTTTGGTGCATAGAAACCTTTGATGGTTAAATGTCCCAGTAAGATCAAAGCATGCACAACCCATTATTTTATATTTTTAAATTAATTTCGTATTGTTTGCTCCAATTATCCTACCTCTTTCCATGACTAGTGCACAGAAAACTTTTTGCCTCTAGTTTTACTCATAATGTTCTAATGCCACTATGGCCTTATTCAGTTTTCTCCTTAAATAATCTTCATAAGGCCTGACTGTTATTCCCCCATTAGAAAAATTGATATTGTCATAGAAATCAGTGCATGACTCACCACGAACAAAGACAGTCTACTGACTGCATAGGGTGCCAGGCATTCTTAGGTCAGGTTCAGATCTCTTCTCACTCCTCTGACTTTAGAGAATGTGATTGTCATGACACAAATTGACTTTATAGCAATGATCTGAAAAAAAAGCCAAAGAAGAGAAGTAATATTTCCACTGTTATACAGGAAGCATTCATAGGGTAGTGCTGAGGTCTCCCAGGTCCCAGCCAATGACTTAATCTCCTGTTCATTCCTCATCTCTAGAGAGTGGCTTGGAAAAGAGCACGGCTAAGAAAATGCTGAAGCCTTTTGAAATGGAAACAATTGGATTCAGAGCCAAGAAGTATAACCCCTCATTCCATCTTATGCAAAAATCCATACTAAAAACATTCTTCTTTTCAAAGATAAAATGGTGACTGAATACAAAACCTTTGGTGTTTTTCTTACCTGCAATATTTACAAGTTATAAGTGCTGCATATGTGAAGACTGCAAATGATGCCCACTCAGTCTCCTGGCAGCTGCCATACATGACACATTTGCAGTGATTTTTTTTAACAGCTTTGTCACATTCCAATGAATGTATTATAATTACTGCCATCAGTACCACAACTGCACTCAAAATGAAGCCAAATGTAATTTTGATCTGAGCTATTTCTCTGAAGGTGAGAAGAATTTAATGAATTTAGCCTTTTCTCTCTTAAGATAACATTTAATCACTGGGGTGAATTTGAGAAAACTATTTTGAAAAATGATGTTTAAAATAGTCTAAAGTGCTTAGGTTGGGGCATGAAATCAAGAGATTGATGCTAGAGAAACATGCTTTTAAAAATATGGATCTTTATTTAATTTTTCATACATCTTTAAAAGCAAATAATATTACTGTGAATTTCTGAAAAGTAATGAACAATACTTCAGGCTTACTAGCAGGTGTTTATCTGACTTTCCAATGAGTTAAGTATTCAGGTTTTAGTAACACAAAAATGCTCAGCATTTAGAGATTCAGAAAGTGGTTTAAAGCACATGATTTAGGATTTCACATTAGGATCTTTAGCAGCTCAGGCAGGAAATATTTGTACTACAAAATGGAACATAAATAGGCCCTGTTAATAATTACAAACTTGACAATAGTTTATTAGAGCACATGGAATACTCAGTAGTGTCATTTTAAATTATCTGTCATTTTGCTGAAACACAACCTGGTAAAAAGAAAGCATCTTGTTATTGTACTGTCAATAAGCACACACCAAGTTGTCTTGTCAACCAATAATTTAATATTGATACATTTCTATTAGTTTTAAGCCATTAAGATTTAAGAAACATTTATTTTGAAGAGAGATGATTTGTTGACTTGTGATAAGTGTCTGTGAAGAATATGGCAGCACATGATATGTGCACGCATTTTAAAAGTTTTTTAAAATGATAATCCATTATTATCATCATGCTGCAGTCATACCCATTACCACTATTTCTCTGTGTTTCCCCTGTCTCAAGTTTAACAAGTAATCACTATCACTGGCTTCCTAAAATACAGAATACAAAAGTATATTATATGAAGACGCAAACCTGAGTCAATAATTACGTGGCGTGTGGTCCTTTCCAACCCTTTTTTCCAGTTCCTGTACTGCAAGAAAAGCCTGAAGGCAGTATTTGATTTTTTGTAAATTAATTTGATTTCATAACGCATTCCTGTAATTTTTCATAGCCTGTATGTCACAACCATTCTTCTATAAAAACAATATAAAGTGGATTCCAAATACATCTAAGCCTTGAACTTTTATTGTATTTTTCTTGATTTCCAAACATAAATTTATTTCACAGTTCATTACTTTCTATTACACACTTTTGTACTTTATCATTAATACCCCTCATTATTTCAATAAACAAAATTAAATGTAATGTTGTCTCTTTGGCTCCATGCTTCAGCAATCTCACCATGTGTCAGATAGCTGAAGAGCAATCAAATAAATCACAGCAATACACCATTGTTTTGATTTAAAAATTAAATTCAAGGGTTTTTTCTTGAACAAAAAAGGAAAAAATCATTGTAATTATTGTACATTACATGAACAATAATGTATTTATGTCTATAAATTGATTAATGAATTAATTTCCATCTTTATCATGCAATACAAAAATCTACAGCTTATTAAGTAATGTGTTTCTTGTACAAATTAGCTACCTCATACATGCTAAACACATCACATTCCATATCTAAGAGAAGAAGCTGCTGCCAGGAAATCTTTACCATTATCTCTTTTTGAGTGTGATACACCTGTTAATGTAAGAGGAAGACATTTCAAAGAGGCAACACTGCAAAATGCAGCTGAGCATCCTACATGGACGTCGTGTTCTGATAAATGTGGGGCCCTTCAGATGTTGGGCAGCATTGTTGTGTATTACATTACACCAGTTAGTGAAGAGATTTACACTTCCTTTACTTATTCTTTTTTTCTTTTTTTTT
>VZTG01001566.1:0-25453 GCA_013397845.1 Melanocharis versteri
TTTTTTTTTTCCCGGGGCACCTGCGCGGCTCCCCGCGGCGCCGCAGGGGCACCGGCACCTGTCCTCGGGAGTGTGGTCCTGTTCCCGGTGTGCGATGCGTGCACCGCGCTGAGGCCGGGCCAGCGTGGTGAGCCCTGAGGCCGGGGGACACCTGCGTGACTAGGGAGGGGTAAGAGGAAGAAAACCGAAGAGAATCATGTGATGCGCAGTGCAGTCGCTCACCACCTGCTGACCGATGCCCAGCCTGTCCCCCAGCAACAATTGACAACTCCTGGCCAACTTCCCCCCAGTTTATATACTGAACGTCACATTCTGTGGTATGGATTATCCCTTTGACCAGTTCGGGCCAGCTGTCCACTCTTTGCTGCCTCCCTGCTTCTTGTGCATCTGCTCACCATCAGAGCGTGGGAAACGCAAAGTTCTTGCTTTAGAGTAAACAGGACTTGGCAATAGCCAAAACATCAGCTTGTTACCAACACTAGCCTCATACTGAATCCAAAATATAGATAGTGCTGTGCCAGCTAGCAGAAAGAAAATTAACTATCCCAGCTGAAACCAGGATACTGGGTTATGGACCTGGACCAGGTATAGGTGTGATGTTGTATTGCAGCTGCTTGCAATACTCTCTGTCCTTTCCCCCCCTCTTGTGCCCTCACATCTGAGTGTGCTTTTTTATCCATCTGTTAATCTGACTGCAGATGGTCTCAGCCTTCCCCTATGAAGAATTCCAGCCTATTAGCAAAAAAGTAAACCCAACCCAGCAGTAACACAAGGCAATGTTTGTTGGTCAGCTTTTTCAGGTAGGTGTTAGGTTCTGTTTTCAATAAACTTATGAGCTAGTCTGTAAAGGAGAGGTTTGGAAAATAGTATTTTAAAAACACTTCAATTGGATGTTTTGGCAAATGGTATGTAAAAACAACAATAGCCAAGTATCCTTGACCATTTTGTTGAAAACAAGTTTTGGTAAAAATCGGGGATGTCTATCATTTATTGACCTTCCGAATGTATCTTGTATTTGTATCTAAAATCTATGAAAAATCACAGGATAATCAAATGTACTATAAGCAGATTTACTAGTTTCTTAGGTTAACACTTAGAAAACATGTTTAGATGGGAAATAAGAGGGTTTTTTTCTCTTCTCCCATTTTTTTGTCACCTGCAGATGAATACTGTTCGCTTTCTATCATGTAGAGCAACATCTAGAGTGTGCTTAAATTAGTAGCCATACCTAAGAATAAACAATAAAACCTATGTATTTAAAGTAAGCCTAAATATTTAAATGAAGTATATTTATAGTAAAACCATACTTGAAGTAATAAAAAATATGTATTCTCTGTTTACTCTGTGTGAATACATACTAATTTAGTGATTTCTAAGACGAGCTGTTAACAAAAACTTTTCAGAACACCTGCAAAAGTCGGGAATTCCATCTGGATCACAAGATAAAGTTTCCGTTCTTGCTTCTGGACCAGAAATGGCTGAACCTCCGTTGGCTGTGGATCCTGTAGCAACGTCAAACTTGTCTGTTAAGGCACCTGAATTTTATCCAGCAGGATACAACCAGAACTTCAATCAGAATTTCACAGTGAGTGTTTTAACTTCTTTCCTTAGTATGTGACAATTTACTTGTATTCAAATTAATAATATTTTCTTGAGATCTTTTATGTCAGATAATTTGAATTCTGTATTTGCTGAAGAGATTGCAAAAGCTCTGATGATAACCTCCAGAGTTGCCACCAGGATGTTAAGTGGCAGTGGGTGAATATTATGGTGTGCATGAGAACCTCTGCTGTGGGATATTTTGCCAGAGCTTGCTGCAGATAACCACATTCGTTTTTGACTACATCAGGCGCTGGTTACATCCAACATGACATTAAGCTGGTTTTTTGATGACTCCCTCTGTTGTAGTTACATCTACACTTCATTTTAAGTGAAAGCCTAGCTTCACTTTTACACAGAATTCACAGGTTTTTGAAGAAAGTGTGGGAGAAAGCTTGAACTTTAGCTTTTCTGAGCACAGGCTTTGTCTTTCCTGAATTTCCTGTGCCACAGGTACCATTCGTCATGACTGCCTGAGCTAGTGTGCCATCAGGTGTCTTTTAATTCCTTCAGTGGTGGTGTATCACCGAAGGGCAAAAAAAGGGTTAGACTTGTTCCTAGCAGTTACCTACCCACACGCCTAATAGGAAATGTATTTCCAGCCAGACTCAGATCGAACTGTAGATGCATCATGTAGTAAAAGCTGGCACTTCTATTTTCTACTCCATTGTCTTCCATGTTACTACTTCAGTAATTCTACTCCAGGAAAGATCTGTGTGAGTTCTTGGAATATCCTTTTGTTATGCAAGCAGTCAAACTCTGGTACTATATTGAAACAGGTGGGAACTTTTACAAAAGTGATAAAAAAACCCCAGTGATGCTGAATCAAATAGCCTTTTAATAACTTGTAGAAAAAATACTTCATTTGAATGCTGAATATGGTGGTTTGGTCTTTTGAAATCTTTTCCTCACCAGTAACTATCTGTTCCTTACTGTTATCAGCTTTGCCTGTTTACTGAATGTAATTACTCTCCTGGATAATACAAGCCCACAGTGAATATACAGCTGTTAACAATGCCAATGTGAACGTGCTTTGGTGAATTGATAATCTAGGGGAAAAATAACTACCTTGCCCCAGTACTGGTTACATGTTTCCTATAAATAAAATGTTTCAGTTTCAAGACAAAGAAAAAACCCAAACAACCTTTCGAATAGCATACATAGTGCAATCTTAAAACTGCAAAGTTTCAATGCCAACAATGTTGCTTTTCAGCTGTTTTGCAAAAACACAGGAGCATGTGGGAGTTCCTGGTTGCTATGTTGTTGGAATATGCTATGAATGTGACTCATCTATTAATAAAAATACCTCTGAAAATGTTAGCAAAACATGTTGCAAGGACTTTAATGTAATCAGAATATGATACACATAAAACAGTGGTATTTTTCTGTCATCCTTCACCATTTTAAACTCTGTTTTTTTTTTTTCTGTAGTAACTGAAAGAATTTTATAAACTGGGCTCACTTGCAATAAAAATAAGAAATTCGGCACACTTTACAGTTACACTGATTTTGACCATGAGTTTTAAAATTCGAATCAAGGCAAAGTTTTGAAAAACTTCTTTTTTACTTAAAATTAGTACTTTTCAGCTTTCTTTATAAAAGTCCCTGAATTTTTAGATCTGAAATCTTGTATTTCTCTCATAAGATACACAGTTGTTTTGCAATAGCGAAAAACATTTATTATTTTAGAAATAGTATTTATTTTTTGTTTGATTATGCACTATTATAATTACTGCGTCTGTCCATGTAACATTCGGTATTGGATCAGTTCATTTCCAGTCTTTGCAGTTTTTGATACTCAAAACTATCAATTACCCGTGAAGATGGTTTAAGAAGTACAGTATACAAGGTTTACTAGAATTTTCAGAAAAACCTCACCAAGACTTTGAGGAAAAGCCTCAGTCGAATTCTCTGTTTACGTACAGAGTCCAACCCATGGGAAATTGTAAATGTCTGCAGCAGAACTAGCGACTAGATACAGGTTTGGACTGCCAGTAGGAAACATCAGATTTGTTCCTTAATGATTTTCTTACTTCGTAGTTTTAGGAGTGAGATTTTTGTTATTTTAGGGTTCCACAATCCTTCCCTCCTGCTTTTTTCTCTTTTAACTTCAGTAATTTCCATCAGAAGACCAAGTACGAGAGTGCCACTTAACATCATTCAGCATGCATAGGTGGTTTTGTGTATGCAACAGTCTTTTCGTACTTGAGTTTGCAATAACTTTATTGGAAACTTGTTGAGTTTATACAACTGAAGGTAAAAAAAGCTTGTTCCTAAGAAGTCTGAAGAAAAATCAAATCAATGACAAGTTGTTAATGACTAAGTTCATAAGTGGAAATGTGAATTTACTAGATGTAGGAAAATGACAATCAGTACATATACAGAAACTGAGTCTTAAGAGCAGATTTGTCTCATGAATCTTTTCTATAGACTTTCTATTCTGTTTTATCTTTATGTAAATCAGAGGGGTTTTAGCACCTATTTAGCCTTCTATTCTTACATATGTAAACTCATGAACTGACACATAATAAAAGAGAGGCAAATCTATGATCTTTTCATCAGTTACTCTTTTGTTGTGAATAATCCAGGATCCCATCCTATAGCTATCAAAGATTAGAGAGAAGAATTGGAGTGCTGGCTTGATGGAGAAATTATTGAAATTAACAGAAAATTTCTAGTTGACTTTCATGGCTTTGAATTGTAACTTTGTAGTGATGTGTAATCTTACAGGCTTCTGTTAGCCAGCTGCTCTTGAAAAATAATCAAGAGTCATTTGCTTTGTTTTCCTTGAGTTGATACATTGCATGGTTCTGCCTTTATGTTAAATCATAAAATCTGGCAATGAGAAATGCAGAAGTACTTACATGTCTAGAAGCTGTTAGGCTAAATTTAGTTAGTTTTTAAAGTATCAAGTATTTTAATAAAGTTGTATGTTTCTGAATTTCTAAAGTACTCATTTTTCTCTCACATTTGTTCAGTTCCCTGGCATAGTTACTGCAACTTCTTTTGAAGTTTCATATTTAGTACAGGTAGATGAATATGGTACAGAGTTTAGTTCTGTGTGTTTAGCCTCTTAATTACAAACTGGAAATAAGAGTATACAACAGGGACACCAGTATACCAAATGGTATTGGGATCCCTTACAAAACACGGATGTTCTCCAAGACTGGATTCTTGCCAGGTGAGTATGAGAGGAAGACACCTTCCTCTCTGCTGAATGAGGATCTTGTAATGATATGATGGCTGTCAGAAAGAGCAGCTTCTTTTACTAGCTACAGCAATCGCATGCTCTGCAGCCTGGCTAGAGAGTTTTCAGACAGGTTGTTTGGAGAGATGCTAGTTCAGCTGTATGTGATTAAGCTGCAGTAGCTGCACAGTAATGTAATAGTTCTGTGAAACAAATTAGTTTTAAGTTTATTGTACAGAACTCTTACTGGGCTGTTTGAAATTGCCTTATAAATGTTGATATCCTTTAGTGAAGCAGAGTATGTAGCAAGCCATACATAGGCCTGTTAGCCTTTACTTTTTACGTTTGTAAACTCCAAGCCATTAGAATCGTAGAAAACCTTAGGTTAGAAAGAACCTCTGTAGTGCCCGTGCTCCAGGTTGTCAAAGGCTTTATGTAGTAATAATTTGTCTCTATTTCCATAAACCCATATGTTTTTTTCCTGTTTCTGGTGGGCAACATTAAGTTATTTAGTCTTTAGTGTTATTAACTGGCAAATCTTCTAGTTAATTCAATATCACAGGAAATCTTTCTAGTTTTACCTCTGTTACACTGATGTGTGCCCCACCTCACTAGCTTAAGTATATAAACTTATGACATGTGTCTGAATGGTTTTGGAAAGTCCGCTTTTTTTACCCACACATTCTTCACAAGTCATGAAATTAATACCAGGATGTGATTTTCAATGTGTATCTGTCTTTCTTGTAGTTCATACCCAGCTAAAAATTTTTCACAGATCCATGTTGCTTCACAGTAGAGGAAAGACAGGCATTTTGAAGACAAAGTAATGAAAAACCCCTATTAAGGGAGTAGAAGGAGGAGAGGGAGAATATAGTTATAATCCTTGTTGATATATTTATGTACACTAAGTAAAGAAAAAGTGCTTTATCATTTTAGCTCAGCTTTACTGTAGATAGCCTTTAAACATTTTTAAATGGTAGAACAGTTGAGAATTCTGATTTTCTTTATGTTACTCTTCCATCTTGAATTGCTAATTGTAAGTCATTTTTTTAGAAGTGCCTCTTCAGGCTCTTTCTTGCATTTCTGAAATCTATGAGATGCTTTTCACAATCTTCTGTGTAGTGTGACAAGGTGAATTATTTGTACTGTTTTACTACTAGTGACATCATGAAGTATACCGCTTTCTTTGCTATTCCCTTCATATACCAGCATTATAATCATCTGGAACAGTATTGACTTTAGATACCCTTATATAAATTCATTTCTAAATGGACAAAATCAGCATTCTTCTGCTCCATCGGTGGGAGCATAAATATCAATAAAGTGATGTTGGGTAGCCTCTCCTCTCTTTAGAGCGCAAGTGTGTTTACTGTCTTGTCTATTTTTAAGCCTCAGTCGCTGCAAATTAATGCAATTCCATTTGAATAATTTCATTTCATGCCTTGTAATCTTTCGTCTTTTGCCGAGAGATGCAAATACACTGACTTTAAAATATCCGTTTTTCTGATTATACTTCTTACATGGGAACAATACTATGTATTTATTGTATTTCTTTAATTACTCTCCCTTCTGCGTATTTTCGGAGCACTATACACACTATCTAAGCCCAAAATACTTTGCTTCAAATTTTCCATTCTTTTTCCTTCTGTGGTTCATAAATCCACAGTACAGTTAGTGTCCATATCAGGAATGGCTGTTGAGCCTCAGTTTGGTAGTTCTACTCCAACAGATAGACTTACTTTGTTAGGTAATCTTGTACCCAACTTGGGAAACTTACTTCTTTTTAATCCATCTTTTTATGTATTTTCCTGGGAGCCGCAATAAGAATCTATAAAAGTCTATAAAAATATTTCGCCTGGTTCCTAAGGTGATTGGACTATAGGAGGTTTCTGAGGTCTACACTCCAGAAGGTGTTGAGGTCTATGCTCTGTAAAAACATTGAAGTGAACTGTGTAATAAAGATGACTATCAGGTGTGCAGAGACTCAAAACTAAGGGCTGTATGGTTATTTCTGGAGACAGAAAGTGTAACAATTACTCAAGGTTGTTTTTAAGTAGTTGGTATATTCTTTCACTTCTATAGGATTCTTCATTTGAAGATAGATGCGATGGCTATCTGACTCTGGCAGAATATGTACAAGACTTCCTAAATCACCTCACGGAGCAACCAGGTTGTTTTGAAACTGAAATAGAGCAATTTGCTGAAACACTGAATGGCTGGGTCATTGCAGATGAAGCTTTACAAGAACTTGTTGAACTCATCTATCAGCAGGTAGTGTATTCTGTCTTATAAGATGGACATTATGGCTCTGTTACCCAGTGTCCAAGATAGGCATTCCAGTATTTGTTACATTATTGTATCAATGTAGTATTTTAATGATTTGATTTTTTTTTTCCTTTTAGACTGAAGTATATAGGGAAGGATTTTGCTCAGTAAATTGAAATGGTAGCTCAGATTTGGGATACCTGAATTGCATGCATTTTCTTAGTTTGCTCTGTTTCCTTTGTTGTATGTTTGTATCTCCTGGGTGGGTAACATACTGCAGTTGAAATTAGGGCACTTAATTAAAGGAAGTTGTATTTTAATTTCTGTATTTATATAGTAAAGATTGAAGAAACTTAAACAATGTTGTACAGTTTTATTCTCTTGTACAAAAAGAAATCTTCACAGTCCTAAGATACTTTTAATTCCTAGGTATTTAAAACAATTAAATTCACACCTACTATACACACCACCCTTTGGGAGATGCTTCTTTACTGCCAGTTTTTTTTCTTTATTTGAGATATACCTATTTGAGAACAGCATAATTTGAGAAAAGGAAAGCTCCTCTAAGGGTAACTAGGTCCAGTCCCATTGATGGCCATGGAAATGAGGACAGAGACCTTGAGCTGAACTCTGTACTAATTGGGGGAGCCATTGGAAAGAACAGCTTAATAAGTGTTGCTTAGCAAATGAGCTGCTGTTACTGTCTTTTGGGCTCACTGCAGAAAATGAAGCCGTGCTTATGGCTTGCTCTTTATTATGTTGGGTGTCTCACCCTTTCATGTTTGTTTGTGTGTTGCTTTCAAGTTCTGCCTTGAATGCAGAGTTCTACTCAGGTGCAGATACCTGCAGAATATTTTAGTCTGGTGTGTGTAGAAGTGGAATGACTGGTTGGTTATTGTACAGAACTGTAGAGTCTCAGGTTTCTCATTATTATACAGAATTAATGCAAATTTAATTGAGACCAGTCTAGTTAGACATGATGATCACCTGTGCTGCATTTGGCAGCATCATTTTTCCATCCTTTATTTGAACCCATCGAGGGTAGTTTAGAAAAAGACAAAAATATTCCATATAACTTTATTGGAAGGAAAGAAAAAGGACTTCACGTTATTTTTTACTTCCTGTGGTTTAAATACATTGACTCTCATTTAATAGAAGTCTTTAATGTTGCCCCTTTCTCTCTGCCCTCCTTTAAAAACAAGTTCAGTGTTAGAGTCTACTGTGACTTCTTCAACTGAGAAGCTTACTATTAGTCTGAAATTACATGAAAAATAAAGCCTAAAGCCAAAAAACTATGCTAGTATTCAAAAGCATCTGATTTTACATATGTTGTATGTCAGGCTAGCATAGTGTTTAGGCAAAGCCAACTACACTTATTATTCTTCTGTCTTGAGCAGAGGCTCGAGTATTTGTCTCCTGGCTTTTCACAAAACAATTAAAATTGCTGAAATTTATGAGCATCTGCTTCAGCGATATAAATTTGACCCAACTGAGCAGATTTACAGATGGTAGGTTTGTGAAGGAAAAACACTGAAATGAAACTCAAGTCCTGTAGGATCTTCCCTTCACCTCTGTGTAAGGTATCTTAGCCTGTCTATAAATATTAATTATATACTTCCTCTTGTTCCTATTTATGTCTGAACAGAGTGAAGTGCCAGTTCTTTTGTCTTCCAAAAGCTGGACACTGACTTCATATTTAAGAACCTTGACTGTTGTCTAGTTAATGCAGTGGATTGTTCCTGTTAGAGCAACTACAGTTTCTCAAGATACGTGTTGGTAGATTAGCCTTCATGCTTAGATTGTGACTTTTTTGAGTTGGAGATAGAGTAGCATTATCAGCAATAGTAGTTCCAAGAATATGATTTTGCTATGTAATGATTGATTATGAGGAAGATATAGGGTGGGATTTTTTTGTCTGTGTGTGCTATGCGAGATCATAACACCTAAAATTTAGTAATTTCAATGTTTGATGCAACCATAAGTACAGACCAACTAATAAGGAAGATAATGTTTAAAAAATACAGATAAGGTTTGAAGAATTTATGTAGGTGTTTGGCTGTTAAAGTTTTTGTTTGCTGGAGGTTTGTTGGGTTGGGGTTTTTTTGCATTAGGACAAAGTAATAAAAAGGTTCACCTTATAAAAAAGGGGTGTGTCTTCTAGTCAGAGCAACTGATTGAACCAAAGCACCAAAGTCTTTTCAGGTAGTTCACATGCCTCTGACTGGAAAGTGAATTCCATTTGTCTGTCTTAATTACTTAAACTTGTTGTATCTTCCAAAGACACTTCATTTTTTTTCATTGCTCCTTGAGACAATATGTGTTCTTGAAAAAGAGTCTTGATGTCCATTGTTGATTTTTTTGTATAAGCGGTTTGTAAGTGGCTTTGAGACACTCTTTGGTTGTAGGTCACAGTGCAGAAGTAGAGTTACATGAAGACGCATGGCACAATGGTGATTGTTTTCTTAGAGCCACAAAATCACAGTATAATGAGCTTCTAAGTTCTACTGAAATGCATATAGCAAAATGTTGATGCAATACAAAAGTGAATGTGGCAAATAGTAATTATTAATCATTAATTTTCTGCTCTTGAGTTGTCTGATCAACACTTAACATGGATTTCAAAAAAGCTTTTAAAAATATTTTCTGATAGCCTAATCATTAGTTTTATCAATAATTTATTTTTCCTTTTTTTTTTTGAAGGCCACATCTGTACCTAACTTTTCATACATGGGAGCACGGTTGTGTAACTATCTTTCTCACCATCTAACCATTAGTCCACAAAGTGGGAACTTCCGACAGTTGCTACTCCAAAGGTCAGTATCAGTCACCGTAAGCCTGTTATTCCCTTCAGTTACATCTTTCTGGTTTGTGTGTTAACTCTTCCCATTGCATACAAAGAGATACTTATTAAAAATAGTAGTACAGATTGAAGAGTATCAAAGCACAGGTACGTGCTGAGTATTGAACACACACATTTTAAAATACTTTAGTATTTTTAAATATGGAAATAGAACTCCATTCGAAGTTCTGTTGGATCTTTTGAACTGAGTATATTAGACTGATCCCAAAAAATAGTGCAAATTGGAAAGCTAATCTACTTTAAAAGTATACTAAATGCACATATAGTTACTGTCCTTGTCCTTGACTCTTGCCAGTACTTATTTCATTGTGGGGATTTTTTTAGTCCCTTTTCTTTTTTTGGCCTGGAATTGCTGTGTAAGGTTTATTCACTGATTGCCTAACTGACTTTGTAACTATGAAATAGATGTGTAAAATCCAGAAGGATAAATTTCTTCAGTTTTCAGTTACTGCAGATTTCTGGGGACCTCAGCTTAATAATGATTAGACTTTGTAGTTGACAAAAATGCAGCATTATTGAAATTGTTATATTTCCTTTCAAATGTTACTGCATGACATTTGAAGGAGTACTGTATTTGGACACTTCAGAATTCTTTAAAATTTTGCCCTTTTTTTGTTTAAAGATGTCTGGCTTTCTAAGCTTCAGGTTTGCCTCTTATTTTTAAAGTTTTTACTTAGTCCAGAAATGTTTAGGAGCAAAAGCATGATAAACTTTAACAGTAGTGCATTCCGATGGTCTTTTATCATGAGTGTTATGTTGTGGTTTAACCTGGCAGGTAGCTAAACAGCTTGCAGCCCCTCACTCACTTCCCCCACCCTCCCAATGAGATAGGCAAGAGAACTGGGGACAGAAAACTTAAAATTCATCGGTTGAGATAAAGAAATTTTAGTAGGACAGAAAAGGATGAGAATATAATAACAGTGGTAAAAGAATTAGTACATGCAAAACAAGTGACACACCATGCAATTGCTCACCACCCACGATTCCCAGACAGTTTCTGAGCAGTGGCCCCCAGCCAGCTTTCTCCCTAGTTTATGTGCTGAGTATGAGGCCACATGGGATGGAATATCTGTGTGGTCAGCATGGGGTCAGTTGTGTCTCCTCTCATCTTCACCCCAGCCTCCTCGCTGGTGGGGTGGGATGAGAAGCAGAAAAGTCCTTGGTGTAGTGCAAACACTGTGAAGCAACAGCTAAAACCAGGGCGTGCAGATGCTGAAAATACTAATTTTTCTCTTGGGTTTTTTTGTGGTTGGTTTTTTGTTTGGTTTGGGGTTTTTTGCTTTCAAAGTTATTGCTTATGATTTTTTTTAACTGTGTGTTACTTGAACATGAAAGGAAATCCCCATTAATGTTGGATTTTCTGGTTCTTGGTTTTGAAGCATACCCAATGGATGACATTAATGTTATCACCTGAAACCATGAATTTAAAGTTGCTTATGTCTGCTTGGTAATATGGATGAAATTGGGAGTGGGGAGGGTGTGTGCAGATAAACAACCTAACAATGGGACCACAGAAAGGTCATCTTCTGTTTCTCAGCAAAGGTTCTACCTGAAGTTTTGTATTTCAGCTCTTAAGATTTGTCAGTTTCTCCACTATTTCTCAATCCATTACACAATCATTGAGAATACATTAGAATTTATCTGGATTTTCTTCTATCTCAAATACTTTTTATTTTTGTTTTTGTACTATTATGTAAACTTGTGTATTTTTGGCACAGTTGCTAAATACTAGAAAAATTACTTCACTGCCGTAGTATGTTAATCCTGTGTATTTGTGTTTATATTTAAATTGCAGAACCACAGAACTAATTGGGTTGGGAGGGACCTTAAGCGTCACCTAGTTCCAAACCCCTCTGCCATGGGCAGGGAACCTTCCACTAGACCAGGTTGCTTAGAGTCCTATACAGTCTGGCTTTAAACACTTACAGGGATGGGGCATCCACAGCTTCTCTGGGCGACCTGTCTCAGGGCCTCACCACACTCACAGTGAAGAATTTCTTCCTGATATCTAGTCTAAACCTGTCCTCTGTTAGTTTGAAGCCACTCCCCTTTGTCCTGTCACTACACGCCCATGTGAAAAGTCCTTCTCCAGCCCTCTTGAGGGCCCCTTTTAGGTACTGGAAGGTGCTACAAGGTGTCACCGACGCCTTCTCTTCTCCCAGCTGAACAATCCCAGCTCTCAGCCTGTGCCCATAGGAGAGATGCTTAGGCCCTGTGGTTAACTTAGTGATCTTCTCTGGTCTCACTCAATGTGTCTGTGTCCTCCCTGTTCAGAGGACCCCAGAGCTGGATGCAGTGCTCCAGGTGGGTGTCACCAGAGCAGAGCAGAGGGGCAGAATCCCCTCACTTACCTGCTGCCCACACTGCTCTGGACGCAGGATACAACTGGCTGTCTGAGCTTCAAGTGTGCACTGTCACACTGACCTTCTCATCACCCAACGCCCCAAGTCCTTCTTGGCAGGACTGTTCTCAACCACTTCCCTGCCTAAGCTGTTCTTAATGCTTGGTGTTGCCCTGACCCATGTGCAGAACCTTACACTTGGCGTCATTGAACTTCCTGAGTTGCACAGGGCCACCTCTCAGGCCTGTCAGGGTCCCTCTTGTGTGCCATCCCTTCCTTCTAGAGTGTCATTTAACACCACTCAGGTGGGCGTCATGAATTTTGTATCATTGTCACTTAACATGCATGGCAAAATAAAGAATTTATCAAATAACGTGTAAAGGCATCTGAGACAATGTGGTAAGCACCCTGAAGAGGGGAACATGTCTACTTCATTTCTGTGGGCATTGGCTGCCTGTGTTACTGTTGCACATCCTGGACCCATTTTCTGTTGTATAAATTGTGTAACTGTATAATTTCTACATGTACGTTTGATTTAATTTTGCTGCACCAGATATCTCGGTGCTTAAAGACAGAATCATGTAATCATATGTGTTCCTCTAAAAGGTTGCAAATCCACTGTTTCTTTGTGAAGGTGTCTCATTTCCTTCACAGATCATACATCCCAGCATTTAGCATGTAACAGTTTTTATGCAGTTTGTAAGTTCTCAGCATTCCTTTAAATGAGTGGCATGTTGCTTATGTTGGAATGGCTACATATGATATAATTTTGTTTTAATTTTTACAGGTGTCGAACAGAGTATGAAAACAGAGATGAAGCTACCAAAGGGGATGAGACTACTAGAAAACAATTTCATGCCTTTGTGCTGTTCTTAGCTGAACTTTATCTTAACCTACAGGTGAGAAGAAAGTTGCATGTCACATGATTCTTCATTAATTTTTTGTTGTGTGTTGGTAAGCACTGAAACGGACTGTAATTTGAGGTGTATTTCCAAAGGCAGAGGGCAGTAAAGTAAAAGAAGTTTAGAACAGTTTCAATATAATGCGTATGTCCAAGAAACATATAAACAAAAAAGGACAAGATCATTATAACTAGAGAAATGTGTAAAAATTTGAGTAAAAGAATTTGTGGGAAGAACCAACCGTAAATATCTTTGAAATGAAGCTTTTGGTATTTTCTTTTACTGGCAAAACCCCCAGATGGCTATACTTAACCAACATATTAAATGTTATTAAATGCCTAGCAGAAGCAGGTTAGGATCAATAACCCATGTAATTCAGTATTCAGGCACTAATAAGAGGTGTTAACAAACTCTTGAGGCAGATGTGAAAATCCTCAAAATGAGGAATTAAAAATACAGACCTCTAAAGATATTTATTCTGATGGTTTAGTCATCGGCTCATGCATGAAGTATGCAATCTTGTATTTAGATTTGTTTTCCTTATCTGTGATATGTACAAAAACGTGTACAAATTTTTTTTTTATTTTTATGCCTGTGCATTCACCAAGTTCACTTCTGGCTGTAGTGTAGGTAAAAATACACTTTTGACTTGATTATTTCAGTGGTTTGATTTAAGCAAATACTATAAAAGTGCTCTGCTGACATGAAGAAATCTTTCTCTGACCCTTCCATTTCTGGACCGTAAGTGGTCCTTGAAATCTACTTTCTACTTGCTAAAAGAAAAAAAGGAAGATTTTTCAAAGACTTTGGAGCAGGGGAAGTTGTCCATTTGTGGAATATACCATCTGGGTGGAATATGCCACTCAGAGGGAACAATACAGCCTTGGGAGGTGGGACCATGCAAACAAGGTCAAGTGCAAGGTACTGATCTGGGCCAAGCACAAGCGGAGGCTGGGTGGAGAATCAGTTGGGAGCAGCTCTGCTGAGAAGGACTTTGGGTGTTGGTAGAGGAGGACCTCAACATGACCTGCATCAGAAGAGTTATGACCAGCAGATTGCGGTAGGTAATGATCTAGATGATGTTCAAGGTCCCTTCCAACCCAAACCATTCTATGATTCCATGAAAGTCTGTGTTCTAAAATGGTTACAGTGTTTGGCATGTTCTTCCCACTAGAGAGGTCAACTATGTTGATCACAAACCAAATCGTACAGCATTCAAGAGAGAAAATGTGCTGATACTAATTTCTAAAACTTAAGTCATTTAAATGTTGGGGTTTTTTTAATATATTTTGCAGATTAAAGGAACAAAGGGACAGGTTACACGGGCAGAAATTCTTCAGGAAGGCCTTCGGGAATTACTGAATGCACTCTTCTCTAATCCTGTGGACAGTAATTTGATATGTGCAGTGAAACTGCTGAAGGTGAGACAGTAGTTTAAAAAAAAATCAAGTTTTTAAACTTCCTAGCTTGGGAATAGCGGGGTAAATTGCAAATGAGGAAGTATTTATATGGGTTTATGGATTACAACATTAGCAGAGCAAACTATTTCTTTTGCTTTCCTTAGTACCATTAGGAAATTGAGCCAGTAAAAAAAGTAACAAGGTGCTCTAAAAATAAATTCAAGGCTATTTGTGTACAAATGAGCAATACAACTGAAGTTAAGGTGCAAAGGAGTAAATGCTTCCTGTAGATCTCATTTTGCTGCTTCTGGTGTTGGAGAAAACTGTAACCAGTCTGAATGAATTGTGAGATCTTAGGTATGTTCTGTGTTCTGAAGGACACTTGGCCATTACAGTCCACCACTTTTTTTGGCAAAGGGTTCTTAAAATCAGTTATTTAATTCCATATTATCCGTGTCATTACTGTTGTAGAAATATATAGATTTTCATGTTGAAAGTAAACCTCTTTGCTCATAACCCATACCTTTTCCTGTATAATAGTTAGCCCCTATGCCAGAAAAACTCTAACCCTCACTAGGTATCATTGTACTCATAGTTTGGAAAACAGATTAAATTAGGAATGAAGGTTAAGTGCTAAACTATTTTTCTGAAGATTTTTGGTTGGCTTGTTTGTTTTTCCTCATTCTTTACCCTTCCTCGTACTGCACTGCTCCTCAGACTGTCCTACCTTGAATTTAATTTCTGACAGCTTCTTTTGATATGATAGACAGAAAGGAAGAGAGATTTTTGTAATTTAAAACCTTCATTTGAAGTTTGGATGTTTAAGGAGGTTGCTTCACAGCAAGCATGAGATTGTGCTCAATGAGCACATTCACTCCTGTGGTCAGTCCTTATGTTGGCGGTTCTTCCCTGAGGCAAGGCCCACTGAAGAACCTTTTTAAGCAGCAATACAAAATCAGGAAGCTTTACAGTGCAGCATCCTGAAGAAAACCAGTAATCTGAATTATTTTATGACACATTGCTGTGTATCTAAAAGATGTTAGAGAACAAAGAGACTCTGTTTTTTCATGCAAGTTTTTTCTGATGTCTTACAGTATCTACAGATGTTGAGTATATATGTATACCTGGGGTACCTCTTGAAACTTTAGTTTCACTACTGTAGCAATGAATGTCTCATTTTATCTTTTCCATTTAATACAGTGATAAATACAGGTTTTTCTCTGTTTGCTGTGCAATATGTTTTATTTTTAATTAATCTTGATGCTATTACCTAATCATCCAGGATTAAGGTAGGACCACTGTGGAATGCTATCAATACCAAGCAAATGCTGACCAATATACTTGCTTTTATCTTGGGATTTTATCCCTTTGTATCATCAGGTGCCATTTTTGATCTTGTAATATTTGTGCTGAGGAAATTGCTATTAGTGGCAAACTGGTTTTTTTTCTGATTTAACTCCTCCTGTGCAATTATTGGGCAGCAAAGTACCTATTCTTGTAGTCAAAGGCTTTCATCCATAGCTGTTCTAGAGTGACTGCTGCTACAGCTTTCCTGGAAGCTGCTTTAGTTTCATAGACTTTTATGTATTAAAGTTCAGGTTGGCTTGGTCAGATGATTCTGGTCTGCTTTATATATACCTAGATGAAATTCTCTGGCATGTGTGATGCTAGCCAAGTTGACTGAAGTGTTTCTAAAGTTCAATAAAGTATTCGCTGTTGTCATGTAAACTGGTGGAATCAGCTGCAAAAATAAGATTCAAAGGAAATAAAGGATGGTAGTATGTACTTAAATCAAGTTAAGACCAGACCAATGTCACGGAAGAATTGTTTTGAAATCCTGTTTCAAGACTGAAACAAGTGGCTGTGAACTTCTAGGTAACAAAAACATTGGACATAGAGCTCCTATACTGTCTGTAGTCTAAAATAAACTAGTTATGAGGTCTGTTAATCTGTTTAGCAAAGAGATACAGGCAGCTGGGAGCTTCAACCATCAGGTAGTCCAAGTGTCATGAATTGTTACAGAATCTCTTGAGTTGACTGTTTATTAAGGATTTCTAATTTTCTTTTAAAAAAATACTTATCCCTTGTCTTTAGTTGACAGGCTCAGTTTTAGAAGATGCCTGGAAAGAAAAAGGAAAGAATGATATGGAGGAAATTATTCAGAGAATTGAAAATGTTGTGTTGGATGCAAACTGTAGCAGGTAAGAAGATAAATTTATGTGCAGTATTTTGTTTGTCTGAAAACGAACGCCTTGAAAAATCTTCAAAAACAATGAACAGGTCAAAAAAATATCTTAAAGATATTTATTTATGAAAAGTAATGTGATGTGTGGGTCATTTTCATTGTGAAACAAAAAGAAAAGGTGTTTTTCATTTGAAGGGTAATATGGATTCTTTGGCAGTTGGGTTGGTTTTGTTTTGGGTTTTTTTTTTTATTTTAGTTTTTATATTAGTTTTTAACAGAGATTCAAGTTCCACTCCTTTTTTTTTTTAACCTATTAGGTCTTGAAATCTTCAGTAGGTACTTTAGCCTCTTAAAGGAAGTATAAATAAAGACACAATAGGGGCAATATTTTATAGTTTATACTTTCAATTTTGAATTGAACAGGATTAAATACATACAAACAGTACTAAATATGTAGCAGTATAACATACATACCAATTACTATAAATGTAAAGGCAAAATGAAATATACTTTGTGGTTTGGTTTTTTTCTTCTGGAGAGCACACCTTTTTGGCAAGGTCTTAGCTACAATCTGGAAAAAACAAGTGGCTGACTAATGTATTAGTAATATATTAGTGGTTAACTAATCAGATTGTCATAAACCACCTGTGTGCATGAGGTTATCTGATTCTCCTGTGCTTCATCCTCAGCTTCTTGCAAACTTACCTGTAGAGGGCTCAGACACTGATCTCTTGCCATATGGAGGGAGGCCAAGAGTAGCTCATAACATCTGTGGGTTGTAATTGAGCTGCCCCCAAGGAAGATGAGGAAATTTTTGCTTCAAGAACCAAAACTGATGGCACAAGCTGAGGCTTCAAAGATATAGAACAACAAACAAATCTTGAAGCCTTTTCGCTGGTCCGAAAATCATGAGCCAGGCACAGTTACATAGTAAAAAGAGGTTATCTTTATAAGGATCCTTAGGTGCACAATTCACTGGGTGGAAAAGCGCTGAAGATGCACACCCAGCATAATGCATATACAATTTTAGGATGTTTAGCAAATCAGCGTAACTGACAAGGATCCCCAGTTAGAGACTTCAGCAGTGAGGTAATTCCTCCCCCTCCCCCTGTGCAACTCTTTCTGAATTCCCTTCCCNTAGGTAAAATGCTAGCTGCAAATACTGTAATAACAGTGAAAATAACTGAAAAATTTATTTATTTATGTATTCTTTAATGATACTCTTCTCCATAGACTAGCTAAAAAGAAGAAGGCATTTTCTCTTATTTTAGGGATGAAATGGATGTTGGTATCTAATGTACTGGGGACACTACTTCTTACTTTTGACTACATCATTTCAGTATGATGAAGAAGACTAAAGTTAGGAGCATAGAATAGATAATTAAAATAAAATTTGAAGATCATCTCCCTTTTTTTCCCAGTATTATCCTTTTATCAAAAAGGAATTTATTCTTTAACTTGTACTGCAAGGTGTGGTATCTCAATAAAAACTATAGCAATTTCCTTACTGAACAGCAGAGGAAGTGGAGAGGGTGAATATCTCATAATTGACACATAAAGCATCTAGACTTGCAGTTGTAAAATTGAATTCAAAGTTATCTGCACACTGGACCAAATTTTGTTCTTCTTGAACTTATTTTTTTGGGATGGATTTAACTATCTTGTATTGGCCCAATAAGAGAAGCCCAATTTCTTGCCTGGTGCAAAACATTCTAACTTTTGTAGTGCTTCTCTGTTTCAGAGATGTGAAACACATGCTTCTGAAACTAGTAGAACTGCGATCTAGTAACTGGGGTAGAGTTCATGGAACAACTCCACACACAGAAGCTACGCCTGAAAATGACCCAAACTATTTTATGGTAAGAATATAAGGACATTTCAGTTCCTTGCTTTCATGTGAATTTAGTTTTATTCATAGACAATCGCATTACTTTAAAATACAAACCTCTTTCTCTCTGAATACATACAACTTTCTGTATGACTTTATTTTTAGAATGAACCAACATTTTACACTTCTGATGGTGTTCCTTTCACTGCAGCAGACCCAGGTATGGCACAAGTTTAGCTTACCTGTCTTCTCAGTCTTCTTTAAAAAGTTGTAATTAAGTTTAAGGCCTGTTGAACAACATAAAATGTTATTCTTCAAGAATCTAAAGCCTATGCAACTTAAAAGATAAAGTTCTGCCTGAATTCCTGGTTTGGTGGAGCACATGATTTATTCTGCCTTAAAAGAAGGTAGATGTTTGAAATGGAGAATGTGCTTTTGAGTTCATATAGGTCAGAAGAATTTGTCCAGTAGTCCACAGCCTTTGGTCTTTCCAGAAAGCCAGAAATACCCAAGTATTCTTTTGTCTGTTTATTGTTTGTATCAAAATCACATCAAAATGCTTGCTTGCTTTATCTATAATCAGAGCACAACATGGCATAACATCATTTGAGGTAGACACATCTGTCACTACTTTTACAGTTCTATGGGAAATTAGGCATCATTCCTAGACATCTATTAATGTCCTGAGAGAACGCTGTAGAAGGTGCTTTTCCTGTTACTGTTTCCTACCATTTCGGGTTTCATTAACTGGCCAATTTTCAAACTTTATAGATTTCTGTTGATTTAGAGGACTAGTCTTATATGTTACTCAGTCTCATTTTTGCTTTGCCAGATTATCAAGAAAAATACCAAGAGCTGCTTGAAAGAGAGGATTTGTTTCCATATTACGAAGAAAATGGAGCAGATCTGTCAGGACCTGGAGAGCTGTATGTTTTCTTTTTTAGCGATGTATTTCTTTAATAATAGTTATTTTTACTGTGGTGCTGTGACAGTGCAGACTGAGGATTCCAATCTTGACAAAAATGAAGCTAAATAATGTACTTGTTACTTAGTTCTACAGTGGATGTATTTGTTTGGGTTTAAATTGGTTTTTAATCACACAAGTTTGAAACATATTTCATGTTTATTCTATTGAGTATGGTAATTACATTTCAGACGTTTATGCACATGTACAAACATACTTCTGCATTTAAAAAAAAAATTGCAAGCAAAATGAAGCACCAAGCCTTCCAGTGTTTGTAGTGAGGCAACCTGAATTTGTTTGACTGTGCATGAACATCCCAGCAAGAGATGATTACTGAACTTCCAGTGTCTTTGAAAGGGAGAAAGTGTGAACTTTCCCTCCTCAGCCTATGCAGTATTCCCTTCAATTAGAGGGCTGCTCAATATTCCTGTAGAGCAAGAAAAGCAACCTAATGGTGAAGGGGGAAGCAATAGGTGAGAATGCAGTCTGACTTTTGGCACTGGTTTATGAGAAAGAAATATGTCAAATAAGTAGAAGAAACATGGTCTAAAATAAATTGCTCTGAGCTTTATGCTTACAAAGGAGGACTTTCAGATCATGATTTGACACACAAAAACATTTTCAGTGTTTTTATGTGTGATAAGAGTGCTGGCCTGGATCAGTATTTTTGTTAGTAAATTAGAAAACTTTCAGATTGTATCTAGCTGAGGAAATGTCAAGAACTTTGGAAGATATATTAGAGATGTCAGAAATCAACAAGCTTATACTGAAGGGAAAAAAAAAGACCCATGTGAGCCTCAGCTTAGAAGAAAAAATGCAAATTGGAGACAGACAGCAGTTAAAAAACACAGCAAATCTGAAGAGTGTCGTGTAAAACACTCTGAGTCAACCTTCAAGCAAGGTGACTGTAACCTTCTTTGTTGAAGGCTTAAGAAAAGCTTAGACAAATGTCTGCCGATTCTCTGTCAGCTATTTCTCATTACTGACGTCAGGGAGGAGGGTTCTGTGTGAGGGCTCTTTCTTCTGAAGGCTACACTTCTACAAGAACAAAGGAACAAATGAGATAAATATGTAGACTGCTTCCTCAATGCACAACCCTTTGAAACAAAAAAATTTTTCTTACACATTTTCTATGGCCTTCTTTTACATATCAACAAACAGGAATGCAGGGTTTCTATATTAATGTATTTTGTCTTTGAACTAGGATTTTGACCAATCAAAATTGCACTAATATGTTAGTAATTTTTTTTTTTTTTGTAAATGGATCAGTACAGATGCATTATTAAATTTGGGGAAGCTTGGATTGCATGATTGCATTTTCTATCATCTTGGAAACTATTTCTGTCTTTTAAACTGGGCAGCATAAGATGATCTAAAAAGGCGACAAACACTCTAGGTGTTTGTACATATCTGTGCTGCTTTGAGGTTTCTGTTAATTTGTTTTCATAGTATCCGTTACTTTTTCCTTTTCATTCCCTTTAAGAAAATGTCATAAATAACAGTCATTTATAAAGCTTTGTTTTATTCTTGACATCTACACAAATGGTTCTAAAAATCTGTCGGCTCTGAAAATCTGTGTGTAAACTTAACACCTTTGGTGATTTTTTTCCCTCAGGTATTTTGATGAGATTGATGATGAGATGGATCCAGAAATTGAAGAAGCATATGAAAAATTCTGCCTAGAATCAGAACATAAGAGAAAACAGTGAGATGTCACGTATTAATGTTAGTTTATTTAACCACTTTAGGTATTGTTAGAGTGAAGGGGGACACAAAACATTTGTACCAAAATGAGAAACTTGAGTTTCTCCAAGTACTAAAGTTACACAATTTCCATAGTACTAAAGTTACACAATTTCCATTTTGTTTAACAAAATCTGCCAAAAATTGTAAACATATGCCCTGTAACTTAAAATGTTGTGTATATATCATAGTTTATTTTATGAAAAAATGTTTTGTGAACAATGTTTTGGCTGCAATAAAAATTATTTAAAAGTTATAATTGAAATTAAAATTTAATGGGGAACTGTCCCATAAAACTTCCTTTGAGGAAGAAAGGGAAAGAATAATGATCTGAATTTGCTTGCTTGTTTGCTTTAGTATATATTGGGATTTACTCATCCTGTTTACCATATACAATATATCTTGCATTTACTTCCTCCACTTCCCCCCCAAGAAGAGTATGATCCAAATAAGAAAGAAAATTATTTTTCTGTAGATCACAATCATGAAAAGTGGCTTGTGAAAGTTTCGTGTATGAGTTTTTGTTTTGTTCATTTCCTTCTTCTTTCAAAACACACATGGATAAGGTCTGGACTTCTCTTTTTTCTGGAATAAATATGTTACATGTTGATATGTGAAAAAGCAAGCAGTATTTTGGAAGTGAGGTGCTTTCAAGATCTTTGGTTCAGATAAGCTTATTTTCAAATCTACAAGAAAAAGCTATTCTGTAATTTGTTGTGTTCTTCAAGGCAATAGTAATACGGTTATGTTCTAAACCATGCTTCTCAAGAGTATGTGCAGTGCTTTTTTTTTTTTTGCTTTTTTTCTAGTAATGTATCTAACATGTCTAACCTTTCACAACCCTTTTAACTTTCTTTTATTCTTCTAATTTTATGTAGTTTGATTTAATTTTGTAGTTGGAGTAAATTCATATATTTCATAAATGTTAACATTCTGAAGACAACTGCTCTTTTTTTGACTCCATATAATCATGTTAGTTTTCCTAGGATACTCCATTGTTGTTGTTGCCAAACTCAGTTGAACTGTTTCCTGTTACCTGTTGCTGGTTAGACTTGAGTAGAAATCCTTACCAAAAACAAATGCAAGTATTTCCCAACAGTTAGCTACTCTAAAGAACACACATTGTAAATATGCATGTAAATAATTCTGATAATCTTTCACTGTCATTTGTTTGGTTAAATAAGTTGTGCATCTGCTAATAGAGTGAGCAGTGGCTGTTTTCTGGATGTTTATTTAACATACTTATTTAGGTTGGAGTTTTGGAAAATAAAATTTAACTAGCTTTATTTCCTTTGGTATAATATCACTACCTTGTCTTCTTGCTTTACAACAAAAACAATTTTTTATCTTCTTCTACCTCTCCTTCACTGAGCATTCCTTTCTCTTCTTCAGAGTACACAGTTGCAGTGACTATTATCTTTTAATTCTTGCTGGAAAAATAGAATGTATCAAAATGTTGTACACTCATAAAGACTCTACTAGCATTTCAAAGTCTTTAGACTAAAATTCAGAAACTAGAAATGTGAAAACTAGATGACTTTCAAATACATATTCTCTAAGTTGAGCATAATTTTCATAAATAACTTTTAATCTAAATATAGGTCAGACTTTCTGCTGACTTTACAAGCAGATGTCTTGTGGAAAACATATTTATTCAGAACTAAAAGTCCCAAGGAACAAACATTCATATATGCTTTACAGTAAAGTAACAGTGACTCCAGGGGACTGCACTTTACCTATTTTAGTTTTGCATGATTTCTGGTGAGTCTTCTTTTTCTGTAAGGTGGCTGTCAGCTCTAGATGTACTGTTAGCTTGTGGAAAGAGTAATTTTACATATAGATAAGAAGTCAGGAACTAGGAATTGTGTATATATAGAGCAGCTCTGGTCAAATTTGCAATACAAGTTTTTTCCTCCACTGAAAATACTGAAAAATCTTAAAGTGAGACTTTTGTTCAAACTAGTGGAGAAGTTTATGGTCTGTATACATGAACTTTGTAAATGCTTTCAGTCTTTACTGCAGCAGGGAAAAATTGGTTTTAACTCTGTCCTGCTGTGTAAGGAAAACAGGCTAATCTTTTCATTAAACACCTAAGTCTTTCCCACTTGTCTTAAATCTCACAGAACTTCAATATAAGCTAGTGAATGAGAGAACAAAAGAAAGCAGCAGGTTTCTCGCTGTCAGGATCCCCATGTCTGCTGCTTGTCTGCCCACTCTTAATGGCCCATTGTTCTGCGTATGACAGATTTGAGTCATAGGAGGTTTAAAGATTATTTCACCTGAATTTTAGCATTTACAAATTTCAAAGGCACTGTGTAAAAGTGTTTCTCATCTACAGGTTTCTGAACAAATGTACAACCTTTTCAAAATACGTATTTTCGTAATGGCATAATGGTAAATCAGTGAAGGCACAGAAGCATGGAAAGCAAAATTTGGGGGAGATGTGAAGCAAGCTTCTTTAGCACTGGTTCTGAAAAGAAACAGGCTTCACATTCGAATTTGAGCATGAGACCCAAGCTTTGCAGATCAGTAAAAGTATGCACACTATTTCCCACTCTTGACAAATTAATTATGATTTTAAAAAAATGATTAGTATTTGAAAATCACACTGTGTTTAATTTCAGAATGGGCTGCAAGAGTTGCTGCTTTGCATGTGCTTTGCTGTTGAGTGATTTTCATATTCAGAAATGAAGTCAGCTTGTTCTCAGTATTTTTCTTTAAAATCTGCAAAGAAGTTCTTGATACTGGCCTTCGGCTTTTTTTTTGTTTTTAACAAATGGGGTCACTGGGTTTTAACTGTTGGGTTTTAGAATAACTGTAACACTACAGAGAGAAGCAAGACTAGCCCAACTACATCACGTATCACAGGTATCACAAACAGCATATAGCTGGGATTTTTTTTTTTTCCCAATGGAATAATCTGTTGTGGCACTGAATGTTAGTGACTCTCGGTCTGGTTTGTAAGTAGTAATCTTTATTTCTCACTGGGACATTACTTCCTTATCATATTCTGCCTTTCCTTCCTACTGCACACAACTCATTGAATTACTGACAGCTCAAGTTGGCAACTTCTCTCTGACTGAATTATAGTCCTAATAATCCAGTTGATGCCTGTGGATCATTAGTTTATACAGGAACAGAAAATGACATTCTGACCAAAAGTCAGGGATGATACTTCACTCTGCCCTGAGCTGCTGATTTGCCACCTCTACTTCAGCCTGTGTGACCTACCCACAGTTCCTACGCTGAGGGTTCCAACCAGAGCAGTGAAATTGCCAGCAAAATACAATGCATCACCCATAAATAACAATATTCATAACTCATTCATAATCCCAATATATACTCTGAAACTTTCTTCAGGCAAGTACTGTACAGAATAGTACTTATTAAAAAGTGGTATTGTGAATAGAAGCAGGTTATTTTGATGCATGGCTGTGTCAGCAGCTGCTTGAATGGGTGTTGATCTACTCTCTGTTGAGACAACAGCTGTCGAGAATGGAAAGTTGTACTTGAATGTGCTTAGTCCATGATTGCACTGATCTGAGAAACCTGTACTTCCCTAAGCAGGTAAGGGATGATCGTTGCAGCTAAGAGAGACTATATAATCTAGTGCGGATCTTCAGCTGCATTTGCTAACTGCTTGGAGTGGGGGTTGATAATAATTGTCACTTAGCTGTGAACTGTCAATCCACTTAAAACAGCTTTGATTAAACTGTAAGTATCGGCAGGGGTGGAGGATGTATATAATATTCCAGAAAGGCAAATGGCCATTATTTTAAAATTGTCATTTGGCATCTTGGTTTGTCTATTCAGGTAGGGTTTCTGCTGCCCAGTTCTAGATACACAGCTGTCTGTTGGCTCGCCCTGCCCTGTAAATGAGTGAATGAAAAAGAGCTGTCACTAGAGAATTATTTAGCTGTAGTGTGTCCCCGGGCTATGCTGTAGAGGGGCAGTCTGCCTCCTGGTTTTCCAGAGGTGCTGCTGTGGGGAGGTGAGCCTCGGGCTTGCTGCACAGGGATGCGGGAGAAGCAGCTCTGTGGGGAGCCCTCTTCTGCACCGGGCACCTGCTGGACGAGGTGTCCCTTGGAGAAGCACAGTTACAGGGAAATGGGAGGGGAGGGAGGTGGATTCCAGGCCTTTGTACTGCTTTTATTTCCGGACCAGCAAAAAAAAAAAAAA
>VZTG01001566.1:25518-64897 GCA_013397845.1 Melanocharis versteri
AAAAAAAAAAAAGGTACAAAGACACGGTGTGCAGTTCCCCCAAGCTCATCTTACAGATGTGTGTATGGAATGCGCTCACCTTCCGTGAGCGAGCAGGAAGATGCGGTTACCACACCGACGTATTGAGTTCGGGAGGAGCTCGAGAGCGGGCTAGGAGCAGCTCGGGCGGAGCTCGGCGGGAGCTAGGGAGGAGTTCGGAGGGAGCTCGGGCGGAGTTCGGTGGGAGCTCGGGCGGGAGTTGGGGCGCGCGCCCTGCCCGCGCTTCCCGCCGAGCGGCCGCCTCAGCCGCCTCCGCCGCCTCGGCCCGAGCGCCGCCCGCCGTTCTGGCTCGGCCTCCGGTGCGATGGAGGCGGAAAGGCTGATGGTGCTGTTCGGGGACGACTCGGTGGAGGTGCACTACGCGGGGGGGTCCCGCTTGCTGCTGTCTCCTTGCGGCTCCGAGTATCTGTACGAAGCGGCGCTCCCCGCCGGCGCCCACCCGCTCCAGCCGGCGGAGACCACCCGCCAGCGGGTCGCCTTCGTCGTCAGTGCCTACCGGGTATGCGGTGGTCAGTGCCTTTGGGGACGGGAGCGCTGTCCCTCGTCCCTGCGCCGCCCCTGGCAGCATCCCTCGGGCGGTGCCAGGGTTGCCTGCCTGCTCGGGAACGGGGCGGCCCGGGGATCACGGCCCCAAAAGGAGTTCTTGTTTCTCTCTGCAGAAAAAAGGAGGGGGTTTCATAGCCTCAAGTGCACGAAAGATCAGTTTGAAATCAGCTTAAAATGTTGTCACTGCATGTAAAAACTCGTAATAGGGTTTGTTTTTCTCTGCACTTCAACAGGAACAACTTCTACGAGCGCTAGATTTCCGGAACGCATTTTCTTCTCGTCCGTACTTACCTTCGCGTATTATACCTCCAGAAAGAAAAAAGGTGGGATTACACATCACAGGTGTAATGCTTTCGTAAAACAAACTTCTCTAGCGGACTTAATATAATTTCACATGCGTGTGAGTGAGTACAGGCCATGGAGATCTATCGAGTGCAGTTTGGCTAACGGACCTGTCATTTTTCTTAAATTACTGCCATTTTAAATTACAGTTTTAACTGTTACTTAGACCTCTGTTTATTCATTTTCTTCGTAGCCAAACACTAAAGTTTGTTTATTCCTAGTAAGGGTAAAACCTAGGATTTTGTACCTTGTTACATTTTGGCAGTAGAAACTTTTCAGGGAGGTCACAGTGCAACAGGACGGTGTTTTCCGTGGGGCTGTCAGATCTCCCCGTTGAAGTACCCGTGTGAAAATGTTGCTGGGGTCTGTGAGAGGAATGGGGCAAAGTGTCTCTCTGTGGGAATGGCTGCTCCAGGTCAGACTGAACATCCATCCAGAGACCAGTTTACCATTTCTGGAAGCTTTGCTCCAGATCAGCATCTCTGGGTGCTCCCACTGAATATGAATGTCTGCACAGCATGGTGGGAATCTTAAGACAACTGATTAATCAGGTGAGTTTTAAAGCTTTTAGACTGACCCTTCATTAGTAACATCCTTCATGCTGATGTTTAGCTGCCTAAAGCACTGTCACTCAGTGTCACTATATACTTAATTAAAAGACATCGGTCCTTACCAGTCATGCATTCACTGCAAAATTACAGCAGCAAAGAGCTGATGCTCTGTTCTTAGCACTGATGAGTAAGTTCCACCTTCTCACAGGCCTTGAAAGATCTTGCTCTTTTGGAGGTTGGCTGGGTTTCTAGGCCATTTTTAACTTACAGCATCCCTTGTGACTACCTGCTTCAGGATGCTGAAGGATAACTTTCCTAGGCCACAGCAAGCACCTTACCATGTTGGCTGGCTTTTCCCCCAACACCCCTTTTTTGTTGCTTTGGGTTTTTTCCCCCTCAGTTTGAGAAAAACTCCTGCTTTTCTTAAAGCCAAAATAGTCTTTTTAGAGCTCCTGAGACTGTCCTTCTCCAGCAATTTACTGTCAGTTTATTGTTCCGTGGTCTGCTATCAAACCGTGCCCATGTTTTCAAGGCCCTTGCTGTTTCCCACACTCCAGCAGTCCACCATAATAAAGCAAGAATTAGTTCAGCTCTCATAACCAATTGTTAATAAGCCTGACAGGCCAGCCCAGGGCCTTGCACAGTTAACCTGAGGCCTGTTACTACCAGCAACAATACTTCCATGGGCCACAGGGCACACAAACACTTAGACAACATTACTTGCCTTATGCTTGAGTTCAAAACATCCTGTTCCTGTGGTATGCTCTAGGCTCTCCTTCGGCCACTCCAACCACCCACATGTCTAGGCAGCTCCATGAGGGGGATCTTGTCAGTGGTCTGGCCTGTTCAGAGCTGCAGCTAGTATTCAAAATGCAGGTTACCTGTGAATATATATTCAGTGGTATCACTATATGTTCAGTTTGTTCTTGTTCCATTCCTAGAATTTTTCAGACATTTCATACTGATTAAACTGCTGGTGAGCATTGAGTATGTTTTCATGGGACTGAGAATTACAACACCAGGATCCTGGTTGGTGGCAGTCAGCTCGGAGCCCATCCTCCTATACAGAAGTATATATATAACTTTATATAGTTATGATTGCCTTTCCTTATTTAGATCACATTATGTTTATCTCAACTGAATTTTTATCTGCAGCCTTGTTGTCTGGTATTGATTATTTTTTTAGTGTCCTTGTGCAATTCTTTATCAAATTCACTGATAATTGGTATGAACAAGATAATTCAGCCTTTCTCTCCCTTGGTTCTTAAGAAGCAGTTGGAAACACAAACATGTACAGTTGTGCCTGGTCAGTTGCCCATGTACCTTTCTAATTTATGACTGGATTAAATTAAAACATTATTGCTAGATAGAACTCTGTTAGTACAGAAGGAAGCAGATATGAAGATTAGATGTTTTGCTTCCTCTGAGTTCATATACACAGATAAATACAGAGCAATGTTTCTTACCATACATCACCTTGCAGAAGGACTGAATTAATTTAAATGTAAATGCTCCATTGTAATTTCTGGAAGGCAGGTCATTTTTATCTTGTGCACATTCCAATCCCTTTTCTTGTATTAGATTCTTCTCAGTGATATCTTAGAAATTAAATGGCCTGACCCTGTGACAGCTGATCTGACAAGATGTTTAGACAATGGCAGTGTGAAGATCTCATCTGTAGATGGCTATGCTCACCTTTACTTGTCAGAATTGCAGCAAGAATTTACAGTGGAGTTCTTATGCAAAGTCAGCCAGTCATCTGCAGCATCCTCATGCTCCTCTGAAAAGAGCAGCAACTGTCAAAGCAGAGATGAGTGTGGAAAACTAAGTAAAAATTCTGCTGCAGAAGTGTCATCGGCACAAAGAAGAATAGAGGATAGGAATAAACATGGTTGTGCTGAAGGTAAATACAGGGAACCAACGAAACCAAAGAACCAAGGCGATGGAGTCCCTTTGTTCCACACGAATTGTTCTTCTGAATACACATGGGTTACACAGCATTGGACTGTTTCCTTGTGCCCAGAAGAATGGAAATACCCCTTGTCCTTGGCACTAAAATGCTGTAACTTACATATTGTGAAAAATGTAATGAAGACATATGAGAAAAACAGCTGTACAGCTTTTGAAGGTGACGTTTCAGCAGACCCTGAAACACACGAAAGAGTTTCTTGTTTACCTACAGCTTTGCCACTCAGCTGCCGAGCCCCACATTTACACAGGTAATATAAGCTTTTTACTTAGTAGTTGTTAACATATGTTTTACAATTCTGCAGTTTGAAACTTCAACTTCTAGCAAAATAACTGAATACCAGCTATTAAAAAAAATGTTTAAAATTACTATCAGTTGTTTTTTTTTAGGAACTCCTTGAAATGTGACATTGTAAAACCAACGCTCTGTATCCTGCTGTAATGAAGCTATAGTAATTAGTTCAGAGAAAAAATAAATTTTATTTTCTGACATGCTGTATGAATATGTAAATGAAAAAGAGAATATTGAAAAAAGAACACAGGTTTTGTATTGGGGTGAATTGTTTTTTCCTCTTCATTTTTGAAAAGATAATACTTCTTAGGTGGGCCAGTGGCATATTTTGTCTGTCAGCATCACTAAAAATAATTTAAAAAACATTTGCAGGAGTGAGAAGTTTAATTTGGTAACTAAAGTAGATCACTAAGGAATTGGAGGACTCTGAAAATATGTGTCCCTTTTTCTTTCGAATAAGTGTGCATGCATCAGTTCTAGTTACAGAAATGTTTACCAGCACACACACACACACAAAAGAACTACCAACATATGGCCTTAGTGAGGCTTTCATTGCATTTTATACAGGTGGACATTCTGTGACTTCTTTCAGAATGAAGATACAGAGAAGTATTCATTCCCTCAGCTAATTCAAGTTGTGTGGTGCCAGGGTGTTTTCTACAGGTATGTAAGAGATCATTTGTGTTATCTGGAAGACTTATTTGTATGGAAATTAAACTCTAAGATGAAATGTGTTATTTTGTCCCTTTCTCACTCTTTGAGAAATGGAACACAATCTCCATGTCAGAATCTCTTTGTTTCTGCTGTTTGTTCTTGGACTTCACATTTTCTAGCACAGGGTATTATCAGGTCTGAATCTGAAATCACATTCAAGTGATCTGATTATCTGATTTCATAAAAGTTTACTGGACAGCTGGAGATCCCACAGATTTCACTTACAATCATGGTACTTGGTTTCCTTGCAAATTAGTTTTCTCCTTTTGCTGCTGAAGATTTCATAGTTTAGAAATGTTTGTCTTGGTGACCTATATAATTCATATGTTGCAGACTGTTCAGCTGTGGATTTTCCTGGCAAGTCACCTGGTCCATATGGTTAACAAAAAAAAAAACCACAAACAAACCAACAAAAAAAAAATCCAACAACAAGACTTTCAAATTGAAATTGCTACAACTATTAGCATCTAAAAGTCTTTGATGAAAGCATCACTGGTGTTTAAACCTTTAATCTTTCTGCCGAGTGTTCTTCATTTTTCCTCAGTGTAATTCCTACATTTTCATCTTATCTAAACAAAACGTTTAGCAGCACTTCAGAGCTTTTTTAAGAGCTTTTTTTTTCTCAATTAAGACTTTCAGATTGTTCAGGAATTGTTCCGTCTGGCAGTCTTCTGTGTACACTAGCTATGGCTCGTCTACTGAGAAAGTTGGATTTTTCTTTTCAGGATCACTATGTTTTGTGGTCAGTGAAATGAGCAGCTCTTGAGAGGCGTTTACCTCGACACAAAAAAAGCTTTCCTTAGCTTATTTAAATCCCACCCCCATGCACACATGCAAAGAGCCTAGTAATGTTAATATTCTGTGTTAAAAGAAATTATTGGTACATTCTGCTGTTTGTGAAACAGCAGAAATTTTTCACATGTGAGTTGCTGAAAATGTGTCTCTGCTTATTATTTTCATCAGGTGTCCTAACCTGTTTTGCTTGTCTTGCAACACAGCATTTTAAGTACTTGCTAAAAATCTTGTTATTTTTCTTAGATTTATCCATGGTAGGACAAACATCACAGAAATTTATCCTGGTGATGACTCATTTTTCAAGTCGGAGGGAGCACTTTTGGGAAAATATTTCATACGTTATGCAATCCAAAAAGGAACAAAAAAGGTATAAAACTATTTAAAAACTAAAACTATTTAAAAGGATGTTCCAAATTCCTTCAAGTTAGCAGCTTCCTTAAGACATTTGGCTATGCAGTGTGTAGTGAAGTCCCTACACTGGTAATTAATATCATGCCTCAATCAAGCTATCAGTCATACAAAAAGATGAGATTATTTCTACTGTTTCAGAAGGTATTTTTGTAAATTTTACACAGTAAGAAAAATCTTCCTCATTGCAACATTTATTTTATCAAACTCTAAAGTAAGATTCTACAACAACCATTTCTCACTAATTTAGAAGTTTAGTCTTGAAGCTAATGTGTTGATAAGAGTTTAATCTCTTTGTACTTGGAAGTGTTTTCTATTGTATGGAGACAGAACGTCAAAGATGCAGGTTATGTTCTGGCTTTGCCACAGACCATCTGGTCAGTGCTGGAGAAAGGATTTTGCCTCTGTGTCTGTCTGTTAAGTTCACCCAGAGGAGAGGTCCTCTCAAGTGCTAATGCAGCATCTTGTGTTTTTAAAGCAGAATTAAGGATCAGATTTGTACTCTCGGAACACAGCCTTTAACTTGTAGTCAAATATTGTCACTCAGTAATGACCTATAGTCTACTTTCTGACAAGAGAACTTCCTGGTTCTTACTGAGTGTAAAGAAACTGAATATTTGAATATTTCTTCACACAGACATAGGCTTAAGGATATACTTTTCAGTGATATATTTGTCTGTGTTCTGTGGCAGATTTAAATGTGATTATAGTTAGCTTCTGGGAGGTTAGAAATTTCATAACTTGCTCTTAATGCTGTTTTCATGCTACAGTACCTGTAACTAACTCATCCTCTCTCTGTTCTTTACTGCAGGTGGAAGAAAAGATGTATTCAGTGAACAGCCTACCTCCTGATGTGCCAGGACATCCATACTCTATATCCTCCATTATTACTCAGGCAACCAAGTAACTATACCTTTGTTACACTAATTCCACTGATTTAGAAAGGACAGGAGTTAAAATTACACAAAACACTTACTATTATGTTAAGTATAAAAATTAAAGGAAGTTATCTTAGCACTGAGGACATACCTAAACCTACAAAACAAAGTTTGCAAGTGCTTAGGAGACATAGTAGGAATTAAATGCTTAATACTTTGGGTTTTTTTTTCTCTCCTCAGAATACTTCAGTATTGCTGCAAAACAAAACTGTCATTAAGTCATAATTATTATCTCTGCTGCTGGAAAGTGGTATGTAGCTGAAAATTTATAAATATTATAATGTTATAAGGATGATTATACAGGCTATAGGGAATAGGACTTAATATAGAGGGAAGGATGTTGAGTGCATCCTCACAGATCAGAAGGCAGATATTTGGGAACCAAAAGCATGCATTTAAAAATTTTATTTAAAAAGCATGATGAAGAGAGCTGGTTGTGATCTGGAAAAACAAGTGAATTAAAAATCTGGAACAGATACAGACAGTTTTAATGATGTAAATAACCTTTCTTCAAGTTTTTAACATATTTGTTTGGTTCCAGGTATCTAAGACAGATGGACGAGAAACGTTGCCAGTTTTGCTGCATGAAAAGGTTATTCCCAGCATAGGAAGACTGGTTGTGTACTCAGATCATAAAGTCCATGCTAGTTTTTGGGATGGGATGACCCTGACTATGGTTTGGGATTTCAGCTCGTCCTGTAGGGAGATCCAGGTAACTTGTGACTTAGAGGAAGGACTATTCCTAAAACTTTCCATGAAAAAGTGTTACTAGGAAACTAATGAGAATACAAAAAAAGAGTTCTGATGCCTATAAAATACAAGAACAAAAAAGAATTGAAAATTCTGCAGGTTTGGAGACATTTTTACACACTTTTAGAAATAATTTATTCTTGAATAGCACAAAGCAAGAGTTGGGGCTTTGCCAGCTTTTCCCCTGTATTTGTCATAGCAGACTATAGCAGATTCTATCCCTAGCAAAACACAGACTTGCAAGTGTTTAAGGCGGATTGTTCATAGAAATTTCATTTTCATTCTTAAATTGGCATATTATACTTGCTTTTTTTTTCTTTGGAGTGCAGCAGAAAATTAATATTTGGGTTTTTGGTTTTTTTTTTCTTCTAAGATAAATGAAGATATAGGTTGGTGTAAGTTAACTACTCCTGATGGGCTACAGCAGCTAGTACAAATAAGTCATCCTGGAGTCTATGAAAGGTAATTTAAATTAATTGTTTAATTTAAACAATTTAAATATGAAAATGATTCTCTATAAATCATCTCAGATGAAGAAACAGTAGTTACTGACAATATACTGGCAGGGATGGACCAAACATGTAATGATAAAAGCTCCATTTACTTCTGGCAAAGATTGAAGACCTGTGTGACTCAGGGCCACTGCCCGCTGTGATGCCATTATAACTGTTATGGCAATGTCTTTTTAGAAAAATAACTAGAGCTGCAACTTGGCATTTACTTCAGTGGATTGAAAAAACAACCCAAAGCATTTGTCCTGTATAGAACTGATATATAGAACTGAACAGCACTTTATGCAAGATTTGCTTTATTACAGATACTGACCTCTGCCTGCAGATTGCTTTTTCTAATCTGCTTGGTCTAATTACAGCCTCATTATGGGAATCATCAGAAGTTTTCTGTGCTGCATTTTAGCAAGAAGATACTCACAAACAGAAATTAACATTCATTGCAAATCATACAGCTTTGTTATAATTACTGTAACTGTATAGATTTAAATAGGAAGAAGATTCTGGACAAAAAGTGGGAATCAAAAAATGGCAAGGCAAGCTAGGAGAAAAAGCTAGATTTTGAATCATAGCATTTTCTTTCAGATCCAGGTGTATTCCTTAGTGCCTTCAGTTTTTTGCTCAAAAATAGAGTTTATTTCTCATATAAATAACTACTTTTTTGAATTTTCATATTAACATAGGTACATCAGAACAGCAATAGAATGGTGCAGAAGTTTGAATGAAAGGAAAGAGATTGCTGAATATACTGCACACTCTGTAACTGAAGAAAATTGGTATTCATCTTTATCCTAAATAATTGACTATAAACAATGTTGAAAACAAAACTCAAAAATATTACAAGCTGTGAATTTTATATCTTGCATTTCCTAATGGTCAAAAATGAAAATTTATTTTAAAAGTCTGTTTGTTTTGTATATGGTTTCATATTTTTCATTCAGTGTTTAAAATGTTAGGTGAGTTTCAAGTGAAGGTTGTTTCACTGAGCTTTGCTTGTCTTAAAAATCAGAAATACGGTGACTCTGTCAAAGGACAGTTAATGTTACAAAGATAGTGTCTTGCAAGGCAAAGAAGAGATATCAGACTAAGAAAGATGGCTTTTAACAGAACATCAGGCAGTCCAAAACAGTACTTTGGGCTGCTTAATGACACTTGTATCTCTTGCTGACGTATTTGTTCTATTTAATACATGCTACTGACCAAAAATCTACTGACATCATCTGCAAACATATTGGGATATTAAAAATGTGCTAGTTGAAATCAATTACAGTTGCACCCGTTACTTAAATTGTAGCAGATTGAGCTGATACATTTTATAGCTGATGAAATGAAAATTCTATCTATATTTATACATGCTTACAGCAAAGAGACTATTCTTAGAGCAGAGACCCAATTTTTGGAAATACAAATGATTGACAAATGTCAGCCATTGAATAGTAAATTCTCTATCAAAGACAGAGAAAACGCTTTTTTTTCCACTCGGATTTTGCTGATCTCATTTTCAGTATTGCTGGAAACTGTTAAAAATTAAAATCTGAAGTAGAAAACATCCTTGAGAACCTTTTATGATACTAAATAATTTAATAACCTTTATTTTCTTGGACAGGTCTGCTGATGCTGAGCTTGAAAAACTACAGAGATTTAATTGTATCCTTTAGAAGCTCTAAAGATTTTTTTCACTTCTATATTCTGCTGTTCATCTGCATGTTCAAGTCTGCATTTTAGATCATCAAAGGCTCTCTATCCTGATCTTACTTTCTTTTACTGTCTCACTTCTTAAAAGTACCTCTTTTTCTTACTTATCATTTTTGTTCTATCACTTATCTTGTGGTAAAGATAAAAAAACAAACAAAAACAGCGTTGAACTGCAAAACTAAAATGAAAAGTCACTAGAAAACAAAGCCTTTTAATGTGTATTGCATCATTTTTGCTAAGAGTCATCTGCTGATCTGTTCTTGAAAGAGGAATAACACAGTTGCCTTTGGGCTTGTTGTTGCAGTACAGTATCTTTCTGTTTATCAGCTACCTTAGTATTGTTCTATTGTGTTCAGCCAGCTCAAAATGTGCACTGTGCTGAATCTGCTTAAAGCCACTCTATAATGGTATTTAAGCCAATGTTCAATTCTATTAGTATGAAAAATGCATGCTGTTAAACTGGAGTGTAACACCCTTTTTCTTTTCAAAGTAACTTTTGGATAAATTGAAGTCTAAAAGACATTTTTCTGTAAATGTTGTAGACATTTCAAGTAATACACTATTTTTCTTTTTTTAGCTATGGGTAATTACCATGCTACAAAATGAGAGACTTTGCAAGGCAGAATGATGAATACAAATGCAGAGACTAAATTGCCTCTTTATCACGAAGAGTCTGAAATTTTTTCTTAACAAAGTAACACTAGTTTTATTAGACAATAGCAACATTCTGAAAAGGACAACTGCTGCAGAATCCAACCCATCTGATATCACTGTCAGAAAAAAAGAAAACGGAAGTGAGATGGAAGAACTCAGTGAAGGTTGTGTCTTGGAGGCTTTGGAAAAAACTTCTAAAATCATTCAGGATATTGAATCTCTGCTTGCTGCATCTGGGAGGTGAAGCCCCCAGGCATGTGAAGCCGTGTGTTCCATGTCTTCATGGGAGCTGTCCCAGCTGTGTCTGAGAGAAGAGAGGAATGAAGGCTGAATCCAGAGGGACAAGTTGCCAGGATATTGCTGGCGAAGTCTGTCAGGTGCCAGTGTAATATCAATAATAACGCTAGCAGTACATTTGGTATAGGTAAAGAGAACAGTTGAGATGATAGAGCACTGCTGTATAAATACATCAGGCCTGGCCTGACCATGCTGCTTTTAAATGTATGAATATATGATTGATGGATCCCTGATGAAATGACCACGGTAGAGACGGGAAATTTTAACTGTAGAAACGTGGTTTTATTCAGATGCTTACACCAAGAAGTCTAATACCGAATAAAATGTTTCCTTAATGTTTTCTATAGTGCTCTCTTCTAGTAAATTAATACTAATTTCGGGGCAGAAGACGCTTTTTTGCTGTGGGGTTTGTCAGTGGCGCACCACGTCTTTAGTGGCAAAACGCTAAACTCTCATCATCGCTTTCCCTCCCAGCACTTAGAGGAGCCCAAGCGCGGACACCCCAGCCCTGTATTTAACAGTCCTGGAAACGCTTTTCCCTCGCCGCCAAGGCCCGCTCCCCGCGCCGGGCGGGGACGGGAGGGGAGGGGAGGAGGCAGGCGCGGGTCCCAGGCTGCTCCGCGGCCACGCATGCTTCCTGGCCGCCTCCGTGCCGCGCTTCCCGGCGCGCTGCGGCCGGGATCGGCGCGGCCGGGCGCCGCGGGTGAAGGGCGGATGGCGGCGGCCGCGCTCCAGGTGGGCTCCGCGCCGGGCCGGGAGGGGCTGCTGCGCCCCGCACCGCGCCGCGGCCCCGCGCTGCCCCTCGCTCCTGCTCCTCTCGGGTTTCCCGGTTAATTCCCTGCTCGGTTCAGTTCAGTTTGTTCTCCAGCGTCTTGGTGAAATCCTACCGCTCCCTTATGGGCTTTTGTCCTCTCCAGCCCCCAAAATGCGTTATAGTTACCTGGCCCAAAAATATTTGCATGATCGCCACAATAATGCGTTATAATTGTCTGGCCCAAAAATATTTGCATGATCACTCCAGTAATGTGTTATAATTATCTGACCCAAAAATGCTGGCACTGTCAGTTCTTCACAGATAGTATTAGGCTGGGATCTCCTTTTCCATGAGATTGTACGCTAAAGGTTTGGGCTGGTGTCTAAATTCTGTTTTATGCAGGTTTTAATATAAATTAACATCTAATATCAAAAAATGAGGGATTTAGGAGATTATCGAATTGTAAGGGATTGCCATCTTTCAACTTTTTGTGTAGAAGGCATAATTCTGTTACTTGGCAAGGTGGTGTTTGGTCGTAGGTTGGACTTGATGATCTCAAATGTCTTTTCCAGCCTAATTGATTCTGTGATTCTGTGACTTCATGCATTACATTCCTATACATATTCGCGTACCTGACAGCATTATTCAAAACTGGGGCAAAAATTATGCAGAGGAATATTTCTAAGTGGTTATTCTAGCCATTGGATTTTTGATTTGCTCATACACCATGGGCTCTTAGTGCCAGCTGTTTTCCCAAAAATGTATTTACAGTTTTGATCTAAATATCTTCTTGTGACAGTAATTTGAAGTGTTAACTGTGTGTTCATAAAAATTACTGTGATAATTTCCTTAAATTAAATTAAGCATATCCATGAAACAGCATTTTGAGACTAAAGACGGAGGTTATGCTTAGTGCTTTATCTCATGTAAAAATGACGTGCGAAACCACCACTCTAAGGAGCGTTACTTTATCAGCTGTTGTGTTTTATCTAAAACCAACATAGAACTTTCCTCCGGAATGTTAACTGGTCTGACCACACAGAGGTCTTTAAGCATTCTTGTGTGAATTTCTCCCCACTTTTCCGTTTAAGCAGGAATGTAAGCTACACAACTGCTTTCTGAGATTCATAGGCTGGAAAAACTGACGCTTTATTGTGATATTTTGTAAACAGCCTGAAAAGCATAGTTTTTCAGGGAAAAAAGATTTCTAGTTTTACATTAAAATTTATAATTTCAGAGATTATTTTGGTTGAACAGAGTTTTGTTTTTTTCTAGTCTGATTTCCCTCTTGATCTGCAGAATATTTCTAGGAAATTCCGTTGTACTTGGGAATGTGAGTTGATTTTTACACAGGCAACACTCATTTCTGTCTCGAAGGGAGCCTGAAACAGGCTGTTTAAAAACAGCATTGGCTCTTGACTACGGTCAACCTGGAGCCAGTTTTGCATCCTGTTCTTCATTCTGGCTCGAAGAACACGTTAATACTACGCATAGCAAAAGTGTAAGGCTAACACAGAACTGACACAGACCTCTGTTGCTATAGGAATTTCTAGATCTCCCTTTATCTATTCTAAGGGCACTAAGTGATGGGGTGGAATTTAAAAAGAGATCCCTCAGTGGGACTCATAAATGTTTCATTAGGTGGGAATCTTCCAGGCACAAGAAGAAATCTGTAAAAATGGATTGCTTTATCTGTTGAAATGCAATTACTTGGAAGACTGGAACTGTTCTTTTTGGACACTCTGTTTTATTATCTTTTAGTTATTATCGTGTTCCATTTTTATTTCTGCTCTTCTCTTGGTTTACAGTCCTTTTTCTGCTTTTACGGAGCTTCAAAGCTCTAGGTGAAGTTGTTTTTAGCTCAATTATATTTGCTTACAAAATAATTAAATATATGTTTATTCGTTCTGGGTTTTTTTGCTGTTGTTCGTATTTCTTGTATGCTGTTTTGCCTAGTGTTGGTGCTTACTGGTGCCTGGTTTGTTTTTATTTAGGATGGAACAAATGGTGTTCAGTATTTCCTGCACTGGGCTGGGCAGACTGGATTCAGAAAGCACAGAGGCTCAACACTGAGGCATAGACCACATTTCCTACTGGAGTAAGGCACCTGCCATGGAGAAAAAAGTGTTCTCCTAGTCCCAGGGGAAGTTTGATTCTGGATGCTGGTGTCCTTTTTAAAGGTATGTAGCTACATCACCTCTTCACAGATTGGATTCTTACACAGCTTTTATGGTAATTTTAAATGAAATCCAGTCTGACATGACGGCTATATAGAAGAAGCTTTTGTGAGGAAATCACCATTTTTCCCTAAAATGGAATTTATTCAGCAATGTCTTGCGTACTGTAAGGTCACCCACCAGAAAATAGCACTTCCATTGTTTCAGGAAGCACTTTGTGTCTACACATTCATTCAGAAGAGGCACAGTCATGGTTAACAGACTCTAAACTTGACCCACCTTTTTCATCTCAGTGCAAAGTCTATGTATTATTCATGCTTTCTTCTCTTTTACTTTTTTTAATGTTTTCCAAATAAATGATTCAGTGGGCTTTTTTTTTTGTCCTACAGAGATGCCAGTAGTTCTGTCTTGTGGATAATTTTACAACAGGCAGGCATGGAAATAATATGGAAGAAATATTTGTATCTTGTGAGACTTATAATAAGTTTAAAATTATAAATTTTTATGTGTCAGCTTAGGAAGTCTAATACACTCAAAAACTCCCTTCAGAATGAGAATTTACCTAATAAAGAAGGGTTGTCAAGATTTAATGCGTTGCACAAAAATGGCAAACTCATGTGAATAGTCCGTTTTTAGGCAGGATATAGGCTTTAAAACTGTCATCTGTCCCTACAGCTCCCCAAAAAGACTAGCACAACAGCTGGGACAGTTAGAACTTCTCTTGCAAAAAGAGGAGTTATGAAGGTAAAGTGGCAGAAAATAGATAAGTCCTAAAAGTAACAGCCAACTTTTCTGCTGGAGCACATGCTGAGGAAAAGCTTAGCTAGTTTTGCTCTGTGAGAGAGTGGTTTTGGTTACTTTGCATGACTAAATGGTTGTTGTCTTTGTGTTTACTATAAATAGTGAGGGTATTTTAGTGGGTTTGGTTTCCTTAAGGTTTATTCTATGTTCCAGTCTCCAAACTAAACAAGGCATTGCTCAGGAAAGGGTGCCAGAGGAGTACTACATATGTTAGCAAAGAATGTAAATTAAAACAGTGGTTTGGATTATAGATTAAAAACTCAGTTTTAACAGTTATTGTGTAGAGAAATCTGGGATTTTTGAGCATCAGTCCTAAGAATCCTCCAAACTGAATCTTCTTTTGTTATTACACTGTAAAGTATTTCATTGGATTAGGTTGTGTATTTAAGATCAGAAGGAGTCTTGAAACATATTTAGTGTATTATCGTAGATATGTTTCAAGTTATTTTGTAATATTTAACATTGCAGTTAGTGGAATTAGAGCTCTCCATGTTACTTGTACTGGTTCTAATTGAACAAGGGCAGGTGTTCTAATTCAAATCTGTAGTGTTCAAGTCAATAAATTAATTGAAATAAAAAATTCCCTGGGAATGTTAAATGCAAGCACTGAATTTGGGTTCTTAATGCCCAGGTGTAGCTGTGGTAACAGATGCTTTGTGCAAATGGATCTTCTTTGTTTAATAATTTTCTTTCTGATCTCTGACATTTACAGAACAACTGACAATACAAAGGACAATGCACAGTGTGTATCCTGATGGCATTTTGTGTGCTGTGACATGGTTTTTGTCATGGCATCTGAGACTGAAAAGGCCCACGCTCTTCTCCAGACTTTCAGCACAGCGTCAGTTATTTCCAGTCTAGGTTTGGGGATATTCTGCTTTGTAGCAGACAGACTTCTGCAGTTCTCCTTCATTCAGCAAAATGACTGGCTCCGAGCCTTATCTGATAATGCAGTGCATGGTATACTGGGGATGTGGTCCTGGGCGATAGTGATTGGACTCAGGAAGAAAAGTGACTTCACTGAGGTTACCCTGGCTGGCTTCCTTGCCTCTGTCATTGATGTGGACCACTTCTTTCTTGCTGGATCTCTGTCATTAAAGGTAAGTCAATAGAGCAGTAATTTGTCACTGTTTACATTATTGTTCTTCTTCCATGTCCTAGACAAAAAACATTCCATTGATAATTCAATTAAATACATTTAATAGATATGCAGGAATTATGTTTTTATGCAGTTGTTATGACTTTAAAAGCCATAAAAATATTTTACATCTACTGTTCAGTTTCTGCTACTTAGAAGGAAAAAAAGAGAGTTTTGCATGTGTACATGCTATTCTGCATGTATCACATAATTGCTTTGTTATCCAGCTTAAGGAGTTAAGTGCTGCCTTGGGCATTTTTGTGGATGAAGTGGATGATTCCATTTCTTTTTACAGTAAGGGTTAGAAATACCTGAAATGTGGGGTAGAAGTATCTGAAACGTAGATGATAGAGCTTCAGTTTCATTTCATTCAGTCTTTCTGAGCAATACATTGGCTTTAGCCAGCCCTAGACATTTCTCCCACGAACAAGCTATATGTGAGCTGTTGCCTTTAAAAAGACAGTCTGAGTTACATTTAAATATAGTTAATTGAAAAAAAAAAAAAAAAAACCAAAAAATAGTAGGAAAGCAAGCATCAGCTTATTAATAGAAGTAAAAAGGTGAATTGGCTCCTGTTGAGAAGTGAATAGATCATCATCTATTTGCAGAACTGCTTGTTAGGACAGAGTTTCTCAATAGGATTAGTACTACCAGATTATGGCACTCTTTTCCAGTAGTTTTCCTCCTCTAGTTTGCTCATAATACTATTACACTGTTCATAGGGAAATAGCTAAAAGGAAGGCAGGCAGGAAGGAAGGAGGGAAGGAAGCAAATCCTCTTCTTTATATTCATGTAAGTAAAGAAGAACAATGGTTTACCAATTTTTAAAAAATATTTAGGTGACAGCTAAGTGCAAGAGGCAAATATTGCTTGTAGTTAAGATGCAAAAATCAGACTTATGATGGAAAAATAGTTTTTGTTTACGTACAGTATCACTATTTATTGTAGAGAAAAGATCCCTTTTATTTGTGCATTTGGTCAGTTTTCCCCTCTTGGCTCTACCAGTGCTGAGGAGAAGGGGAAGAACTGGGTCCCTCAACCTGCTGGCCACATTCCTAATGCAGATCAGGATACCACTGACCACCAACTTTGCCATGAGGACAGTCAGGCTCCAGCATGTCCTGGTGCCTGGCATCATTCTTCCCTACATATTCCCTAGTTGTCCCGTTTTCTGTACTTCTTGCATGTGGAAATGCTGTACAATTACAAAACTATGTAAAGAAAAGGAAAGTCAGCTTGGTTGATTAATGGGTCCTATAATATTATTACTGAATAACGATATGGAATAGAATTTAAATCTCTAATTATTCTCGTCTGGTTTTTTTCTTATTTTAAAATCAGTGAATGCAACTAAATGAATGGCTAGCTATTAGAAAGTATTAAAATTTTATTGCTGCTTTTTCATGCATTTCAGATGATTGCCAGTATTTTTCTTAATTTTGGCCACTAGATGTCACGTTTCACCGATGTCTGTTTGAAAAGTTGACTGTTGAATTGTGTCATGGAACTGGGAGGTGACCTGCCTCTTGGCAGTGATGCAAGGTTAAACATACTTACACCTTCCCTGACGGGGAACGTTTGTGTATCCCAGCCTATCCCTGCTATGTGAAACCAAGTAAATTTTTGTAATTTTGTGACTTAATTTGTTCCTGCGTTGTTTCAGTTCCCAGGCAGATAGCAGTTCATTTTCTAATATAGCCTGAAGTATTGTTGTTGACAGTTAGACCTAGTTCTCTTATTCTTAAAGTTTTTTTTGCAAAAGAGAGCTGATTTCTGTGCTCTCCCCCAAAATGTTTTTCAAATCAGAAGCACTAAACATAGCAGGTAGAATCATAGCCCTTTTAGTAGCCAAATGTACTTAGCTGAGGTAAGAAGAAGACAAGATGCCCAAGGGCTTTTTCAAAGTGATTTGCCTGCCAACTCCTTTCCTTTCCATATGTTAACTGGGCTAATAAAGGAAATAATCAGGTGTAGGTCTCTTGACTCTTAGAGCAAAAGCATCATTACAACTTGCAAAGCCAGTATTCTTTAAAAAGACTCTCTTCTCGACTAAATAACTTGCAAAAAAATCTTAAGGGAATTAATTTATGTTTTCTAAACCTCATACTATTTTTCTCCTCCTCTCTGTACTGCTTTTTTGCCTAAATTACCTCTAAAGGGTCCTGTCCAAAACCATAAGTAGTATTTTAGGTGAGACTTCGTTTGAGTCAAACACTATAAATTAATTCCTTTCAATGGCACAAAAGTACAATGCTTCTGTCCTTTTAAAAAGAAAAAAGTATTCTATTACAGGTTTTATGTCTTCTTGCAGTGCCATCAGGGTCCCTTTGGTTTGTGGTGTAACGAAATTTGTAATTTCAGGCTGTCACCTATATAATTTATTACTTTTTGGGATACTTTTTTACTATATATTTGTTAGATACTTTTTTACTACGTGGTTGGTAGTTATAGCCCCATTCTTCATCTTCAAAGTGCATGGTTGAGAGTAACTGCCTTAAGAGACTAACACATTTACTGCTTTTGCAATACATTACTAAATAACTAATAAATTAATAAGTCTAATTAACTAACCACACCACTATTACTAATTTGTACCAATAGTATGTTTCACGGCCCTGTACACAATCACCTATAAAGCTCGTCATCATCACTTTTAAATCTAATGACGAGTTACTTCTTCTGGAGTAATCTTTTTATGCAGCACAAGGCGGTACTGCCTTCTGCCTCCAATTGCTACCTTCACACTACTCCAGTCACCTACTTCTGTTCCTGCTGACGCAGCTCAGTGCTTGGATTGTTTGGCCATTGGTCTGTTTTTCATGGTCATCATTGTTTTTCTGCAGTATTCAGGGTAAATAGTCACCTGTGGTATTTATATGTTTGCTCTGATAAATACTTGTGTACCAAGTACCATGTGATCTGACCTTTTGCCCACATTATTTTTGCAATGAGTATGAGGTCTACAATGACTTCACTACATGGAATTTGTAGTTCTTTGTGTTCCATGTGTTTTTTACTGCGCACACAAGTATAGAAGAGTCTGTCTCGCTGACTCCTCCAAAGGTGGTGGTTCCTGCAGCCTGTCGTCAGTCAGGAGTGCTGGTATGACATGATGGGCTGCTCCCAGACTCCACCAGGATTGTAGCGCAGACACTCATGTTGCAGAACAGACATGCAGAAATTGCTGTCTTGCTGCTAAAGACTGACCTAATTCTTAAAGTGTAGAAAATGCAGTCGGTGGCAAACATACATAACACTGGTGGGAAATGTGCTGCCCCTGACTGACGTGGGCTGCACAGGAGCAGTTCTGGAACTGGAGAGTAAGCTTTGCACAAGCACAATTAATATAGTATTGCATATGTTACTATATTGTTAATATTACTACTATAATATATGTTACACTGAATATGTTACTATAAACTAAAGACTTCAGGCTTGTGAAGCAGCACAGAATATGAGTGAGGGAGCATCTGTTGTTTCATAACATCCATGGTGTCACCATGAGCATTAAAGCAAATAATTTGCGTGGGCTCTCCTGCGTGCAATTATTGTCTCCTGTCTCCAGCTGCTCATTGTAGTGAGAGAGGCTGGAGGAGCAGCAACTTGAAGATGATCTTGTACCTGATTGAACATGTAGGCAAATGGAAAAGGTCATTTGCAAATAAATTCTGTTTGCAACTTTTTCCAGGAGGTTTAAGGCGGAAAAGGCTTGGGTTTTTTGGTTTTTTCAGTGTTTGTTTTTGGGGTTTTTTTTTATTTCTAAAGACAAACAAATTTGCCTATCGGGAGAAAGAGAGTATAGCAGCTTATATTACCAAATAGAACTACCTGCCTGTCTCTAAGGCTTGGCAACTCAAGAATGTAAGTGTTCCTTTAGTCACAGAATGTAAAAGAGGAAACAGACTGTTCTTCTCTCAGACCTTGGGCAACAGCATATCGGAAGCTTGATGGCTGTACTGCAATTACAGAATAGGACTTTCTTTTGCTAAAATTGAACACACAGGTTTGCTATAGGAATAACCCTGCCATCTAAAATATGTATTAAAAGAATTTAAGCATCACCGTGGCACCAATACTGATAAACTGTGTACGTAAGTAACAATAAAATTTTCCTTACTCCCTATGTTGCTGTTGGCACCTAACCTTAATAGGCCAGAGGGAAAAGACTAATTTAGACTTTGCTACTATTTTTTTCGAAGTGCAGATATGGAGACCAGTCAATTGATTATCTCCCAAAACATATCAGTATCCAGGTTTTTTCAAAATTATGTTAGTATGTACTTTTGAGGCTCTTGTTGACAGTAACAAAAATCTTTGTAGGGCAGGTGGTGAACAATTTCACCATCACAAGATTTTTCTACTTTAATCTGCTTGTGTGAAACAGAACTGAAGCTGGAGAAAATACACCTTTTGCACCAACTTAAAGGAGTTGGGTCCACAACATTAGAGTTAAAAATTGTTGAGACAGTTCGTGAGCTTTTTAATCCCATTACCTGATCAGGAGAGTCACAGACAAGCGTGTGGTGGGGAGCTAATAGAGCAAAGCTTTCTGCAGGCCTTTTAGTGTTGGCTTTGGTTTAAAACATGAGCTGTTATATTTCAAGGTAGTCCATAACTTCCCATCTATGTGTTAACTGGCTTAGGCTACATCAGAGTTTCCTTGCAGAGAAGATAGGGTTCCATGCAGTTACCTAAATTATGCATGAACTTGATGAGCCATTCCAGAGTCCCAGTGCCAGGCCCTCTTGCTGTTGAATCCTGCAAGGATTAACATGGCTGAAGAATGAACAGGTTAGAGACGCTTCGTTTGCTTTCTGCGATAGGTGCAGGGAGGGATGTGTTCAACACAGCAGAGATACACCGTCCTGTTACATCTCTGGTGCCTGTTACAGGTTTTCCAAGTGTTCACCAGTATCTGAATTGAGCCACTGAATATTACATCAACACTTCTGTAGATCTTTTAGTAATGTGCTGTTGTTTCTCCTGTGCTTACAGATGTAAGAATCTACTTATTTGTTGAATAGAAATCCAAAATACTGTTACAGTTTTTTTACTGTGTTTGAATTTGTGGCAATGGTTGTATCTGTTGCTGCTGAGTACACCCACAGGATATCTTCTCAAATATGAATATTAAATTGACATTATCTCTTCTTAAAATGGCTAAATCTATTCTCGTTAGCTAGACATTCACCTTATTAAAACCAAATATGAGACTTTCAACTGAGTTAGTGTTAAATAAGTTGTTGATACAAAAAAAACAGTCACGAATGTTTCAGATCTTAAGAACTTTGTTTTGCCTGTCCGTGAAGAATACTGTCTCAAGGTGATCAAAATACATGTAACTTTGATCATATTTTTGTCCTATTGAAAATTACTGTTCTGTTTTAAACACTGTGTAACTGAACCAACTTTACAGGTGACGACTGTAGTAAAACATGGGATGCATTTTTGGAGGTAAATGCCATTAAAGCACATAATTTATTTCAAGTAAGACATAATAAATATTTTGAGTGTATTGCACGGTTGTTTTCCTTTTAATTGTCTTGAAATTAAATACATTAAATCAGTGCAGCCGAATATACAAGTTTCTGTGTGCCACGTGGCTATATGACAAATAGGATACCTCATCCCTCTCCCTCCCTGTTTTCCTGATGATAGTACTTAGTAGGATGCATGATTCATATCATACAATAGACAGACAGGCCAGCACACAACTCTCATGCATAAAATTGGCTTTAAACTAATTGCAATGGAAAGGAACAGTATGTTTTTCTTTCTGCTTCCACTTAGTCACCTGACAGTACACCTGTAGACACTCAGGAAACTTCTCTTCTCTTGTCACAATTGTAGCCATTGGCAATAATATTTTTCTGTTCTGCAGGCTGCTCTGACTCTTCCACGGAGACCACTTCTTCATTGTTCTACTGTGATCCCTGTGGTGGCTCTGACATTAAAGTTTATCATGCAGCTTTTCAGGCTTAAGGACTCATGGTGCTTTCTCCCCTGGATGTTGTTCATATCGTGGACTTCTCATCATGTCCGTGATGGGATTCGTCATGGCCTCTGGATCTGCCCGTTTGGAAAAACTCCTCCCTTGCCCTATTGGCTGTATGTGGCAATTACAGCCTCTTTACCTCATCTATGTTCATTTATTATGTATTTAACGGGCACTAGAGAATTAATGTCTATAAAACATGGAATCCGCATTGATGTATAGGAATACTGGCTTTTAAAGGTGGTTTGTGCTAGCACTTGAAATAACCTGCCTGTCTGTCACTGAAGGGTTTCCTTATGTTTCCTACACCTTCTGAGTTAGGTATTTTAAGGTTGTGGAGCCAATTACAGCTCTTGTGTCAATTCCTTGTGGTCACAAAACCTATTTAATGAATGATAATAATTTTATATCTGTACATTCCCCTTGTACAGTGCGTGGTCTTCCATAATAGTTCATGCATAGTGAGCTGATTTATAAAATATTTAATTTCTCTCTGTAGTAATTACATTGCATTTTACTGTCATGATGCCATTCATCTGATCACCATTCACTTTAGATTTGTATTCTGCCTTTAGAGAATACCTTTCATCTAGATAGTATTTGTATAGCACTTTAAAAATGTGAAGTTCTATATAAATGCTAGGTATTACTGAGGATTTAATAGTGTATGACACTTGTAAAAAATCCCTCAGTTAGCCTTTCGAATTTATTTCTGTTTTAGGAGTCCTGCTGGACTAATGTATTCAACCATTTTAAAAGAAATACTGCCTATATTTCACACTGCCTGTCCACACCTCTTTGAACCTGCTATCACAGAGTTTTCTACTAAATGCTATATCCCCCTGTAGTTGCTTGGTACTAAATTTGCAGATAATTACTAGCTTCAAAATTAGAAAGGAGAAGACAGTTTGGTTATAGTATTATGCTGTGTTGGCCAAATTGTTTATTTTTTAAAAATACACTAATTATGAGTACTATTTAACTTGGAACCAAGGAATTTTAGTAAATATTTAAGAATTATGTGAAGATTCAGGGAGACACAAGAAAATAAAAATTGCTTATAATACAAGTTTGCTTAAAGACATTACTACTTAGTAAAGCATTTTCCATTAAGTGCAATATCATCCTCATAATTGTAAAATAAAATGCATTATTGTTATTATTATTATTATTATTATTCAGAAATAGAAATTTCCTCATAAATAAGTTCCATAAGGAAAAGTGTTATGCTGCAGTTTATGAGGTAGTAATTTGCACTATGGACTATTCAGTTTTCATTTACAGACATCTCTCAGAAAGAGTCCTAAATTAAAAGTTGTCTGGTCTTGTCAAACTTGACAAGACTGTCTAGACTTGTGCAATTTATAATGTACAACCTGAGAATGTCTGGATCTGGATAATTTTAAAATTTTTTATTCATTGCCCGTTAAAGAGATGGGGCCTTAACTACTCCAGCTTCTGATGAATAGCTGTCAAAGGGGATCATTTTTATGGAACTGCATGTATAGGGTAGCATGTGCTTAACTTAGGTTACAAAGGGGTGTAAGGGTTTATGTGATGTGTGTATTTACATTATTAAATGTATATTAGGATAAAATAAAAAAAAATCAATTATTAACTGGGATGCCTGTCTTAATGAGTACCAGAAACTTTTGTGGCTGCAGAATACTTAAGGCTCTTTGCAGCACTCTGTGCTAATTATGGAAAGTGTTGCACCTCTTTGAAATGTCTTTCCACCAAAAGAGTAGTCTCTGCCCTGTCTGTTCTTCAGGTTAGAAATGTATGCCAATGCAAACTTGTCTGATAGTACAGTGGGCCTGTCTAGCCTTTATTATAAAATGAAGAAAAGGTTTCTTTCTTGGAAAGAAGATTGGAAGAGCAAAACATTCCTTAGAGGGTTATCTGCATGCTGTGGATTTCTGTCCTTTGGAGTTTTCCAGAAACGGCATAAGAAATGTCTTGCTTTGGAGCCCTCAGATCAAAACTGTCTTTTATCCAAAGGCATGATGGTTTACTAGAGGAGCACTGCTCATTCATTTACTTCTATCCTGTATTTTAAACTTCAGGCTATGAAATGCCAGAAATGAATAAATTTTGTGCAAGGGGTGAACACTGCAGCCCAAATAGAAAATTTTCTGTATTCTTGTTTCATGGTATAATATTTGTATAATTTTGTGCTTTATCCAGATTTTTTGCAAAGGGAAATGTATATAGGAACAAAGTGTAGAATTACACTTTCTCACTTTTAGACTGTAGCTGTAGCGTTTCTGGTAACTGTGTGTCCACCCACAGTCCTTAAGATCAGTACTGTACTGTTCTAGCTATGTTTAAGGATCAGTTAATGGGTACATCTTCAGTAGTTTAAAACTGCATATTTTCATTCTCTTTATGTCTAGGTATTTCTGTGTGAGCTTTTACAGTGGCTTTGAGCTGTATTTCAAAACAGTATTTTTTCTGGCCATGTTCTTACACCAGTTCTACCACAGTAATAGGTGAACACATATTCAGACACATACTAAGGAAAGTAGCGAGTACTCTGTACCCAACTTCTTTCCCTCCAGACAGAAATGGCAGTCTCACACCTCAGCCTGACATGTAGGCAGCTTCAGCTGAGACCACTGGCAGCTTTGCAAGGTGAACTGACACTGGCATGTGGTGCTGTAATTTGTGGGTGGCCAGAGTAGGGGACAAAGGAGAAGGTGGGTGTTTGTTTCAGCCTGTGTGTCCTGGGCAGAGTGGGAGCTACAGAGATTACAAAGGAGCCCTCCCGTTGAGTCACAAGGCACAGACAGGACCCTCTTGCTTTCTGAACTCCTCACAGAGGCCTCTGGGTGCAGCTGGATCCAGCCTTAGCCCCGGACGCTGTCAATGGTTTATGTTAATGGATTAAATAGGCGTTATTGAACCTTTTCACAGCTTTGTCCCACCAGATTAAGGATGACAAACCAGAGATATTTATATAAAAATAAATTATTTATTATTATAATGATGAGACTAAAAGATCTTAATCAGAATTATTTACTACGCAGTATAGGTAGTATTATATACTACACAGTATAGTCTAGTTCAGTCCACTATTTTTGAAGCAATATTGAAGCAATTATATCAAAGGTAGCAAGAAAAATTATGAAGTGGGTATTGGTTTTACTCACCTATACCAATGACTGTGGGCAAATCTCTTTCTCTCAGCTTCGAGGGGTAACCTTGAGGCACATCCCAACTCAAGGAAGGACTCTCCACACAAGCTCCAGAAAAGGGATTGTTGGAAGACTCCCAGCTCATTAAAAAGTGGGAGTGGGCCCTATGTTTCCAGGCCACCTGTGTCAGCTCAGAATCTTTAGATAGGTTAGTAGTAGTAGTGGTGGTAGTACCACTTGTTTGTTGCTTTATCCAGTCACTTTACCAGGTCTGCCACAGCTTCACCTTTCTATCAGGTGTGTTTAACTCCGGGATTGATGAGTCAGGCTGGTTTCAGCATTGTTCAGCACCAAAAGCACCAGGACAAACCCCCCCCTGCATTCACCCCTGACAGCTTTGCAAACAGGGCACTGTTGGAGCTGTGTTACCCCTGTCCAGGCAGAGCATCCTGCTGCAGCGCATCACCCTGCACCTGCCTGCTACAGGTGAATTGCCCAGCAATTCCTTACCAGGATTTCATGTACATTTCAAATTTGCTGATGTTTCCAACTATGCATCGGTACCCGCCACGTGTAGCAAAACCATGACAAAAATAAACCAAGATACTGAAAATATAATGGTTTTGTGCTTTACTGCGTGCAATACTATAAAGGGTAAATATAAAATATAAAAAGTGTGTGAATTACACAAAACATGGTTTGCAAAGTCAAGCTAGTGATATTTTGCACAACATATGACACATATCACTAAGATATTAGGTATTTAAGTGATTCTTTTAATATGCCAATCTAAACATTTTCCATGTATTTTCAAGTAGAACTTAGAAAGTAGATGGAAGTGTAGGGTTTTTCTGACTTTATTAGAACTGTGCTGCTTGCTTTTTTCTTGCTTTGATGGATTGTTGCTGTAAAAAATAGGTTCTAATAGCTGCCAAGTTAAAAGAAAAATGTTAGACTGTTTCTTCTCCCCAGTCCTGGAGAAGTAAGATAAAATTTCTCCTAATTCCTTAGTGGCCTTAACAGAATGCATGAACCTGTTTCCTGTAACTTTGCATTCTACTTTAAAATGTAATCTATATTTTCACCTGGCTGCTGGTATCATTTTTTCTACAGTGCAGTATATTATATCTTGTGGCCTTAATAAGGTATTGGTAAGTGAATTATTCGTAATTGATGCCATGTCCAAAGGAAAATGATGGTATGTTTGAATTAAACTGAAGTAATTTTTACAGCAGGCCACTGGTATTGACTTATTATGAGAAGAACATTTCCTTTGCTTATTGAAATAAAGTTCCAGAAAGAGAGAGAAGGAGTTAAAATTCAGTCTGAAGGAAATGTTAGTACATAGTTAATTTTGGACACATGTATTTTTATTCCATCACTGTCAGTACGAAGCTAAGTGATGAAATGCATCAGAAGAGTACATGTCTGTTTGAGTAATTGAGCCAATCTAAATTCTGTCAATTATGCAGATTTATTCAGGGCAAAAGAAATTTCGTATTCTCAGTGTTACACATCGTGAGCTTTGATCAGCTGGTTAATTTTGAGCCCACAAACTGGGTTTTGTTTCCGTGCTACAGGCAGACCTTTCACTGAGGCAAAGGAAGAGCTGTCAAGTTGAAGTACCCTTTGCATTCATCACAAAAAACCAGTAGTAATGTTTTTCCTCAAAATAATAAGTTGGTGCCTTCAGTTCTTCCTTAAAATTTCTCAAATTTTATATCCTCTGCATTGAATTTTTGAATTTATATTTTCAAATTGTACATTTGAATGCTGTATTGTAGAACTGTTTCCAGTTATTTTAACCCCCTATTAAACGGTACTTGTGTTTTTATATATACATATACACATAAATATATATGTATGTATGTATGTATATGTATCACACACTGATCTTTCCTTCTATGTTCATGTAATAATTTTGCATTTGTTTAGCCTAATTTTGTATTGATTTTTCCTGGGGTGAGGAGAAGTGTTTGTCTCAGTGACTGGGGAAACCGAGGCGTGCTACAACTTAGCAGGAACATTTTCGTGTGATGTGAAGGAAATCTTCAGTATATTGAAAACTAGAAAAGAGATTATACTGTCCTTTTGATGGAAGCATTCAGTAATTTTCTAGGCAGTTTTTAAAAACAGATTTGTTTAATCAAAACTAATAGACTGAAAACATTTGTCTTAGTAAATACGAGTGAACAATCTGTGTGAAACTGGATTTGTATAATGAAACTGTTGCAGGGGTAATTGGCCAAATTTCTGTTGCTATATCCACCACAGAAACAACTCCTTTGGCCAAGGAATGTTAGTAATATCCCTGGAGCTTTCCTCATGTTGGCAAGGGAATTCAATCTTCCTTTGATCTTATTTTCCCTTTAAGAATTATATTGAGCAAGGGCTCCTTGCTGGGTGTGGGGTAATTTCCTTAAACTGCTGTCCACTCATTCACATCAGTTTTTACAGATGAGCCAAAGAAGCTCAGTATGGTAACTGTGCAAAAGAAATTAAATCAAAGGGATTGGATATAATACTGGCATAAGGAATTAAGAAGGTAGAATGCTTCTAGTTTCACATTTCCATTCAAATGCTGGTAATCAAAAACAACTCCTTTTTATGTATTACTGCCAGCAATTTAGATGCAAAGTATGTGGTAACTGCTCTAAAAATTTGAGGCGTTTCTGGGCCAAGTGAATACTGTAAGGTTTGAGTAATAAGGTTTTACCAGTGTATTTCCAACAAAACCATCTGTGTCATCTTGTTCGTGTAGCTGTATACAATATGTAGATACAAACACTCAGTTATTTCCTAGTCTTATTGTGGAAACGTGGTTGTGGCTTGGGGAGTTTTGGTACAAAATGCTCTAGCTAGCATGACCTTTTAACACAAGTAATTTTTATTTCATTAGTCCATGTAGAGATAGATCTTCCCTTCTATTTGACGTGTTTTGTTAAGGTGAAAGTTTGAGTGCTTTGCCAGCATCTTTTGTGTGAGTGTTCTCTATGCTTTGTACAACATAAATAAGCAAAGCAGAGGCACTCAGGACTCTATACTGTAAAAAAGTGTTGTACATGATTTATTTGTATTTTTTCCCTGAAGTGAAAGATAGTTCCACGTGCTTTAGCATCATGCATCTTGCATTTAAATGTCTATATAAATGTTGACCAAATGGTATTTCTAGTAATTTTATATGGCTACAGAGACACTGTCAGTGTTTCATGTGTTCTCCTGGTGCTTGATTTAACTCAGGTTGGATGATAAGCATGACCCTGCTGCCTCAGTGGACCAGATACCTCAGCTGAGTGTAGCAAATGTAAGTGGTAGATGTCTGTCTGATAGTAAACAATCATAGAGACCCATTCTTTTCAGTGTGTGGCTGCTCAGTCTATTCAGTGATGCTTAAAATGTGATTTATCTCTTCGTAAAAGAGATGTATGCTTCTGGTGTACTGAATTTCATTCCAGTCGTCACAGATTGTTCTAACTAGATGGTACATTACTATAATTGGGATTGTAGATTGGGCTTGTCTTCCTGTCATTCACGTGATTTCCTCTTGCTGGAGAAAGAAACTATCTCTTCAAGGACTATTTTATCCAGGGATTCTTTGACATGTAACATAATAATGTAAGCATTAAAAAGTGAAACAACTAGAGGCAATTCTCAGGAAGCACTGATGCTATAGTTGCTTCTAGACTGGCATATTTCAGTAAAGGGATGACCAGCTTTTAAAAATTAATTTTAACATTTAAAATGCAGATGAAGCATTTATTGTAAAGTTAGACAGTTTTCTTAAAATCTGTCCAAACACGAGAGTTTCTCTTTGAAAGACTTCACAGTTTCAGTTAGAATATTTATCATGACTGAAATTTTCAGTGCTAAATCTTTGCTTCAGTTTATTATTTGTTCTAGATTCAGTCTATGGGGACTTAGACTAGGAACATGAAATTTGTTAAGAGTTTGCACCTTTTTCTCCCTTGAAGCTTGACGCAGAAGAGGCTCTGTTTAAGTATCCTAAAGTAGAGCTTGTATTAGGTACTGCTGGTCTCTGTGGTAATACAGAAAAGCTGATCACCTGATGCTGTCATGATAAATATTTATTGTGGTTAGAAGCCCCTGATACTGCTCTGCAGCACTACCAGGGAGACGCGGGCTGTATTTGCTGCTGCCATCTGCAGACTCAGTGCAAAGAGCCAGTGCCGCAGTGTCTGTTAAGGGAACCATGGCTTGAGTATGTGCTGTGTGGGGTTCCATGCCTCAGTGATTTCTGTGGGAGTTAAAACCTGCTTCTGTTACAAAGAAAATAATGAGTTTCAGAAAGAGAGGGTTTTTTCCCCAGTGCATTTCAGCCACTGAAAGTCTTGTTGGATGATCAAATTTCTTGAAAACTCATTTCAGATAAGAAAACCAGTTTGGCAGTGACTTGATTTACAAGTTAAGTCTATTCTTGCTGTCTGTTTCAAAGTGAGGAATGTTGGCACTTTTATGTAGTTCTCTGTTGCCTGGATTAGCTTTGCAAAAAAGGGACATGTTTTCTTAGTCACCAAGTGTCAGCGTTTCCCCTCTTTTTAGTGAACAGATAGAAAGCTTTCGAAGTGTTGAGGACAACTTTTTTTGCCTTTGGCACACGTTCACAAGCATTCACCCGTCACGGTTATGAAAGGTATTCAAAAAAAGATGGAAAATGCTTCGGACTAGGCATGCACTTAATCAGAATGTGTCCAAGCTGCTTACATAACACACTCTAGGTGAATCTCCTCTGCAAGAAAGTAACTGATAGTGTGAAAAAGTCTATTGGAAAACAAAGCATTGAAGACAGAATTGCTTTGCTGTCGTTTTTCTTCACTCAGTTGTTCCACCTCTTTGCTTTGCAGGGGGACTGGCCTTTGAGTGAGTTTGTTCTCATTGCCACACAGTGTGCACATACTCCAAGCTTACATGAAAGGGGAAAAGGTTTCAAATGCGCAGGTGAAGGTGTGTTGCCTGATTGCAGCAGAATGCTCTGTACCTCAGTTGGTGATAGGTGATACCAAGAGGGGGTGGGGGAAGCACCTCTCAAAGGGATTACTGTTGATTAAAGGTAGAGAACACATTATTTCCCTGGCACTGGTGATATTTTATTATGCTAGTGTATCTCCCTAGTTTCCCTGGCAGGAGTTACTTTACTGCTGGAGATAGAAGCTTTACATTTCAGTTGAGATTCCATACTGACATAATTAAATCTACAGAGGTAATAAACACTGATGTTCTCAGTGTAATGAGAACAGCTTCTACTAAAATTTTCCAAGTTTGTGCTTTGTCTAGACCTTAGGAAAAAAAAACCAAAAAAACCAACAGAATACTTTGCATCGGAGATGTTGTTTGAAAACACTCACGTCCTGTCATGTTTACAAAGGGTGTTTGCTGTTTCTGCTGCCTTTCTATCCTAAAGTTAACCATACCTGCCACGCTTTAGCTGCTTCACACAGAAGGAAAGTACTTGCAGAGTTAAATACAGAAGAAAATTTGGTTTACTGGTGTTCTGAAGGCTTTCTGCTAGGCTTTCAAAGTCGAAACAGTTGAGCAGAGGTGTTATGGGACATACAGAAAATACGTTTCAATGCTATTGAATGTTTTATCCTTTCATATTTTATCAAAATAAAACTTCACTGCTACTTGTTTTCTTTCCTCCAGTCCATGGCTAGTCCTTTCTTTGCTCTATCTCCATGACTCTCCTGGTGGTAGCCTTTCACATTTGTTTCCAATGTGCTTTGTAAGAATTACCCAATCTCACTAGGTCCGTAATTAGTTTACAGGAGGGAAAAAAGCTTATTGTCTAACATGAACAAGTGGGGTAGCTGGGCTAATAGGTGTGTTCAAAGATAAATTCTTTGAAGCTGAAGAAGTAGAGCTGAATGGAGAATGTTATGATGAAATGTAGTTCTTCAAGAAAAAGGCTGATCTAGAGAGGAGCTTGTTTCAAACTCTGTAAGGACTAGCTTGGAGTTTCATGGTTAAATGGTATGTACCAGTCACTTCCTGCTAGCTGACCTAAAGTGATGAAATCGTTTTGGTTTTAAAACTACAAAAACAGGGCAGGTTTTGCAAACAACTTTCCAGTGCCAGGAAATGGGATCTGGAATAGTGATGAGGAACTAAGATATCAAATTCACTTGCCAAAGTAAATCAACTCCATGCCCCAAGTTAGTCAATAGATGTAAATGTGCAGAACTCTTTCCATCCAAGTATTTGATGGACTGGAAACCACTGGATAATTTGAAGAAAACAGGCATTGAAAGAGATTACAGGAAGACTGTGTTTCATGTTCTCTGGAGGGCACAGACCCGCCCCTGGGCTGGACAGTCAGCATTTACTTGAAAGATCCTGTTTGATTTCTGTTGCAACCCAAAGACTGGGTCTCCGAAGAAGTGGACAATTCAAGGTGGTCCATCCTTGACTGGAAACATACAGTCAGTGGTATTAGAGTGTAAATGAGACTAAAAAAAAATTTACTAGCCCAACTTCAATGGCTAACCTAACCTGAAAGGCATTTAAAGTGTGGATTTATTATACCTGTGTATCTTCAGGAATCAAATAAACTCTGTTACATCTGTGCAGCCTCGATCTGCTGGCTGTGAGATGAGCTTGGTTTGCTGTGGTAGTTTCATGATGTAACCTTTACTGCAAATGAAGAATATTTGCTGACCACATTTCTTTAAGTGGAATTCAAAGGAAAAGCAGGCCAAATTCAGCAACCAAAACCCTTCCAGTATTTATGAGCAAGAACTGTAGAACGTATTATTACATATTATTAATAACATTCTTATTAATAATTTATTTGTCTGGGGTAGTGCAAGGAGATTTCAGTCACTCATTATGTTAGATGTTGCTTAGCAGTAGGACAATCTATGCCCAAGAAGTACAATATAAATAGTTTGGTTTATATCATGTAGGTAACAACTGTAAAAATATGAAAATAGAGGAAGTGATTCTAATATTGTTTAAGTTCAAGTAACAGACTTTATAAATGTAAACTAGAACTAATGAATGCAAATGAGTAGTTCTTTTTTCATATTGTTGGCATTCCCCATACCCCAGGGAGTTATGAAATTCATGCTTCTGGTATTCCAGAAAGAGAGTGGCCAGGAATACTCCCACGCTCTGCGCTTTTTCTTTAAATTAATGTTTAAAAAAATTCATAAGTATGTGTTCCTGGGACATTGACCTCATGGAGAATGATGGGGAGGATCTGTATCCAATTAATGCATCATTTTACTGTTTAAAAATTTACTCCCTCTGTGTCCTGTTGTTGGTAGAGTATGGCCTCTTTTAAAAGCATGGCAAATCTGACTTTTTCCAAATGAGACAGTAGAAATTAATTCAGCTGCAGTCCTGTCTACTGTGTTTCATCATAATACATGATGGAGTTGTACACTGAAGTTATTTTGTGCCATTCTGGGGAAAAAAAAAAAGAAAAAAAATTAAAATGGCGTGGGGAAGAAGCTGTTTTAGATGACTGCTCCTTGCCTGGTGTGTTTCCCCACTTGTGCCGAGCTACCTGACAGCCACAGAGACAGAATGGGCATTGATAGGAAATTTATGCAAAAGACACAGAGTGAAAACACAGTTTTGCAGTGGGCCACAAGGAAGGAAAGGAAGGAAGGAAAGATCCTTCATTAGTGTCACCCTCACATTTCTTAGCCTGGGCTATAGAAAGCGTAAAAGAAGTCTTGGCCTACACTGGGCTTAAAGGAACTGTGAATTCAGCTCTAAATGAAGAACCAAGTATGCTGTGTGAGACTGACGAGTGCAGCATAGCCTCAGAGGCCTCAGAGCTGTGAGGGGACAACTACCTGTTACCTGGCAGACCTGAGGGCAGCTGAAGTTGTATAAAAGCCTCAGTGCTAGCTAAATAACAAAAATGTAACGCGAAGGCATGATGGTTTATAAGACAAAATTTAATTTCCTGGTGTAAACGAGGGCTGCAAGAAATCATAGTTCAGGGTTGGTAATGACTTCAGAAGCTTCTGTCACAGTCAGTGAGTTTGGGTCAAGAAAAGAGTTAGAATTGCATTTGTTGCCTCTAAAACTGTAGCAAGGCTGCAGTTCCTCACGCATTGCTGCAGTGTGCTGCACGTGCTCCACACACACTTGTGTTGGTATAACCTTGTCTGCGGTTATGTTTGCGCTCGTCCTGCGTAAGCCTCTCTGACTGTAAACATGTGTGCAGCCAAAGTGTAAGACCAGAACATTTCTGTGCTTATTTATGTTGGTAGAAAACAGCACCAATCTTTTTAAAAAATGTGACTTAATGCATTTCCATTGAACATTTGTCACTCTTTGTTATCATCCTATGCATACAATGTCAGGTTTTAAAATACAGGGAGATCAGAATAGATACTCAGGAACATCTGGTCCAGAAAGACAATTTCAAGTTTTTTAGGACTCAGGAGAAGCAGGTTAGAAACAGAATGTCCAGCTGATCCAGGCCACTAAGCTGTGTGGTCAGATACTGCCTGTATGAGCATGAGCTTTCACTTGTCTGTAAGTAGACCTTCTGTCCATCCCCCATTTCAGTTTTTGCCTTTGGAATCAAAATCACAGACTCACTTCCTCATTCAAAAAGTCAATTAAGGCCTAGGATGAAAAAAAAACCATCCAAAACTTAGGGGAATTAGACCTTACCTGGTCTTTAGCACTCAGCTTTGTCATGACAAAAGGCAGATTCTCTTGGGAGGTAGAGTTGGAAAGAGGCTGTGTGGACACTGATGTAAATGTCATAATTTTTATTTGGTATCACGAACAACTAAGCTATGTAGTCAAGAAGATGCGTTTATTTTTAAAATAATAAGGAAGCGTGCAGAATTACTGGTCTTTGTTCTATTCAAAAATACAAATCCCAATGTACTTATTTCCTGCTTGTGCATCTCAGCATCAGGTTTTCTCCTGAGCCAATAGCCATGGAAAACATCTGCCATTTTTTCTCTTCAGCACCCACCTTGTGGTCCTCTAAATTATGATTCATTTTTAAATTTTTTTTTAAAAAACAGAGATTGAGAAGGGAAGGATCTTCAGTTTGTCATTTTGCTCACTGCTTCTAATGCTGCATAATAGTGTGTCAGCCTTAAATCTCATACTGAAAGTATGGAAAGAGTTATAATTTCACTATCTCAGATAATGGGAACATGCCATTAAGAAGCCAAGATTTTCAGTTCACCAGCAATAATGTGCTCTTCGGCAGGCTTGATGTAAGTTTCTGAGGTGAATCCTGGGGCTCTGCTCTGGGCTGACTTCCCAGAATGGTTCTATATCTGTAACATGATGCTAACACAGCATTCTATCAAATGGCACTCCTTGCTTCTTCCAGTAATTGTTTTCTGGGTGTCTGCCTCTCTAGTCTGCAACATTTTCATGGCCATCTTCTCTTCAGTCTGCTTAATTCCTTCAGAGAAGAACATCATCACAGAACTTGTATCAGCCTCAGTTTTCTTGTAGTTCTCACCTCAGAGAGATTTTCATGTCTCTTTTGAATGCCAGTCATCTTCTCTTCTCTGTTAGCACCTGTGCCACAGCATTTTCTCCTCCTCCTGTGGTTTGGCCTCCAAAGCACTGCCCTGTGAGGAACGATCCCTTCTGCTGTGTACTAGTGGTAGGGGCTTCCTCGGTGCTGTTTCCATTGGTGACGATAATTGCTGCCACAGAAAGAGCTTAAGTCCGTACAGCCACCTCCAGGTAAAATGCCTGGGGGTGTATTTGTGTCTGTCTGCCTCTATGTGACTCTGTGTGTCAGCTGCTCCAGAGGGAATTCAAAATACCCATAATAAACAGTTTACTGAAATGGACAATGGGAAATACTAGGTATTTCTCTGAAATTTTAGCACTGCAACAAGAGCTGGCACCTTTGCCTTCTTGTTCTGTAAAGCCCAAAATATCATTTCAGGACAAAAACCTGCATCTTCTTCCAAAGAACTCAACTTCCGTCCTATTCTGTCAAAATTTAGTAGTCAGGGAATGGGAAGTCTGTTCCCTAAGTGCCAGGCCCTAGCACAGACAGAGACAGCCTTTCAGCAACTCCTGAAAGTGCTGCACCTCTGTGCACCAGAGAGTCCTGAGGAGGCTGAGCACAGCAGCAGAATGTGAACATCATCTGTGGGGATATTCATCTGGTGCAAGGGGAATGGGTGCTCCAGTCCCTCCTCAATTTCTTCCCTGTTTTATGTACCCATAAGATGTAGTGCTGACTGTAAGGTAGATCCTACTGAGGCCCTAGCTGGCTGCTGGGGAGCTTTCCTGAGGTGTGGGTGTCTCCATACCCTCCCTCTTGGGCAGAGGACTGAATCTGGCTTGCATATTGGTACTTGCATATTAACCACTAATAGTTTTCACAACTCAAAATCTTCTCTGGGACTCTTCTTTTTTCCCCAGAGTAAAGTACCCACAGATAAATTTCTGGTATGCAGGAGCCTGAGGGAGAGTTATGCAGACGGTTTTAGTCGGGGGTTTATGTTAGGCACAGGGTCAACCGATGCAGTCCAGAATAGGGGACATCTGAGGAGGCCACAGTTTTGGATTTTGATACCCACATAAACAATTGAGACATTGCTAGGGAGTCCAAAGTATAATTGTAAATCATCATGAAATCTGTCCATTCATGATTTAAGCCAAACTAGAAAAAAAAAATCATTATTGTGAGTTGATTATTATTATTATCATTTACAGAGTAATAGGAAGTACTGTGATAAACCTATTGCATGTATCAATGTGTGAGAAGCCTTCATCAAATTAAGTCTTGCTGAAACAGTAAAGATCCGAAGCTGTTTTAACGTGAATTAGCCTGCTTTACCAATCTGGACTTAGTCCAGTTCTTCAGCAATCAGCACTCCTGTTGCAAAAGAAGATTGTTTGACTGCAAGGAATGATTGAAGGAAGGAGCATTTACTCTTGCCTCGGCTTGAGTAACTGGAGAAAGGTATATGTAACTGAGGGCATTATATTACAGTGCACATTGAAGTAGAAGTTACAGTCATTAACCTCTGCTCAAAAACTGAAGGCTCAGATTAAAAGATCTGTCAATTTTAGCCTTGCTAGCCATTCTACTTTCACAAATAAAAGGTAGAACTTCAAAAACATTTAAAACAAATGTTTTCTTTGTTTCTCAGGATAGAAGAATGACTAGCTTCTCATTTGCAACAGTTTCTGCCTGCAGGTTAGTGCTTTGATTTGAGCTTTGAATGCCATCCAAGTCAAAATGTCAATAAAACTCTTTGCCTTGTTTCAACTGTACTTGCAACTAATGCCACTGTCAACTCTTGTCAGCCCAATTCTTGGAAAAGAATTTCGGGCTAACTCCTTCCTTTGTAAATTGGATGGCTGCCTGCACATTCATGTGGAGCCATAGCACAATATTTGCTGTTGTTCTCTGACTTTGTTTTTATATTTAATTCCTTAGTCTCATAAATCAGTGTTACTTCCTTAGTTTGCATTTTGTCCCATTCCCATAGCTTTAGCATTTTAAATCGTTGACATATTATATAGCCTCCATAGTGGGAAGCATGTTCCAGGTCTGACACAATCCTAGTTTCCTTGCTGCACTTTCAAGTTGAAATAAATGGCCATTTACTTTATTCTGTACCTATAAATGACGCCATGAACATAAGATAATGGAACACAAGATATAAAACTTGAGCTCAAGCTGAAAGAAGTTAAGTTTTATTCAGTGGGCTGTTGTTTGTTTGTCAGCGGCAGAGAAGATAATAGATACCTGTACTTACTCTGCGTTTTTGAGAACACAGGAGGTGTGTGTGTCTGAGCAACCTCTGGGGAACACTTAGAACTTGTCATACAGGAACAGGTCTTGAGAAACACAGAATGCTTTGGTTCTTCCTCCGTCACTGCTACAGCTCCCTGTACTCCATACTCTCACTGTGGAAAGACCTGTATCAGGTCTTTCCAACTGTATCATCCCACGTGAAGCATTTGCCAGAACAAACTAATTAATTATCTGCAAGGAAACAAAGCATCCGATTTGCAGCATCAACCAGACACTGGAATACAAAATCTAATACTGACTGGAGCTGTGTCTTTAACATGTTACTCTAGTAGCACTTGTCTCACTCTCTTTCTTTTAATCTAGTTTGTTCCACCTCATGCTACTTTGAAGAATATTAATGCTGCTAATATGTTTGTCCTTATGTAGGTTCAGGTTAATAAAGACGTGATCTGTCTTACCTTTGGCCAGGGTGGTTTAGCTTTTATGACACAGATTTTTCACTGTAATTAAACGGTGACAATGAATCAACTTGCTGATTTCAACATAAATTATTTCCCCGATACCATACTTTAAACAACACACATTACTATCTTCTACTCTTTCTCATTTTAACGGTAGACTTTCACTTTGAAATGTTGTAGTCTGGATTTGCCCTGGTCTCTTATCCTGGTAGATAACAGTGACTAGCAGAAACCAACAGCTATTAAGTAAAACACTGATAGCCAGAAAGGTTGATTGCACTTCATTAATTTATTGTTAGATGAAATTGCAAAACCAGTGTTGGGAGAGTGTAAATACAGACTAAAGTCCCTGAGGTTAGCAATTTCTTCTACCTTGTGGCCTGGAAATTCAGAAATAATGTTCAGGAAGAATGATGTAATGAGCCAGAGCAAAGATGAGCTTGGTTGAACCATCTAGGAAACTTCTAGATTGATTTTTCTAGTTCAGCCCTGGGAAAGGTCAAAGCAGGCAGCCTGGACTGCACTGGCAGTGGTGGAGTACAGCAGCTGCTTGCTACCCTTATAGCCACAGTGCTCAGTTCAGTCTGAGACCACACAGTAATCTTTTTAGGGGTTTGGAAGCTTTGAAACAGTGCTGAAAGCCAAGTGTGGCAGGAATAACATGGTCCTTACAGACTGAAAACGCACAGGTCAGATGCAAAGCTAGGGCAAGGCTGGGGTCTCCTTGAGGTTGTACCTGTTCCTACTACAGCAGGTTTGGCCCACAGCACTGCACATGTGGCTTCCATGCAGATGACACCTAATAGCAGAGGGTTTTTTTTCTTAATCCTTAATCTTGCAAGTACTTGTTTCTGAAGTACTCCTACCCTTGGCAAGTCTGTTGCTGAAGAGCCTCATCAGTGAGGAGGGCTGCGAGGATCTGGCTGTAAGGCAGTACCGTCCTGGGGAACTGTGTGGCACACAGCCTGTCTTCCCATCTGGCAAAACACTGAACCACACGTCTTCAGGTGAGAGGAGGAATGCTGCTGAAGTCCACAGTGCCACACAGAACAGAGCCAATGCCAAGCCGCTGCTCAGGGTGGGGCTTTAAGGCACGTTCACCCCCAGCAGCCAGCAGGAAGGGTCAGGTGTTCCTCCTGCACTCACCACCTGCTCTGCGGCTGTGCTCCCGCAGCTCCAAGGAGGAATGGACGTGAAACTTGTCACTGTTTTGGTTGTTCTAGCAGTCACTGTTAGTCAGACGTCTGAGAGTAAGTAAAACTGTACATTATCTATTTCTGTACTTTAATCTCTTAAAGAAAAAAAGACCTGAAGTGTGCCTACCTGGAACTGTCTTCTTGAGCCTTTGCACTCTGCACAGGACCAGAGGTGATAGCTAAAAGGTATGTGCTGCTTTTCCTCAAAAAGTCAAACTTGGCTGTCTTAACTGCACAGAGCAATTGGCATTTTCAGTGGAGTTAGGGCTTCACCTGAGAATTTCCTCTGCAAACCTGATATTTCCACAACGGGTGTGGGCACATTATAATTCTGTGAAGTGGCTTAGTCAAGGAAAAGCCATGTGAGTTATTTGTCATAGGAAACATTATCAAGAAGATTTTAGCTGCTGAAGGCGTAAGACCTTTAAAGCAGTGATTTCTTGAGGGAACACCTAGTAAAATGTCAGTTTTGTTTAAAGGGATCTCTCAAGTTCAGGTGGTTCAAGCTTCCCAGAGGAAATGTGTTTAGAAAATCACTTGGTCTTTTCCCTTTAAAGTGAAGTTGCCCTGGGTGGCAGAGGTTTCGAAAAACTTTTTATGACAAACTCTAAATAACTGATTTCTCCCAGCAGAAAAGCAGTTTTGCATGCAACTTTGCTCTGCGTTCAGTGCAGCATGTCTCAAGGATTCAGGAGATCTAATAACACTTAAAAATTAAACTTAACTTTAAACTAAAAATTTAAAAAAAATATTTTAATTGAACAACTTTAAAAGTCTTTAAAACCAACTAGGCAATGCTGTGCTTGAATTCTTAGTTTTTCTTTGTAATTTTTTACTGTAAAACAGATTGTGTTCACTGAGAAAGTAGCAGATTCTGGAGCACTTTCCTCAGGATGATCCCTTCTCAGGCTCTGCTGGCTTAGTAGGAGTAGAAATTGTGGAATTCCTTGAGGATTTAAACAACACATGGACAAAATCTGCCTTAGAATTTTATCCTGTTAAAATGGCCACCGCACCTGCTGGCATGGGAAGGCTCTGCAAGTGCTTTTGTTCTAGAGATATGATCAGGGCAGTCAGCAGGGTCTTGCGCAATAGGACTGAGACATACATGCACAGGTCAAAGAAAAGGTTCTCTTAGAATATTTTTTTTTACACTGAACCAGCTGACACAGGGGAAATGCCTTTACCACCCAACTTCCCTCATCCAGACATGCTCCGTACTTGACTACAATACTCAAATGGCAGAACCCACGATGAAAATGAGCAGAACTGCAGGTGGCTGGCTAGGTACAGGCACACCCTACCCTGGGCTGAACCTGATTTGGGCTTAACCTAGGCTTACGCTTCTTAGGCTCACCATTATGAATCCATTTATTTCAGGATGACAGTACACTTACAAGTGAGATTTGGGCTGGTACATGTAAACTTGCAGAAGTTTCCTTTGCTTGTGGATGTGAATTGGTAGCTTGACGGGTTTTCCCCGCG
>VZTG01001567.1:5189-49570 GCA_013397845.1 Melanocharis versteri
TTATTTTTTTTTTTGTGGTGGTTTTTTTTTTTTTTTTTTTTTTTTTTTTTTTTTTTTTTTTACTTTAAACATAATGAAAATAAAGGCTTCAAAAAGAATAAGAATAGTTTCTAAAATTTCTAAAATCTCTAGAAGGAAGGTTTTTCCTGGAAGAATTTTCTTCTGATAATTAGACATTTCCTTAAAAAATGTTCAACTAAAATTGTCTTCTAGCACCAAGTCTAATAATTTTCTGGATTTCATATTCACATATGTACTTAGTACAGTCATTTTTCCCACTATCAACTGTGCTTTCACTTTTATATTAGTTACCTGAAATATAAAGCACATCTCTTTTCATCTTGCTGTTCCCTGACTGACACAGGTCAGTCAGTCAAGAGAAGTGCAGAAACTTCTTCCTGTATGATGAATTCTTCTGTATTTCTTCCTCTTAAAAGCAACCAAGCATCACGTTTTCCTGATTTTTTCCCTTATGTGTCTCTTCTAGCAGATAAAAAATTCTTCAATGCATGGCTGTTCAGTGTCTAGTACATTCCTCTGTTACTGCAGTAAGAAGTTTAAGCTACCTTTCCAAATTATATTAGAAATTAATGCCACTTGGGTAACCCCTATGCTCAATTTCCTTCAACAAGCCAGTCATCAAATAATAAATCCTTTCTACACGACAAACTCACTATGATTTACCCAGGGCAAGTATGTTTTAAATGTGCTACTGAAGGTGTGTAAGTTCTACAATCACACTGTTTCAAACAGAAGTACATCAGGAAAATTGAATAAATAAAACAATGCAAAGATAAGACCACTTCCTGGTCTTTGACTCAAACCCCCAAATTCCATAGTTCTTGTTTCACTATGCTAATCTACTCTTGAAATGGAACTAATCTGTTTAAAAAAAAAATCTTTCCTTCTTCATTTCCACTTCATTTCTGCCTACCCTAACATAGCATAGCCAAGCCCATAGAAATAAGAAAGAGATGACCATCTCAGCTCAGTCATTTCTCTGGGAGTTAGTGTAAGTCAGGATGAGTGTGGCTACCCTCTATTTCCTCTAAAAAAACCACGGAGAGAAATAAAATAAAATCAAATCAAAGATGTAACCACACAGGAGTAGTGATTGGCTACTATATTATGTAGTTGTATTATTCTTATATATAAAGTCTTTCCATCATGTCAACTCTTCAGAGAATCCAAAACAAATTACAGGGCAAGGAAAAACTGGTTTCTGCATCCACCTGAGTTACACAGAGAATGGCATAATTATTATTATAAAGATCTCAAAATCCACAAGCAGGTCTTTCTATTTAATGCAATGTATATGCCTGTTTAATCTGGAAGTCAAAACAAAACTAAATAAAACCACTACAGGCAGCTTTGTATAAATCCACTCTTGCATTATTAAATGCCTTATTGGAAGAATACATATATATGGGGTCAGTTTTAAAAAAAAAAAAGCATGTACAGATGAAAATTCTGGAAAAACTTGGTTGAGTTGAAAGTAGCAGTATCAAACAACACTCCACAAGCCATATCTGGGACTGATGTAATGCAGTCATTATTTATGACATCTAGCCATATAGAACTATGAAAAATCTGAAGCATGGATGCAAGAATATACTTTGTTTAATTCCTCTTATGGATGTTATTGGCCAAGAGGAGACAATCCTGTTAGATCACCCCCTCCATTCCCACACCAGTCTCGAGCTGGTGTGTAAACAGCACATATAATACTGGTTTTGTCCACTCAGTAGAATATGCTGAAAAAACAGGCCTTCTGTAGTTCTGCAGAACTCATTGATATAACATGATTTCACCTATATGTTCAGTCCAACTGATGCAGCATCTTTTTCTTCTCTCTCTTCTTCTTCCACTTGTAGAAATGTAACTGTGTGTCAAACAACACCAGTGATCTAGTCATCCCAGAATGTATTCTAGGATAACGTCTGCAGCTCCAACAGATGTATTTCCAAAAGGCCTTGAATTGCCTCTTTGCTTTCCACTTCTCCCCCTCTCGGTAGCTTTCCTTGCACATACATGTTCAGCAATTATGCTGACTGCGCGTTTCTCTCAAAAGGCATAAAAAATATACCCCTAAGACTGAAAAGGGTGTAAAGAGTTTAATTAAATTTAATAGGGGCCTGACTCAGATGCACATGGCATTATTCACCAAGCCTTGTAAATGACATGTTACATCGCCATTACACTGTTTACTGTAACAGAAACATCTTGCTTGCAGCTGGGACAGAACTGCAGTTTCAGAATGCAAAGTGCCTTAAGGTGCACAATGGAACACGTACCCACATACATGAGCTGTTACAGGATGATTTAAAATACAGGACCAGAAGCATACAGGGAATACTGTGGTGCAAAATCCAGCTGATGACTTGCTAGTGTATTCACAATACATCATCCCAAAAGAAGACTTCATCACATTTCATAATCTCCTAGATCACAGGCAAGGCATATTTTATTGTGTCTTTCATGAAAAAAAAGAACAAAAAACCAAACAAACAAACAACAACCCCAAACAAACGAAAAAGCCCCAAAAACTCACAAACAAACAAACAAAGAACACTGAAGAGTAAAATTATTGAAGTATGGAAGCGTGGAATAATGTGAAAAATGATTTTTTTTTCTTTTGTATGTTAAGTGAAAGTCTAAGAAAAGTCTAATGAAAACATTCAATTTCTAAACAAGACTTTCAAAAATCCTGATACAAAACACAGGCCTACATGATAGCCACACAGAATTCCTTAATCCTTGGGAAAAACTAGCAGCAAAAATTTACATCCCCTGAGGTTCCCATAAAGCTCTAGTAGTGTTCACTTTGTGCACCCAGTGCGAATTTCTACACCAAGAACAGAGATGCATTTTAATGCATAGGTGATGTTTCTCTTCTAAGAGAAGCAATTTACAAGGGTATGAAACTGGAACATTATACTAGCAATCTAATCCAGATTGTCAAAAATCATACCTCCACTTTTTGAAGAATATATTCATCAAACAATTCTGCCATCACTCATTAACAATCACTGAATATTCCCTGTCTGTACTTAATTGTATGGTAACATTATCAACCCAATCATTGCAAGAAATTTTCATGAAAAGGGCAGTATTTTTAAGCCTGTGAAATCTGGCATTCATAACTAAATGAGGAAAGAGATAAAATTTCAAATCAGATAGATGCCACAGAAATATAGTTTGATTTCCTCTTCTCCCTTCATCTTCAGGAGGCAAAAGCTGTTATGGAAGAGAGGTTTATTGGGGTCATATATGAGAGGAAATACTAATATTTTCAGAGATCCTGTCAGAAACTGTACAATCAGACCAGTGCTAAAATATTCCCATCCTCTCTGTTTATGTCTGAACCTGCTCTTTTCTAATCTGCAGTTAGATTTCACAAGCTATTAACCCTACCTTTGTACATACCCAAATGAAAACATGACTGCTGTAGGATCCAGATGTAATAGCAATTTTTGAATAATCTGACTTTGGCGCAACAGGAGAAGAGGAAGTATCGCTTCTTTCCCTGACATATGCACATATTCACACTTGGCCTGTGAAAATGTGTGAAAATGCTGACGGCTTAAATCTCTAGTGAGCTGCAGGCCATGAATGCTCAGAGATCTGTAACTTAAGCAAACTTATTTTCACTTTCATAATTTTAGCAATCGACATCTGCAGTGTAAGGACTTTCTCTTGCTAAGTATTTAACGCTTCTTCACAAAGAAACTAAGGGGACTTAAGGTTTTCATGAAAGAAAGGTCATAAGAACTGCTTTAAATTAAATTTTCTCTTATATACCTGAATTCTCAGAAATGGCGATACAGTTTTTCATTAAACTTTCCTAAAAACATTTGGTTGAAGCCAGGTGTACTACAGGTTGAAGTTAGCCCACCATGGTAAAAAGCTAGCCCAAAGTGTTTTCTTAAAGTAAAGAGCAGCACTGCAGGAAAAGATTGGGCACAGTCAGAACAGATAGACACAAAATTGACCATGAGCCAGCAACGTTTCCCTTGTACTAGAGAAGGCAAATGTTATCCTGGTCTGCATTAAGAAGTCTGAGGGAGGTGATCCTCTCAGCACTGATGAGGCCATGCCTGGAGACTCGTGTCCAGTTCTAGGCTGTCCAGCACACAAGAGAGATGGACATACTAGAGAAGTCCAACAAATGGCCACAACAATGATGGGGGCACTGGACTGACAGACCAATATGGACTGTGCAGCCTGGAGAAAGGCAGGCTTGGGGAGATCTTATTAATGTGCATAAACACCTGAAGAGAGGGTACACAGAAAACAGAGTGCTCTCTTCAGTGGTGCCCAGCAACAGAATAAGAGGCAGTGGTTGCAGACTGCAACACGGGAGGCTCCCTCTGGACATCAGGACACTCTGAGGGTGAGCCCTGGAACAGGTTTCCCAGAGAGGTGGTGGAGTCCCCTTCCCTGAAGACAGTCGAATGCTGCCTGGACATGATCCTGGGCAATAGGCTCCATAGGACGCTGTTTGACTGGGGGGATTGGACAGGATGATGCCTAGAGGTCTCTGCCAACCTTATCCAGCTTACAGTCCTGTGATTATAATTGGAAGGGGAGGGTGAAGCAACGGGAACTTCAATATGTCAGATGACAATGTAAAAAAAACATACCTTGTTGTGATTTTTTGCATTGAGTTGACAATATAACCAAGAACCCATTTGACCTATTACAAAGCTCAAAAGAAAACCCTAGTCATTAAAGCAACAGAAGTTTATTTAAACCTTCCACAACAAGATGAAGCTACTTTTGAGTTTGCTTAGATTTAACACTGCCAGCCATAATTAGGTTAATCAATAAAATTTTGATCACAATGCTTCTGAAATTTATAAAATAACACACTACAAAATTGCTTTCATGGGTACAAACTGCTTTCAAGATGATCCTACACGCATCAAGTAGGGGCATGGTGATATTTCAGCACTGGCTAATTTATTGACCCATATAAATACAGTACTTGTATCCTAATATTTTGTCCTCATCTCATATTTTTCCTGCAGTCTTACCTGAAATTACTCCTGACTGAAGCATTTTGACCTTACTATAATATGGTCAGTTTTTCAAATGTAGGGAGTGTATTTTTATTTTCAGTATCTTTGACTGGCTTTGTTTTCAACTTCAACCAATAGAAGAGGAAGTCATAGTCTTCTCTGGACAATGGAACAAAATTCAGTGGATTTTTTTTTTCACTTGGTAAGTATTTTTCTGGGGAAGGATAAAGGTAGGTACTTAATATAATTTACAATTTTGTCACTACATACAAGTATTTCAAAGAGATGCTCTCTTCTTCATATGAGTATTTCCTGATTCACAAAACACCACCACTTCATTTCCTTCCACCCTGTGACATGTGTTGTGGGCATAAAAACAGTACACTATAGCAAGAACAACAATTTAAATACGAAATAGAATATCATATAGGAAATATGAGGCACAAATAGTCTAAGAATACAGTGACCACCACGCAAAATCTGTTTACCAAAGGCCTACATTTGCTTTCACCCCTTCCAGACCTAAACCTGCTCAGATCCAGCCAGCCCATAAAACACGTGAAAATGCTTGACTTATCCACGAAGCTCCTACGTGAAGTTTTAAGCAGAGCTAAAGACTGCATCTGCTACAATAACTATTACGCACAACGCAATTTAAGACACTAGTTTAGGTTCATTTCTTGAGGTATCTACTATAATGTCTCCCACATTTTTTAAATTTGCAACCACAAATTTAACAAAAAAAACCCCAAAAAATCCCTGTGAGAAGAATTATTCTAATAACAGAAGCTCCACTAAAACCCAATATATAGGTTTATGACCCAAAGGAGAACAAAATCAAAAAGAAAAAAAAAAAGGATTAAATGTTTGGAGTCAAGCTGGATGGGGCTTTGAGCAACCTAGCCTGATGAAAGATGTCCCTGCCCGTGCCAAGGAATTTGGAACCAGATGATATTTAAGGTCCCTTTCAATCCAAACTGTTCAATGATAACATGGTACAGAAATATCATCCAAACCCTAAAAATATGGTCATACTTAGTAAACGAGAAGAATAGTTTTCCACCTTGATTTAATCTAAATTTTAAGTTAATAAATGCAGCATTACAGAATTGAAGTTTGTTTATATATATTTATATATATGTATTTATATATACATCTTCTTTGTGATACAGGCATATAACCTGTGACTGCTCAGTAAAGCATAACTTTAACCCCCACTTATTCCACTGCCTCACATTACAAATGCAACAAAAACAACAGGAGGTTTCCCGAGCTGATTTTGTTCTTGGCCCTAGGAAATGCTGTCCATGAGGACAACTGACTTTATTCACACTATCTGCGTGTAAATTCAAGACTAGAGGCAGGAGGCAGCGCCAAACTGCTATTTCAAGAGTAACACTATCTCAGTAACTGTAAAATGAAATTCTTGTAACTAATTATCCAACATAAAAGCCAAGGGAAACTAAACTGCCTGTTTCCAGCTCCTAAGCCACTGCACTGCATATCTCTCACTCCACAATTTTCAAATATAAGCCTGAATAGTCTGTATTTGTATGTAAAAAAAAAGGAGATATTTTAGTTCCCCACAAAGAGGAACTGCCTGCAAGAAAGCGGGAAAGCAGGTGCACAGGGCCAGGATAAGCAGGGATAGACCAGAGTGCCAGAGGAGATCAGCTCAATCTCAGTCCTGAGAACAGAATTGGTGGCAGGATTAAAGGAAGAGGCAGATGAGGCTTCCTTTGCAGGATCACAGCTATTACAATTGTAGTGGCCTGTCGGAACAGACAGCAGAAGCCATTAGAGACTGGTCTCTATGGGCCAGCCTGGGTGTCCTGACCATACCAGCGCTACCAAAGCGACCTGCAACCTTTTGTCAACAACTTCTCCAGTGATATAGCCCTGATCCAGTCCTGGCCACATGCCTTCAGGTGCAGGCTGGCATCACACTTCATCCCTCATGGCATTCCACTGTGCTTTTGAACAGCTTCCTTGCATGGGATCCAAAGTGCTGCAGTAACAGAAGGCAAAGCAATCTAACACAAAAGTTTCTCTATCAAAACGAAAAACTTTACCCAGATGACTAAGCTAACCTGCCCATGGATGTACAGTTACTACAGAAGTTTGAAGGAGGAGAAAATACATTTCAGAAGCACAGGAGGAGATCCAAAATGCATATAACAGAGAACTATGTTTCAAAGTTTATTTCAAGTGACCCTGTATGGTTTTTTTTAATTAAGGTATTGCTTGTTGTTTTCTTGAGATATTTAAGATATTGCCCTAAATACAAAAATATCACCACTACTGAAATGTGCTATTACTTATTTAAAATTCATCTTTAAAATTTAAGAACAAAATCAAACGAGAATGATTTAAGAGAGCCATGTTCACACCTTCTTTTCTTTAAGGCACAAACAAAGCTGAAAGTGAGTTCATACATTGTCTCCAGAGGGGGTAATTGGTGCATCCTCATTGAGATTTTTTTATTATTATTATCATTATTTTATTTGGCTACAGTCTGAAATAATAGCTGGGCAATAGCAAATTGATGAATAAGCAAAATAAACTACCTGTAACGCATGTTAGAGGATGTAAATTACACCCAAGGGAAACGCACTGACACGGCCCCGGCTCAGCTCTCGACTTTCAGAGAGAAACACCCGCGTGAGAAACGCAGGCGGGGACTCTCTAAGTTTCCCTGCATCTTGGAGAGTTATTTCCCCGCAATGAAGCAGGCTGAGAACCTCACGCCCGACACTCGGCAAAGCTCAGCAATATCGTAACTTTGTAATAACGACCCTTCCATCCTCCCTTCCAGAGAGCTGCGAGAGCGGCCAGGCTCACGGAGGTGTCCGCTCGGCAAACCCAGCAGCCAGCAGAGCCTCGCNCTGGGGTGGACAGAGGGCTGGACAGTGCGCTGTTGTGGGCAGCGACGGGCGGGGGGGGACGGGGCTCTCGGGAGAGGACGGAGCGCACGGGCAGCGACAGGAGGTGCAGGCAGCGATGGGGAGCGCAGAGAGAGAGGGCGAGGGCGAGGATTCGGTGTTTGGGAAGGGATGGGCGTGTGGGCGGGAATGGGGCACGCAGGCAGGCACAGAGCGTGCAGGCGTTCCGGGCAGAACAGATGTGGCTGTGGCACACACGCGGGCATGGGACATGCAGACAGGAATGGGGTACGCGGGCGGGTATGGGCCGTGCAAGCCTGCATGGTTAGAGCAGGAGCAGCGTATTTTGGCAAGGGTGGGACGCTGTGGCAAGCACAAGGCAGGCAGGCATAGCCAGTCATGCAGGTGCAGGGTGTGCAGATCCAGGGACGGGCCCCCACCTGCCGTGGTGTACTGGTGCGCTTTCTTTGACGCGCTTGCTTACTAAGCCTAAGAGAATTTCCAGGATACTAAGCTCAAATGCTGTAGTGCTGTGACTCTTGCCGCCCACATCTGCCTGGAGGTAAAGGCTGCAGGTGCTTAGCCAGGGCAGCAAAGCCCCTTCATACAGCTAGCTCTCTCAGTTACCTTCAAGCCTTCACTTAAAATTTTTGGCTGGTTCCTGCAACTCCATCATCTGCTAACACAGCAGCCAAAATGCAAGCTGTGACAACCAAACAAGAACCTGGCTAAATTTGTGTTGGCTGCTTGTGAAAGGTTCGTGGCAACTTCTATAAGTCTCTTGCAAAACCACAAGAAAATGTATTGTTATTACATATGTCCCTAAAGTTCCCACCATGAGCCTATTTGAATGCTCCCATAGCATTTTGGGCACATGTATTTACATACTTGGATTACCCCTGGAAAATGTGCACTTCATTGATGAGCCAAATAAATCATGTGGGAATCCTAAACAAAACTGTGTTGATAAAGCAGCATGTGCAAGGACTGAAGACTGCCACATTTCTCTCCATCTTTTATGCGTTATGTCAGACATTGTTGACAAAGTCTTTGCCCTGTGCAGAGAAGGCATATTGGGTTTGTGGCTCAGATCTGCAAGTGAAATCATAACAGCTCTTTCACAATGAGATTTATAACCTATTTCATTTGATAATTCTTTAAAACCTGCTAATCATACAACAAACAAACTATGGTTAAGATTTTAGAAATGGTCTTTAAAGTACAGCTACACGAAACATAGTAGCTTAAATTGAAAAGTGCTTGATTATTCAAGTACACCCAGGAATACTCTATGAATATGCATTACAGATGCATTTCTAGAATTTTGGTTTTCTTTTTGCAGATACATTGTTAGGAAAAGACATAAACGTTGTGCAGTTCTCAGTTTTAGCAGCATGTAATTATAGAGGTTAAGGCTCCTGTATGTGTAGAGTAGTGTGGTCTAAAATACATCATAAATGCCACATGATCCAAGAAACAAAACTGGGCTGAACAAAACATTATTTTTTTCATGTTTTTGTCATGAAAAAAATTTGTCATTAATTTGTCAGGAACCAGATGTTTACAAGTTTCACGTTGCAAATTATGCTTATCTTTTAAGAAATAAGAAGGACATTTCCTGGCATTTACAACTGTCTGAAGGGCCCAACCATTCAAGGTAAAACCAAGCTATATATTAACTGTGAAGAAATGTTTTATTGACAGTTGTTACTACTTACATTATTAATTGTGTGTTATTTGCATACAAAAGGTAAGATTTCTTTATTCTCACACCGAATTTATAGCTACAGGCAACGTTGGAACTGTACCACTGTTGTTGTCTAACAGCTCTGTAACAGTTGTGTTTGCAACAGTAGAGTCATAAATTAATAAGTAGGAGGGCAGGGAGAGAGGTTTCTGAAAGTGTCTTCCTAAAGATTTTTAAATAGACTTGAAGACATTTAACAAATCTATGTTTAAACAGAAAAAAATTAACAGTACTTACAGAAGTATGCTTCTTATTCTTTTGTGAGACTCAGGACAATATTGTTAGGCACAATATAGCAAGTCCACAATATCACCAGCCCAGGGTTCAGAGAAGACAGAAAAATGTAAGACCTTTTAAGAACTAAGAAAATATCGAGGCTTCATGTGTAGGGACAGAATGATTCTCCTTGTTCAGAAAAAAAAACAAACAAACATCTTAACAACTTTGAAGTCATTTTCAGCATTAACCAGAAGATAACATGCTCAGCAAGGATATGTTTTTCTCCACATTTATAATGCGGGCAGGCTGTATCCTTAGAAAATCAAACTTCTTCCTCCCAGCAACATTGTCTTAGTATTACCTACAAAATAGGATTGTTCTGTGTCTCTTTCTCTTTTCTATATAAACTGGTTATTTCCTGCTGAAATGACACTGCATTTTTAAACACAGACTTGCAGCTCTAAGTTTTGATACGGCCTCTGAGCAGGCATAACACATGGTAAGTTGATGTTAAATTTAACACTTTGGGCTTTAGGCATTTTCCTCCGTTGTTCTCAGAATTACACGTTTGACCAAAATTCACCTCTACAATAGTAATGTGCCGTTGTTCTCAGTAGTCTACAAAATTAATTCTAGGGGTTCACGTTTTGCATCAGCTCAGAAGCAACAAAGGGCATGACATTTCCATTTACTCAGTTCCATTTAGATGCTTGCATAACTAGAGCTCGCATCGGTGAGGAGCAGCTTGTGTTATAAGTACACGATCCTTTCCCAAATGTAAAAAGTTGTGATAATTTGATCCTGCTTAGATGGTTGAGGGATTATGAATGTGGGAGCCTTCAAGTGTCTCACAGGGAAGGTTCATTCCTGTATGTCAGCTGCTGCTCAGTGTAGGTGGTGAAGAGCCCAAAGATTTTTCAAGGAGTATAAAAAATGTGAGTACAAGTTTCCCCTTTTTATCCTCTTCTGCTTGCAAATGATACAGTGCTTTTCAGTTTGTTTATTTTAATTTTTGTTTGTGTTTTATTTTATTCTGCAGGCAGATTTAGCTTAAGTACAGGGTAGATGAAGTACATCATATGAGTATCTTCAGATTCCTTTTCTTCTGCATTTTAACTACGTACTATTCAAAATTAGTAACAAGTAGCAAACATGATTTTCCTTTATAAATAATATCTGGCATAACTTTGACTTGAACCTTTAAAGATAAATAAATAATAACCAGTGAAAGAAGCAGTTTATACAGAAGCAATGTTTGAAAAACTGAATTTGTTAGTGAGCAAAAATTTCTCATTTTCGCAAAGTTAGTAATTTTCCTTAGAACATGAAGTTTTAATAGTGTATTCTATTCCAGACGGTGAAGCTGAAGGGAATTCAATCTCTAGAAATATACCTTACTGTCAGTGATTGGAACAGCAAGTGAAGCAAGCAGAAAAATTACAACCTCATGCCTGTGCTACCCTCCCCTCTTCTCTCCTTTGCCACTTTCCATTTCCTCAAACAAACAAAGCATTTTGTTGGCTAGTGTGTATGCATCAATCAGATTTCACCTGTTGGCATCTGAGCAGGCAACCACCTTTTACTCTGTCTGCACTGCATCTCTTTGTGGTCTGTCTTTCATGATATGCAGCTAGGAACACCTGGTCCTTCCAGAAGGTGATGTTTCAAGGTCTTCGGAATCCATTTCAGAGTAGTAAAATATAGTGAATTAGTAAAAAAAAAAGTTGCAAAAACCCCAAGAATCAGCATAGTAAAAGGAAAAAGAAAAAATAAATAACATGCATATTTAAACATTAAAACTAATTTGTAAAAAAAACATTATATTCTGTACAGTAGGAGAAGATTATCAATAGGTTTATCTTTCTTCATTCAAAGTTTACTGGAAGCAGTTCAGAGATAGAAAAGCCACACTGAAACTAGCTAATTGGATGAAGTGTTTAACTGCTAAGAACACTTAATCCTTTGATTTTGGTTTGTTCAAAACTCAGTGTGACAGCATTATTTTTTATTTCTCTTTTTATAAAAAATTGTGTCACAAATTGTTAAAAACTTAAGCAATACAGTGCAATTTCAGAATTTTTTGGGGGGGAGGGGGTGTGTGTTTTGAATACTTGCTTGTTTCATGGAAGAAAACCTGTTCTTTATATAAGAGCTCCCAGCAGAGACTGCATCTAAAACACTTAACATTCCAAAGTATAATAACACATATAAACTCTGATGGGTGAGGCTTTCTGGGTGAGGCTTAACTAGCTATACGAGATCTAGGATTAATCACAATAAAAAGGTCTTGAAATTGTCATAGAGAGTTTAAAGACCTTCCCAAAGAACTTACCATCTACTGTTCCCCAAGGATATGCAGCAGATAGTAAAAATACTAAGAGACATAATATTTGTGGAAGAGAAAGACTGATGCAGTCAAATTATTTCTGATTCCCTTAACACCTCATCTATAGCTTAGGAATCTCTGTACTTCCAATCTAATCAGGAAACAGTCACATATAAGGATTCAGTCACTACTGAATTTTGTTTCAGGCTACATTTATTAGAACTATGATTTTCAGAGGATCTATGGGGGGTTTTGTTTCACTTGGTTTGATTTTGTTGGTGGTGGTGGTGGTAGTTTTGTTTTGGTTTTTAAAGATGTTTCCTGTATCCAAACAAGGAAACCCCAAAAGTAGATGTCAGCAGTGCTGCCAAAATATGTGGTCATGTCTAACAGTAAGAAGTGCAGCAGTTCAGGGCAGTTCCATGTTTCCCTCCTCTAGCTTATCTCCATCACCATTTAGGGAAAAATGATGACAAAAGCATGCAGAACATACAACTCCCTTGACTTGTGAATGCAGTCTGTTGATGTCAGAGAGCATATAAACCCAAGCAGGTGGACAGAATCCAGCAGGTCTCAGAGTCACTTGCTAGTATTCTTTTACATAGGGCAAGGTACATCCATCCCAGGAAAAATTATGCAACATCTCAGAGAAGGAAGCTGCTCCCATACCTGCTTAAAATCTATTATCTTTTAGGGTGAAACTTGCTCTTCAGCCTGAATCTGTCATCCTTAGTCACCTCTCAGGTTCTGGACAAAGAGGCAGGTGGTAGCAAAACTCTTGTCACCTCTTTCCTCTTCCACAAGTCTTTTCAAGGAATTTAATCATGCAGAAAAGGAGATGGGAGCAGGACACAGCCATCAGCATTTGAATATGCAATATAAGAAGCAGTGGAAACAGAGATCCACTTTCTTGCTCACCTGTAAATGACTATTTGTGATGCACACTTCAGTATTTTAGCACAGTGTATTTATCTCCTACTGAAAGATGAAGGGGCAATGCTTTGTTGATACAGGAGCTGTCAGGCAGTTACACATTCCAGTCCCACAAGCCATTTTCAGTTGCGGTAGAATGGCACTTTCTGACATGGCTGAAGTATTTGTTTGCACATTTTGGGGATTTTTCCCCTGGCAATAAGATGTCATACTATCACAGAAACAAGGCGCTTTTTTTTTTTTTTTTGTACGTTTGTGTACTTACAGAATACCTGAAAAACTCTTTCCTGAGGTCTGGTATTTACTCCAAAACAAGTAATGGCAATTTCTACATTCCGTTGTAGTGTTTTAGCAATACAGCTCTTGGAGTTCATTAAAGAGAACTGCATCCAGCTCTAGGGCCCCTAGTGTAGGAAGGACATGGACCTGCGTGGAGTGAGGTGGAGTGAGTCCAGAGAAGGCCACAAAGATGATCAGGGGCTGGAGCAACTCTCCTGTGAAGATAGGCTGGAAGAGCTGAGGCTGCTCAGCCTGCAGAAGAGAAGGCTCCACGGAGACCTTATAGCAGCCTTCCTGTACCTGAAGGGGGTCTTCAAGAGGGCCGGAGAGGGACTTTTGACAGGGGCATGTGGCGATAGGACAAGGGATAATAGTAGGTTTAGATTATGTATTAGGAAGAAACTCTTTGCAGTGAGGGTGGTGAGGCACTGGAACAGGCTTCCTAGAGAAGCTGTGGATACCCCATCCCTGGAAGTGTTCAAGGCCAGGTTGAATAGAGCTTTGAGCAACTCGGCCTAGAGCAAAATCCAGACTTTTGTGACATACAGTCTAACAGATAGATTTGTAAAAATACACACTGAAAATGCATGAAGTAAACATCCAAACGTTTTGAATTTCAAAGGCTTGATAAATAAAGAAAATATTCCATAAGAAACTTCATACAATTGCTTAATTACCACTGTTCATATACTGGTAAATTACCATCGGATTATCTTTCCAAAGCACTGTGTTACTGTAATTTTAGTACAGCGTCAATTGTTTTACATTAATCCAAACCTAAGCCCTATCTCGTGCATCACTTCATAGACTTAACTCTCCACACCAAAAATATTCCTGGGCTAATGTCATTCAGTGCTTTGTACAAGGCACCAAACATACCATAGTCAGTAATTTGACTGGACAACACTGTCACTGATTCTGTGAAGAACGAGCTCTGAACTGGGCATCTGGTCAAAAGTTTAGCCACAAAGCAAATCTACCTTCCTTTCTACTGACTATTACTCATCTATCTTATGTTTTGTTACATGAATAAGTAATTGAAGTGTGAAGTGTTTAAAACAACACTGTTTAAAAACTCTCTTTCCTTTCCTTTTAGGAAAACCACTTCTTTTGGGTGGAACCTTCTTCCCAGGGTTCCTTCAGCTTAGGAAGAGTCAGCAAATATCAGCCAGATAGCAGCTGAACATATTGTTGCCGCTTTTACATGAGTTTCTGTACAACATTGACATAAATGGGGAGAGGAAAGCCAGCAACTGGTAGAACTTAATAGAAATGTGTTTCCGATGGAAAACAAATAAGGAGAATGACAAATGTTACCAGGTTAATCCTACGGTCTGTGAAGCCTATTGATAATAGGCTTGTAATACTAATTTCTACATAATTTCTGTGGATCTGGTGCAGTCTTCTGAATGATCATTTCAGAAGTCAGAGAGGTCCTACTGGTGGAAAAGTAATTGAGGCCTGACAAGAAAGCCAGCAATATCTTCTTAGCTGAGATGTAAGAAGTTGTGCCCTAATGTGAAGAGTCCTGGTTAGTGCCAATTTTTTTGTGTTTATCCATGTAAATCTCTTCCCTTGTTTCATTCCATTTTACCATAGGATACAACTCATCATAAATCCCAGACAACATTTTTATTTAAAGACGTTAATTCAGTTTGTTGATACTCAGGGAACATGTCTATAACTCAATATCACTAAGAATTTTCCTTTTCACCTTCTCTTACAAAATTTTCAAAGCAGAAGTCTTCTGGGGTAAAAAAATGCACATTTTGAAATTTCAGAGATGAACACGGTACAGACACAGAGTATCACTGAGGCAAAAAGATGGTTAGGAGGCAAACTGAGCTGGACATTGCACTAGCACTCCTGCCCACAGTCGGTCCAACACTGACAGACAGACCCTCTGCCAATCAGGCTGCTGAGTTTGTCTAGTACAGCAGCTCTTGCATAAACAGTTCAAAACAAGGAGCAGGAATGGTTAGCCTAGCAGGAGCCTTTCCTATTTTACCGTAGATTTGTACTGCAGGAACTCTAGGGACCATCTCCAGCCCTGGAGAAAGCATACAGTGGAGCAGACTTCCTCCTCCTCTGTAACAGAGTCCTGTTAGGCAGGATAAGATCTCCCGGTATGAAGGAAGGTGAGAATTCACCCTCCAGTCCTTCTTACGCCTCTTCTGAAATAAAGTAGATCATACCCATCCACAGCTGCTAAACAGTTGGCACTGATTTCAGCACTCTTCAATCTGCTCCGTAACTCAGCAGAGACTCCCCAAGGGATGATAGATGCTCTCCAGGCTGCAGAGCCTGCTGCTTTCATGAGCACTATGGAACTAGACTGCTAGCTGCATGCCTAAAGGCTTCTTTTTACTGTCTTGACTGGGGATGGGAGGTGAGGGGAAGATGGTTCTAGAAAAAATGTTCCTTTTAAGGCTTATATTTTACAAACTATACTCTGCCCTAACAAACATTTCTAAGCACTTCAATTACACACTATTTTGAATGTTGTCTTTTGTCTTAGGATTTCTCAAGGTATTTTTGATATTATGCAAATAGAGATATCAACAGTTACTTCAAAATTGCTCTGCAGGTGATTTTTGTTCATCCATGTGTAACAAAAAGGAGAGGAAAAGAGAAAGGCAGAACATGAGGAGTACGCACTCCACCCCAACTTTTGACTAATACACATTATCAAATTATTTTTTTAAGAAACACAAAGAGCTATTAGTAGTCAAATCTGATTACAGATGTTTTATCTTGTATTAAAGCTTAACTAAATTTTGCAACTTTTAATAAAATCCGTTAAGCTTTGGGTACCCACTGCATCCAAAATGTATAAGAAGTGAGTTAAAAAAAAGAGAAAGGAAAAGAAAAGCAAGAAAAGAACCACCAGTGTTTATGGTAAATATATCTTGGTTACCTTGGCGCAAATCACAGCTGACTACAGACTAAAATCGTGTTTCCAATAACTCCCAGACTTTAGTGATTTACATTCAATTTTAGTGGACCTGGACTTAGGTGCTAGCATCTGCTGTATTCTCTATCAAAATATAAACCCAAATCACAAAGTTAGGGAGCATGAGGCTTTGGGTCTGCATTTTGCAGATTCTATCTATTTTTCCCACTTTTAATTAAAAAATGAGAAGAAGAATAACTACCTATAAAAGTCTTCACACATCACTAAGAAGATAGTTGCCAGTTTTCAGAGCTCAAATTTGAGTCATTTTGGGCCTAATAGGATTCACACTAAAAAAGCTGTCTCTGCCACTGCTTAAGAGTCTCAGCAAAAATGCCAACAATTACACTAAGCAACAATAGTGTATTCCTCTCTCATTCCCTTCCAGGCCAAGATGAAAATACATCGTAGGACACCCTGGGACCACCTATTCTTGATTTTCAGTTTGTGATAGAGTGGATTCCACAAACATCTGAACACCATTTGAAAAGCCATTTGTAAATGCATAGGTCGAATTTGTGCCAATTACTTTGCCTACTGAAAAAAAAAATGAAAAAACACTGTGAGGAACAACACTAAATAACAGTCAAATGAAAAAACGTTCTTACTTTCACTGAACTAAATTATCAAAGACCTGACACTGCACAAAATCAAATTCTAAACATGTAAATCCCTGATTTTGTCAAACGAAGTTTTTATTTTATGATCTGTATGTATGTTTTGAATACTCTTTTATACAAGAATTAAAACTGTCTTGAAGCCTGTTGAAAATTTTAAGTAATAAAAAAGGAAAATTGTGGCGGTGGCCCAGCCTGTCTTTAGTTTTAAGATTAATGAAATTAATTGGAAGGATTATCCTTCAAATGTTAGTGACTCTGAAGGCAAGGTTGAGGGCCAAGCCACTCCCTAAGAGTGCCAATCTAGGCATTGCTCCTCCCCTGGTTCTGCCCACGTTATGTTTATGCATATAGGTCTAGAAAGTTCCGTTAGGTTCAGTTACCCATTGGTTGCTGTGTTAAGTCCCGCCTACACTGTGTTTCTATTGGTTATATGTCAGTTCTTGTCAAATCCTTGATTGGTTCATCCTTATTCCCCGCCCTCTTTCCTTCCTGTATAAAACCCCTTGTCACCCTTGCTCAGTGCTCTTTGTTGGCACCCCTTCCAGTCCCTATGTTCCTCTCTCCCACCTGGTGGGGAATAAAGGATTGGGAAAACGCCACTAAGAGTCTTTCCTTCATTCTTCGCCTGTGCCTCTGCGACCACCCAACACCTGCCTGCTTCACAGCTCTCAAGAGGTTGAGAGCTGACCGCTCCTCAGAGAGCCACCATTCGAGTGCCTTTTGGACCCACCTAGCTGGTGACTAGGACGCTCCGTACAAGTCACAGCTTGCCCGCTGGGCTGAAAGAGGCAAGCGGCCGCAACAGCTGGCGCCCAGTGTGGGGCCTCTGACCACTGTCAGAGGCTTCATTTAAGAGTGTCCGAGTCGCTGGACTTTGCACTCAGTTGGGACTTTCCAGCAACCCTTTGTGCAGCATGTCACTTTTTGCGCGGTGGTGCTCCTGGGGAGGATCCGACAACCCCTGCAAGGAACCTGCAAGGACCGGATCTAGGCACAGGACCTGCGTTGCGGATTTCAGTTTCTCCAGACCATCTTTGTGGAGTTTTACTCCCCTCGTTGACGCATTTTAAAGCTCCCCTCATCGACTCTGTGGTGGGATGAGTATCAGGTCTTGGAGACCCTTCTGTTTTACTTTCGCCTTTTCCTCAGCGTAGGGTGAATTTTGGAGTGTGGAATCTTAACAATGGGTTCCAAACTTTCCACTCTCCAGAAGGAAACTTATTACCAAGTTGTGGGTACCCTGTGGTTGGGAGGGAAGAAATTTTCAAAAGGGGAAGTTAAACAGTTAATTAGATGGCTCTTTATTTCATTCCCGCAGGTATCCCCAGACATAGTTAAAGATTTAAAATTTTGGAACAGAGTCGGGGCAAAACTAGCCTCACTCCAGTCCTCTGGGGGCACCAAAGCTGCCAAATTTCTACCTGGTAGTTTTAATTTGTGAAACCTTGGCTGCCAAGGGAAAAGAAATAAAAAGTCAAAGTAGTTCTAACCCAGTTTCAAACCCTACCCCTCTTCCCTCATCCCCTATTCCTAACCCTCGTTCCCCTAAATTGAGTAGACTTAGAGGTGCAAACTGCCTTACGGCACAGAGCAGCTACCGTCCCTCTGGCCCTCCAGAGTCTCCTCAATACTCTCACCGTGATGGGCGTCACGAACCCATCCTGGACCCTACCCTAAACCCATTTTCCAACCTCATTTCCCCAGTTAATGATCCCTTTGTTCAAACTCAAAATGGCATCCATCTCANCATCCTCTTCCTGCTTCCGGTTCCCACCCTCTCATATCCGGTTCCCACGCTCCCTACACCGGATGTGATGGCTCTGGGGCCCGGAACCCGGAACAGGTCTGCGTTCCATTTGCTGCGCCGGTAACTTACAACAAGCAGGGCAACAACCCAACCTGGAGAACTTTTGAGTCTGAGATATTACAACAGGTTTGCAAGATTCAGAGAGAATATGGCAGAGAAAGTTCTTACTTCAAAAATTTTCTTCGGGCAACATTAACTAATCAAGTTCTGGTGCCGCATGATATTGAAAGCCTTTTTGCTTGCTTGCTCACTCCCTCCGAGTTCCAGGTATGGAATTCGGACTGGAGGAAGCAATTAGAAAACTTACTGCCACTATTTATTCGGGATTTTGCAAACCTAGGCCTCACCATGGATCACCTTCTTGGGGAAGGGTTGTTGTCCAAGCCTCAGGACTAAGCAAGGCTTGTTCCTGAGGAGGTCCTCAATTCCATCCGGGACACAGCGGAACGCGTTTTCTTTCTTTTACCCCCAAAATCTGGACCACTAATTGAATATACACAAATTAAACNAGAGTCTCCTCAATACTCTCACCGTGATGGGCGTCACGAACCCATCCTGGACCCTACCCTAAACCCATTTTCCAACCTCATTTCCCCAGTTAATGATCCCTTTGTTCAAACTCAAAATGGCATCCATCCCACTTCTTTGTCCCCCACCATGTGCTCTTCACAAAACAGAGATCGCCACGTGGCGACCCCCTCTTCTTCATCCCACAANCACCCAAACGAGACATTTGTTGATTTCATTGACCGGCTCCGAGTGGCTGTGGAAAAACAGGTAGAAGATTTTCAAGCTATCCTGTCCGACCAACCCCTTCCTACCCTAGAGTCCTCCCCTTCCGGCGGTGGGCGTTCCCTTACCATCGGGCTCCTCCTCCCTTCCTAACTCCTCCCATTGTCCCNCAAAGGCCAACTCTAACGAGGCCTGCAAGAGAGTCATACTAAGCCTACCATTTGAGCCACCACCCACTCTGACTCAAATTATTAAGGCTTGCTCTATGCAAGTCACAATCTCAAATTCCAATTTGGCACCAAATTCAACATTTAAAAAACAGGGGGGAACTTCAGGTGGCTCAAGGGTGGAGACTGGGGCAGCAGAGGAGTCAAACCCTATCATTTGTTTCCGCTGCGGGAAGGAGGGACACACATCCCGTGTCTGCAGGGCACCTGCTCCAACAAACAAGTTGTTTAACAAAGTATCTTGTAAGCATGTCTCTGCAGACTCTTGAACACCTACAGGAAACTGAGCAAGCACCACGTTTCGGTTCCGTGCACAGACACAAGTGGAGCCGTTGTTTTAAAAGACTCTGCTGTTTTAAAGGACTTTCACAATTCTACTCCAGCTATGACTTCTAACTGTTCTGGTTTAAATAAAGAGTTGCCTAGATGGGCACCTGGAGCGTGATTGAAGGTTGCCAGCACACGATCATACCAACTGGCGTGCAAGAAATGGATTTTAATATCAGTAACAGTAATACCTGAAGTCTGTTACATACCTGACATGTCAACAATATTTGTCACTGGGGAGACGAAGCAGACTCCTGTGGGGATTGACGTCTCCCCCGAGCTTGCTGTTATAGGCTCGGACGGACGCTTCTTTCTCCCGGCATGGTGTGTCCATCCTCCCCTCTTCCTACCCAGTGGCCAAGTCATTGCCCAGGCCATACCATTGCCGAGACTTCTGCCCAGAGAGGGTGAACCAGCAAACATCTTTTGGGCAGACGTAGTGGGAAGAGACAAGCCCTTGGTTGAATGTCGGCTTCACCAAGGAGCAGACAGATTTGCCATCACTGGGATGATGGACACAGGCACGGACGTGACGGTCATCCCGTCCAACAGATGGCCACCACAATGGGAGTTGCAACTGCAAGGCATAGTCTCCAGGATTGGGGGGACGCAATTTGCATGACAGTCTAAAAATATTGTTCAATTGGAGGGTCCAGACGGGAGGGTTTCTTCCATCCGCCCTTTCGTCCTGGACAGAAAATTCACATTATGGGGAAGGGATGCCATGTCACAGTGGGGCATCACTATCAACATTAGCCCTGCTGAACGGGATTTTCCCTAGCAGCCACTGATGAGGAGCGCAGCACCCAAAAACTTAATTGGAAAATGGATTCACCTGAATGCGTGCACCTGTGGCTGCTCCGCAAAGACAAATTAAAAGAGCTCCACGCACTCGTGGAGGAGCAATTACAGGCAACATCGAACCTACCACAAGCCCCTGGAACTCACCTGTGTTTGTAATTGGAAAACCAGGTCGAGACAGGTGGCGCCTCCTCCACGACCTGCATCAAATCAACAACGTTACCACTGGGCTGAAAGAGGCAAGCGTCTGGGACAGAAAATTATTATATTTCTAAGAAATCTAATAATTTCAGTACATCGTCTTCCTTTGAGATAGTATCTACATAGCTATCTGCTCCTTTTTCATGCCTGTCTGGAGAACAGAAGCACAGGTAGCAGTACAACTGGTCTTGGTTTCTTCAGGGAGATTTTTAATTAGTTCTGCACTAGAAACTAGAGGAGAGTCGTCATCCTTGCATTCTACACGACATTCACTCTTTCAGATAATAACAGAAAGCTATTATGTACTATAGTGCGGATTCCTACATAAGACGTTTTTGTTGGTTTGGTTTTATTATTATAGCAGTGAACTATTTTCTAATTTGAACTGCATGTATACTGCCAATATTCAGTTTTACATAAGAAATACCTTCACGTAAGAAATAAACACATTTATAAATTGCCTCTTTTGCCTTTAGAAACAATCCATGGACTTCTAGAATGCCTACATCAGACTTTGTGAAGCAAGAGTAGACATGAAGCTTATATAGAGGAAATAGGAACTCTGCATTTTTTAAGCAGTAAATAAAAATCCCACTTTTAATAACTCTGTACACAGAGACCCCTACACACACTCCAATTCAAACTCTTGGATGTGAAGATATGTTATATATTAAATTTAGGGCATTTGAGGCAGTAAACTGGTAAGACAGTGAATGATTTGATCTCTTTTGCTTTCCTCTGTGCTTAGTGATGTCACTTCCAATCTACAAGGCTGCCATCTAACTGCTGCCACCTAACAAGATCAATGAAAGTTCCATTTGGAGAGCAAGCTCTTTCTAAAGATGGACTTGGCCAGTACTTGGCAGTTTTTTGTTCACAAATATGCATATAGGAAACTGCAACTGCATGTACAAAGAGATACATAAAAACTGTGGACAATTTATTGACACATACAAAGGATCTGTAAAAGTTACCCTGTAAAACACTGTGCATTAACACAACATCCAAACGTTTGTATGTGAATACGTTAGTAGATAGTGAAACAGGACACCAAACCTTATTTGCAAAATCTGTTAGCTTTGCAAATTAAAATTGTTTCATAGAAAATTCAACCCAGGGAATTAACATTTATTTGCAAAAGCTAGCATATTCTTAAAACAAGTGTTTTACCCTTCACTACAATGGAAATATCACCCATTTTAAGTGAATTCCCACACTTTAAGTGGGGAGATGAGAGCAGAGTCTGCTTGGAGGGTTAATATAAATAGATAAGGAGTCTTTGTGACTCTACTTGTTTGTGCAGCATTCCATGTTTTCCTAAGATAGGTTACGAATATTGCAAAAGGTGCATAACTTCTTCCTGAACTAATCCCTTCAGGCTAAATCAAAATTAGTATTTAGACTGATTGAATCAAGAAAGACATGTTTAATTATATTGCCAAGCAATATTAACTTCAAAATACATAAAAGGCCTACAGCCTATCAGTCTAAATAAAAACAATTTGAAAACCTCAATTGTGTTAGGTTTTTGAGGGCTTTATCAATTTTGGCTAATGTATTTGACAGAATTAATATTTTTACATGTAAAGGAACAAATAGCATTTTACATGTTTGAGCTGTATTGGGTATTACATATTCACATATATTAATTTGGAATTCCCAGGAATACAAGTTTCTTACGGAAAGAAGACTTTTTCAAAAAAAAAAAGGGAAGAAAGGGAAAAAATGCAGTCAATTCAGTTTATACCTGTTTTCCAGATACCACTCAAACAAAACCCACAAGATTTCACAGAAATAGTCAGTTTTAGTTCATTTTCATTCAAAGCTAAGATTGTGGGAGAAGGAAAAAGACAAGATATAACACATATATAGATTTATAGAGAGATGTATAGATATATAAACTTACAATAGCTAATTTTAATTTTTTTTGGCCGTTTACTATTCAACAAATATATAGAAATACTTCACCACTTAATACCAGGAAGCTAAACTGCTCTAACGTACTACTCTGACTTCAGACTCTACTTCTGAAACATCAGAAGACCATGTCTGAATCTTTCCAGCATGGAATACATTAACAATTCACAACAGGTCTTTTTTTAAAGACATTAGGGGATAGTTTTAAGAGAATAGTGTCTAGAATAACAAAAAATGTTTAATATGAACCATTTTTCTCTATTAGTCTTAGAAGAGATTAGGCAGTGACAGTGTGCTGTTATGGGGATGCTGGTGCATGTAGATCAGGTTTGGTTCAAGAACTGTGTGCTTGCAGGCCTAAGCAAGTCAGTTCTTGTTAATTTAAAAAAATCATTTTTAAACCATTTTATGAGCATATATCAACCAGGATGTACGACTTCCAAAGTATAAGTACATTTTCTTACGTCAGTAATTCTTCTATAATGAGTAGTCAAGTGGGAGTGGAACTACCTTCATCTAAGGCATACCTAAGACTTCAGTACATTTGTGTGATACAGAAGGTGGAAGGAAGGAAGGAAGGAAGGAAGGAAGGAAGGAAGGAAGGAAGGAAGGAAGGAAGGAAGGAAGGAATCTCCTGCTTTGTTTTCAGTGGTTTGGAAATCAGCCTTACTGATAGCAAAGCAGAGGGAACAGAAGTGCCTTCCAAGATTGTCATGGCTGGTGCAGCAGACTGTTTTAAAAGCATGTTCAGTACAGTAAAAAGCATCCATACCCTATTAGTGAAAAGAAAGAAAAGCCATGCTTACACATTACAAGTGTGTGTGGAGTATTTAGGAACCTCACAGAGGAGACAAGGAATAACAAAGCAAAACTTTTAAATTGAAAGCAAATTGCTTTAAGAGAATATTCTGAGCACTGGCTGCAGAACTTCTCCCACACCTTGCTTCTGTATGCAATTTCAGAGAAATGTTGACAGTGAAACGTGACCATCTGCCAGACTGTGAAGTAGTTGACAACCTCAGCTGTAGCCATTTCCCATTTACTTAGTATTATAAACATATCAAAAGATTTCAACTATTTCCTGTGCTTCATGGTATGGCCTCCCACACCCGAACTACTTTACATCATCTTGCTAGAATGTCCTACAGGGAATATTCACTATTCAATGAGGAACAGTTTTATTTAAGCACAACTGCATGGGGCGTTTTAGGAAGTGTCTCCCTGCTTTCATTTTGCTTTCAGATGTTCTTTAAAGTGCTGTGCTTTGTTTCTCACCTATTTATAGTCTGATTTCAAAAGTACAGAAACACCTGCTGCTCCTATTTTAAGTGGCTTGGCTAGCCTAACATCTCTGATAATAGAATAATTAGTTCATCACTGTTTCAATGTTGCTACTTTTTGTAAAAAAACAAAAAAAGTCGAGAAGTTGAGAAACCAGACAGTCATGCAAAATGGTTGCAGTATTTGGTGAAATAGATTCTCCATGTGTGAAAAAGTAGTTTGGTGCCTTAGTGCTTCAGAAACAGAAAACATGAGCAACATGTGCGTTCAAAGTAAACACTGCTGAAAGTGCTAAAACACGAATACAGAAGGCAAAATCATCACGTTTAAACAGATTTTATATTAAACTATGAAGTTAAAAAGGGCAGCCATAAGAAATTTAGCAGGATATATAAAACCTTAATACATGAGAAAAATCAGATTGACTGATTGATCAGATAACCAAATGAAGCATCCATAGATCCAAAATTTTACTCATGTATGCCTGGGTAGTGAAACAACAGTATAAACAGTATAAAAAAATCTGAAAGGAAATTCTGAGAGGTGGATCTATAAGGTTTTTACCATTTGTGTTAACTCTAATATAATATATAGGGGTTGTTAGCTTTTATTTCATCACAGACTAATTCAGCAAAAGTAACTAACTTATATTATACATCATTGTTCTGCCAATCTGTATTCCTGATATGACCTCAAATGAAAGAAAACAAGGAAATTTATTTTTTAATATTTATTTAATACCAGTTTCCCTATTCCTCTTAAAATAGCTATTTGGCATATTTTTAGAAAAGATTGCACTCTAAAACTGTAACAATAGTTATAATTTCCATTTTTCAGAATTTCAGAAAGCTCTTTCTTATCCCTGTGTTTCTCACATGGTGAAAACTACAGAAACCATGTCAAAAATAACCCAAAGATTAGATGAAAGGTGGGTCAGGGATACAGAGCCACTCTCAGCATATCATAGTTATTTTACCCCTTCTTTCCTCTGTCTGTTGTATTCTGGGATGTAAAGAAAAGAAAGATTTTCCATTCTACTCTGAAGGCTTGAATTCTAATGCTGCATGGGGAGGACAGAGTTGCATTCCCCTCTGCTCCCAGGAATGGAGCAGCAGTATCTATGTTTTCTGTTAGAGGGTGCAGTGCACAGCAGGTGAGCAACCCGCAATGTGTCAGGGATTTGAGCTGTTGGTTTTGGAGCATTGCTAATCCACAGGGATTGTGGTTATGGCAGATCTGCAAAGTATGTGAGCACGGGGCAATAGCATTGTGTGTTCCCTTTCTGGCACAATTGTGTGAGTTGCGACCCAGCCCAAAGTGAATTTACTTGCTTCCATTTCCCCATTCTTAACAGCACTCTGCTGTCAGAAATATCTTTTTTTGTTAGACAGAATCCACTGCCACCATGGTCATAATAACTTCATTTGTTGGTGGGAGGATGGGAGGGGGGAGGAACGGGTGAGAAAGAGAGAGAGGAGACCTGCATGCTTGATGTTGAAGAAAAGCCTGTTTGTGCTCAATACATTGGAGAAATTGTTCAAGAACAGTTCATCCGTGTGAAAAACACAACCCCTACATGGCTGCCAAGTCCGGTAAGGCCTAGTATGATCAGTTATGTAAGTGCCAATCCTAAAACTTCAAACTGCCTGGAGGCAGTTTCAACTTCTACACCCCATTTTTTTTCTAAGGCTGTAGAACATCTGAGAGAAATGTTGTTTGCTTGTTTGGGTCAAACCCTTCCATTCTTTTCTGCTTGTTCCCAACCTTAAAAAAAAAAAAAAAAAGGTGAGTATATATAGATATATGTGTGTTTGGCACGTTCCACAAAGTCAGCACCTAATTCAAGGAGCTGGGGTACGAACACCACATAGTGTAAAGGGACCTGACAGTACCAGAACAGCTACAGGAAAATCATGTGTTTTCATACATTTTATGGCACCTGCAGTTAAACATGGTGTGTTTAACATGTTCTCATACTGCACCAGGATTGGCTGATGGCCATTTCTTGACACCATCATACCCACATGTTCTCAGGCAGCCCTGTGACTGCCTGCCTCTGTCCTCTGGGCCAGGAAGAGTTCAGATAAAAAAATACATACATTTATATCCAGCATATACTTATATAAAAATACATATATATTAATGAGCCAAGAGGCTTTTGTGCCCTCACTCAGTCCAGCAGGCTGGCCACACAGGGCAACAGGGCAGATTGGGGTTGCTCAGTGTTACCAGACACAGGCAAGGCTGTTTGCAAAAGTGGAAAACCAGAGCAAAATGAGCAAAATGCCAGCTTCAGAAGAACATGCAGGAGGGAGCAATAAGGAAAAGATACAAAATGATCCAGGAAAAGATACAAAGTGATACAAAAAAAGACCAGGTGGACCAGAAAAATGGCCAATAGGCCCATGAACCACAAACTGGATTTCAAGATCAGTGTTATGCAGAAAGGATGGTAGTGGTGGAAAACTCTCTTTCCCTGTAATTGTGACAGATATTTCAGCTACCTGTAACACGATTGTAGGGTGGAGGTTGGTTCTTCATGTAAGGATATGTTTCTACAAAACCTTAGTTTAATGTTGCAAATAAGGTGGAGGGCTGAGCATGCTGTCCAAAGACCCCAGCTTTGGAGAGAGACTGCAGTCCCTCAGAGAACATCAGCAGGATGTTGCTGATAAAAGGATAGCCAAGCCAGTTTTGGGGGGCTGCAGAAATAGACAATAAGGAAGGGTTTAACATGCACGAACCGTGATTATTTATTTTGAAGCACAAAGCAGCAGCAAGAAGTCAGGTGGTGACAAAAGGGAGCATGCTGGGCTGTGGCATTGGACAGTGCAGGACCTTGGAGCTGGACACAATGTGGAACAATGTAGATATGTTACTTTAGGTCCAAAATCTGTACTTGAAACTTATGAAACATTTATTCATTGTTGAACCTGCTGGTTATGCTCAACTCCATCTTGAAGCTGTCAGCATGTGTGACTCTTTATATTCTCCCACTGTTCATTTACACAATGAATGCAACACAGCTTTTTAGATTTGATGAGTACTCTTTTGCAAAATGTGCTCTGATCAATCTGTCTTTCTGGCTGTCATTATTGTGGAAAACATATATGTCAGGGTTTGCAGAATCCTGCAACCTATTCCCTAATCCAAAATTATGGACTAAAAACCTGAAATATTTAATTGCTCTAAACAACACTGACAATAATCTCTGTTTTGCTGCAAATATTGCAGCAAATTCATTCAGCTGTTTATAGACAAAAAATTTAGGGCTACATTTCACTAGCACATTATGCCAAAGGCTGTGATGGCTACTTCATTGTTGGTCAGCTTCTAAATGAAAAAATATGTGTGCAAAGCATTACCACCGAAGGTGGTAAACTTGTATGTACAAAAATGCGCAGCTTGAATATACATTTCATATACTCTTTAAATTTTTTACCTGTGAAGCTAGGTATGAGGTATGAGGAAAACTATTTCCCCCATTTTTTCCCATCACTGCTGAAAGTCAAACTTATGTGGGCCCTCTTCCACCACTGGATTATTATGGAGGGAACAGCATTATTTTTGAAGAAAAAAAACCCCCAGCAGTTCTTGGCATGGCACTATTCTAATCAAGAGGGTTTTTGACTTGCAAAATGAACAGTTACTATTGCAAACAAGATGTAAAAATGTTTAGGGATGCCTGTAGATCATGCAAGAACAAGATTACAGTGATGACCCATCACAGATTCTGAGAAGAAGGACAGTGAAATGGTGAAAGTTTATTGCTATACAGAACCCCAAGATTACACTGACCTCTATTTGCAAGTCTATGTACCCGTTTATGTTCCTTAAAGATAGCACAGTTACACTCCTCCCTCCTGATGACTATAATCAGAGGAAAAAAAGAGGCATTCAACCCTTTTTGTTGGCCACTTACGTATGTGGCAAAAAAAATTCAAATCTGTCATCTGCTACAATATGGTGAATGCAAAGGAGGATTCTGCTCTTTTAGATTTCCATCCAGTCCTATAGTGCCTACAACTTTTTAATTTAATGGGTGTTTATTCATGTCTGAATGTTACCATGAAAATAACTGGAATGCTCTGTCAGGGGCCAGTTTCGGATATGTGTATTATGCAACATAACAAAAGACGGACTACTTGAAATGGTAGGTTTTTACATCAGATCCAAACCTGTTCATGAGAAGGTCACTCTGAAAAAAGTCAGATGTAGAAAACATTCAGACAAACTCTTCACACTGCTGGGCCCCAGAAAAGTGATTTTTGGTAGCAGGAAAAAATTCTAGTTTTATTACAAACCAGACACTGACAGAAAAATGCATCAGTAAGATTTTGGTGGCCTCTATTCCTTCACCAACAAACAAAACATTATCCTCCAGAACACTCTGGAGTTATTTTTTGATACCCTGACAGCATGCTTTCGGATGTTCAAAGTAAAAGTTTACCCACCTCATGGGCTCTTTCTCCCTGTGCTTCGCATCAAGGTAAAAGGCAAGCTACTGTTCCCCTTATGCCACGCTTGAGCAGAACCTCTGCATCCACAGCAATGGATAAGGAGCCCGTATGGGTACCTGATATTCCTTGGAACTGAAGAAGTCTCTGGAGAAGGGCTGTGAAATTTATGGGGTTTGACATTTTCAACAGTGGGTAGAAGTCTTTCCAGAAATTATTTAAAACTACACCTCCAACAGAAGTAGGAAGCTTCAGGCTACCCAGTGTCATAAACAGATGATGACAGAAAGCCTAATATGTTGCAGATTAAAGGCAGAAAGAAGATGTTATTTTGTGTCCTGAACATATTAAGACAAATCCTACAAAATGCCAAATTTCAAACCCATTTTTACATTCCCCACAGAAAAAAGTGAAACAGAGATCCAACCAAACCAGCACTACCATTGTAAGAAAATCAGATGACTTGCAGGGTTATCTCCTCTCTGGCTTGCCATGTGTCCTTGTGTGAATTTTGCCAATAAGGACGTGGACACTGCCAAAGGATGTGTGACCCTGAAGTGTAGCACTAACATTTTCACAGTGTGCTTCATCATGGCATGCCCAGGCCTCCAACTTTACAACGTCTTACATGCCCTGCAATACAGCTGCCTTTATCATGGCACAGATTCTGTTACATTTGAGAGTCACCTGGGGCACTGGATGAAACTGCTCAGGGACTATTTATGTGTCTTTAGATGAGGATATTATGAAATTTGTGTCACCAGCCTCCAAATCCAATGGCTACTTGCAGTCTGGAGAAAAGTCTTTTTAAAGGCTAATGATATCATTCTAACTGCAACAAACAGAGAAAATATAAATTTGGGGTTGTGAGGGGGTGTCATGATGGACTGTGTCCAGCCAGTGAATACCTTAAGAGTGTGATACTGCAGTGCTCTATCACCAGCAACGAGGAGAAGTGAGCAATAGAAGGCAGAACCCTTCAGAAGATGCAGAAGGAAGTCTATGACAAAGAGTACTTACCAATATTTTAAAAGCCTTCTCTTCAGTTTTTGACCATGGATATGTGCTGGAAGAACCCCTTGTCTGTTATTCTGGCATGGCCTGACATCTCTGTGAAAACTTATTTTGTAAAAAGTCTTTTGGAGAACACAAATCGCTACCTCTCTATAATGCCTGAGAATAATGTGTGGTCTGACTGTTGTTGGCTGGAACTACTCTGTAAATATTCTTTTATCGAATTTGTCCAGCTCTCATGTGAAAGTCTCAGGGGAAACCATTTATTTCCCTCTAATAAAATAATAAGGTTGTGTTCGATGATGAACTCTGCTTGTGAGAGCAGAAACTGAGGAAGTTTTTACAAAGTATGCACATCACAGGAATCTCAACGTCCAGAAGGGTTTTTTTGCCAGGGTAAAATTCACTCTGAACAAAATGTATTATGTTATTTGAGAATCCCAGAGACTATCTCCAGTCTGCTTCGCTAGGCAGATGTATCCTGCAAAGCCCTATTCTTTTGAGAAGTGTTTGAAGAAGGTACATAGTTATCACATAAGTATTTGGTTGCTAATTTATATGCTTCTAGCCCAGAAGCTTTGAGACTAAGAAATGGTATTTTCCAGACAGAGCAGCTAGCTCTTTACTGAAAATAAAAAAAGCTTGGTGTTCAACAGTAAATAGAGAGAACCTGGACTGACATCTTGTGTTGCTATCAGTGCACACTTAGCAGTGCAAGTCCTTCCTTGACCTGTTGATCAGTCCTTCCTCTGGCAGTGGAAAGCAATATTCTACGCTACTTCTGATGACCTGGTAGAGGCCATTTCTGAAATTGAACGGAATACATTGAAGAGGAGCATTGCATTAGCACCCCGAGAAATACATACACTGCAGAAGGTTTGCAGTCTATGCTACAATCCTGAACAGCAAAACTGTGCCCTTTGACTCCTGCTCACTATAGGCTACTATAGGCAGTTGCCATCTAGTCTGTGTGCAGGGCACTTCTGCCTATTGCTGCTGATGTTGGTGACAAGATTCCTCTTAATTTCTTAGATGTGGTGGTCCTGCCCAGTCTGAAGGGGAAGAGAAGGAAGAGTCAAGCCCATTCTGATCCCAAATCTTGAGTTAAAAATATACTAACATGCTTGCAAAAATTCTGCGCTTCCTCTGCCTGCAAGATGCACTGAATCACACTCAGCTCTTTCAAGTTGGGGTGTCAACCAATATTCTGATGGGGTATACTCAACAGAATGCCTATAGTTGTTATGAATAAATGGGGATCACAGTCCAGCAGGTTCATGCCATCTTAATTTTTATTTCTGACTAAATCTGATCAGATTTTGTTTATCCCACGACAGCAACTTTCATTCTGGGCTGAAAAGTTCTCCACTGGAATTGCTAGTAAGTCTTAATAATTCTCTCAGGCTTTGAAAAGTAGTTAGCAAGAAAAAATAAATTGTGAATTGCTGCTAGGCATGTCAAAGTTGGAGGTCGGAAAGTGAGAGGTTAGATGATCTCCCAGGATACATCTTAATACCACATTTGAGCCTGTAATTTGTTGGAATGAAGCTGGTGGAAGCAGAGGGAAGTGAGATTTATCTGTTTAAACTACGTATAAGCACTAAGGGATCAGGACCACAAAAATTAAAAAACAACAACAAAAAGCCTCCACAAAAACCAAACCCCAAAAAGCCACAAACCAAACCAAACCAAACCAAACCAAATCAACAAAGGTTGTTTACTAATGTGCATGCAGTTAGAATGCTGGTTCTTTGGGTTGATGCCCTTATCTGCATCAAACATATTCATTAAAAAATTAAAGATTTAGTTCAATGCAATTCTTTTTGCAGTACCTGATTTGAAAAAAATCACACAGCTTCATGAGGCACAACTGTGACAAAGACTTCAATGAGAATCAACAGACACTACACACTGGGGGTTAGAGAAAGCATGCCACAGTTTGCTTTTTCTTATTCAGGCTTTCATCATAGTCGGGGGTGGTGGGGGGGGGAACCCAAACAAAACCAAACCAAAAACCCAAAACTCTCCTGGAAAGCCAAGTACTCTAATAGGCCTCTTGCTTCACGGGGATTAATGATCCCCATTCAAAACTGTGCTACACTCAGAGTAGCAGGGAAGACTATATCCTTTGTTGGCATGAAAGGGTGGGTCTCCTTTGACTTCAGCAGAGTTTGGCTTACTTATGCAAGCAGAGAATTTGGCCCTGAAATTATTAGTTGCATTATAAGTACTTTCCTCTGCCAGAGCAGGATTAATTCCTCTTTCAATGCATTTTGCAGTCTAATGTTAAAAATGAAATGTTAAGCATTCCGTATGACAGAGCTCTCCCTATGCCTCTCGGGATGCTAACTCATTAAGAACTTTTTCTAGTTGTTCAGCCTATGCTGATTTCTCTTGATTATCATCTGACTCCAGCAGCTCTACTCCATGGTACCACCCAAAGCAATTCTCCATCCTTTCTTTTGTGCAATTAACATGTGTCAGGAAAAGGAAGGATCCTTTTTTCATAGCACTAACATGCATATGTGATTGTTCTGCAAAATGTTCAACATCTATTATTACAAGAGTTAAAAGTTAATTTAAGAAATAAGGAAGATGTCACCTTTGATCTTGTTTATGTGCTAGAAGGAATACAAAAATTCTTATTGAGCAGATTGCCAGGAGAAAGTACATGAAGAAGTACAACATGCCTCTGTCTCTACATGTAGGTGAATGGAGATTGCCAGATACACTAGAAACACTCTTTAAGGAGGAACCATAAAGAAAGCAAATGAGGAGGCTTCTCCTTCTTCTCTGGTGCTGGAAGTACACTCTGTACACTCCCTGACATTGTTGCTAAATGCCAGAGAGTGAGCCCTGTTTGTCGAGATGGATTAGATGAGCAGAGATCTAAAAAAAGGTCAGCAATTCCTTGGCCCACTGTAAAACCACTTGCTTTAATTCCCCATGATTGTAAAGGTAACTCTGCTTTATGATCTAATTTTGCTTTTCTTACATGTTTTAAACACTAATTTACCGTCCAAGAATTACCTCAGAGATCAATAAGGCTACTTATGAAATAAAAGAGTATTGCCAGTAAAGATGGCACACAAAAGAGTCCCTGAGCCCTCCTTTTAAAATTCTTGCTATTAGACAGCTCAGTAGGAGTTTAGCCAGTGTACATACTTTTAGACCTTCCCAAACTGCAGAAGCTGGAAGTCCTGCTCAGCTCCCGATACAATAATTATGTTTTTTTTTTTTCTATGAAAAATGCACATCTTATGCTGTTCTTGTTAGTAAAAATTTACACCTTTTCAGGGTACTGCAAGTAGCTCCTCCTAATATACCATGAAGTAGGTTAAACTGAGCAGAGATTGAAAACTAATATAAAGGCATAAAGGTCTCTATAAATTGGGAAGTCAGAGCATTGTGATTTTGGCTGCAGAGCCTAACCGGACTTGAGAAGCTAAACTGCTGGAGCCCAAGCGTAATTCTGGTGCCAAACATTTGTCTGCACTCTGTTCCTGTGCAGCTCAGCTTTGTCAACATCCCTGTGACTTAGAAGGCACTGTTCCTCCTTTCTTCACATATTGAAACTGTCCCCTGTTGATGAAGTCATACTGACTGAACATAGCACACTCCAACTGAACACTGATCGTGGGGCACGGGAGACACGCAAAGAATGGCCCTGCCCTCCCCACCCCAACACACACCATTTTACAGCCCAGGGCTTTTTAGCAGGGAGAGCATGCAGAAGTGTCACATGTTCCAGCTTTCTACTGAGAGGTGCTCCCAGCCTTGCCTCCAGTTGGTCACCACCTGCAGTACACTGCTGCAGAATGGAAGGATGTCTATGTGGCACAGAATTCATGTTCTCTTTATGTCTAGGTAAAGACAGAGCAAATTATTACGTCACAGAGCAGATTCTTTTTGCCTCCTAGAAAGGTTTTGTTTGCACATTGCACAGCGTACAACATAGAGTCAGAAGAATAGTCACCATTTTTAGTGCAAGTTACTTACTGTCAGTGGGTACTTGTTTTCTAAATTAGATAAACTGATCGAGAAGTCCATCCTCGTTTTAGGCCTCTGGGCTTATTTTCATCAGAAAGAAAAACTAAGTCTCTTGAAGTGTATTATGATATGATTAAGGTACTTACTTCAGTGATATTATTAGTTTACATCACGAAGTATTACCCCTCCATGTTCATTTCCATAACCAGTTCAGAGAAGGCACAATAATTCAAGAGCAATGTCACTTTTCAACTCAGTGGAATGATTATCATATGTAAAGAAAGCAAAAAATCAGTAACAATGGGGGAGTTGAGTTGACATGTTGGAGTAAAGCAATTCCAAAAGGAGGAACAAAAACTTCATAATAATAAGTGTAAGTGTTTGATCTACCGGTGTATTACCAACTGTGTGGTTTTCACTAGCTATACAGTTCTGGATTTGAAAACAACTTTCTTGGATATTTTAATCTAAATGACATTATTAACTGAGCATGAACATGACACCATTGTGTTAGTGAGATAAAACTTCTAAAATACTGTTACCCATGGTTCTAAATTTGCAGTGATTAGTTTAGTTGGTCTTACAAGGCAGTAGCAAGGTCTTGAGGATTCCCCCCTGAAATGATACATTGGTTCACTTCAAAGCTGAATCCAAGACAGTGTCCAGTAGCAGAACCTCAAACAAGTTTGTGCAAGATAGTCTGTCTACACTATCATGCTTATCCACTGTTTCTATTACACAAAAAAAGGCAAACCAGGATTAAAGACATTTCAGTGTTTCAAATTCAGTATAAAGCTTACTGTCTCAACAGATATGTCAGATAAAAGATGAATATAAACTTATAAGAATATATTAAAAAATAAATACAAAGAACAAATGCTAGAATGACCCAAACAAGCAACACTCCCCACCAAACATCTGGACACTACAAACTCTGAGGAAGTTACTGCATCAGAATCCAAATTTTGCAGCTGTCTTATAATGAGCTGAACCCAAACTTTGGATCTGATCGTATCTGAGTTTTAAAGATGTTTGGATTTGGGCCTTAGTTTGTAGCTCTGGCTGAGTTACAATACATGCATGTTTCTGAGCAACTAAAATGATTGAGCTTTGTAAAAACCAAAACATTTGGAAATATATGTTAAGAGGTGGTTTACAATATTAGGAGACTGTATCAACTAATTTTAAATTTTCTTATTTAGAACTTATTTTCATATTCACTTAGGTAAAATTTTAACTCTGCACTCTCTACTAGTCACACAAATTGTACATGCATTATGTGTCCATAAATTCCACCTTTTATATGGCAAAGAAGTACTGGACATTTAAGAGGCAACAAAATGCCTTTTATCAGTTTTGTTTGCATACAGTATTGCATTGCTTGGTAAGCACGAAGTACAATCTATTGAACTGCTCACTTCTTTATAGCGTGGTTTCTCACATATCACTCAGAATTCTTAACATTTTTTAGGTCATTTGGAAATCTTGAAATTTCTGGTATTCATCAGAATATTTCCTCTTGAAAGATAAGAGGCGTTTTTTGTTTGAATAGAAATCTGGGTAAGCAACACTTCCTTGTTTGCCACACACACATCAATTCATTTTATACCACAGAAAGATAAATTGTAGCCTTCAAATGCCTCTTCTTTTACAGACATTTTAAGTATTCCATATATATAATGTGAGATGAAAATACTTAGACAAAAAGCACCTGACACCAGTTTTTCAGAGAATAATTATTGCGAAACAGAGATGTACACAGTCTGAACCCCACTGTAATAAATGTACCTGTAGATGCACACAGTAAAGAAAGTTGACCTAAATAACTGGCCAAGAAAAGGACCGATAGAAAATATTAAGTTTTTGCCACAAAACAGAGGCTCAGCATCTGCTTATACTACTACTTGCTGTTTCTCTCTCTCTTTTTTTGCCTGCCTCTCCCAAAAATTACCCACCCCACTTGACCATTCCCTGTTTCCCTCTCTCTGCAAAGAAAAAGTCATCAGTCAAAATCCAGAGATCTGTCAAATGCATCTGGTATCCGGTATTCCCCGAGGCTGCTTGGGTCCCGTCCTCCTTCCTCAGGTACCGCACAGATTGTACACGTGCCTCACCTCATCCAGAATCTATGTTTCAGAAGTAGAATGTTTCAGAAGTAGCAGAAATAGAAGTGAAACTACACCTTTACCAGTGTTCTAGAGGGGGCTGAATTACACCTTCACTCAAGAGATGCATTGCTAAGACTAGTCAGCTGCAGTTAAAAACCCAGAGCACCTGCGTTTATTTATAGAGAGCTTCACCCAGAAGGTTGAAAGGACAGCATAATAATAAAAACATATTTGAAATATGATTTTTTTTCTCTCAGTGGAGGCTTTGGGAATGTATAATTTCCTTTTCATGCAGGATACTTTCTTGTCTTTTGTGATTTTTCAGAGATGTGTACTCCAGTACTCCTAACACCATGAAGATTAGGCATAACTGCCATTCAAAAATAGAAGATTGTTAAAAATAATTAGATTCAAGTTATTGTTGGAAATGCTCTTTTTTAGCGCCCCCCCCCTTTTTTTTTAATACTCTAAAAAGCACATGGAAATCTTCTAACTGTTTTAAGCTTCTATGAGGGCAAGAAACATACTTAAAAGATTTCTCAAATACCCAGTCATATGCAAGTATTAGAGCTTTTTAAATGAAACTGGAGATATTGCAAGAAATTCTTACAGTGAACTTTGCCTTTTGACTGTGCTGGTCAAGAGACCTGAAACAATGCCATGTAAAAAGCCATTAATATAATTTAATTCTGGTTTCACTCCTCTATGTCTACTATCAGAAATTTTAGAAAGATCAAATCTTGATCAGCAATGCAAAATTGAATCCTAAACACACTGCTGCCTTCTTCATCTCTACGCATCCTTCATCACCCATTTGTGAGTTATATTTAAAACCAGTGCTAAGAAGTTCTATATGAACATAGACTCCTTATATAGACTGAAATTTTGGTGTGAGCCAAGGTGAGTAAATGTAATCGTAGTCCTGAGACTTAAAAAAGAACCAGCTATTTAGCTTCCAAATATTTTCAGTCAGTCAGTTCAAGAGACTGGATGATATCCCCACTGAAGTGGAAATGGGATATCACTTACACTTATTGCACTGAAGCTTTATTTAGATAAGTGAAATGCAGATCATCATTAATTACAATCAAAGTGAGAGAAGAGACATCTACACTGGCAGGGATCTCCTCATATTGGCCCACTGAAGGTGTTGGTAAAACGTAGTTCCTTAGTAACTAGCCATTAAATTGCTCTACAGTTCTACCTAGCTTGCTTCATGGTAGACACAGAAAGGAGAAGGACAGCCAGGGAAGGAATGTCTCTCATTTCTGCAGCCACTTAATTTTGAAAATGAATAAGTTCAGTTAGAAAAGAATCACAGGAAACATATAAGCAAGCAGCAGGAATAAATTCTTCAATTCATGTCAAATAAAAAGCTGAAATCTCACAGGCCTGGTAATAAGATACCTTGCTTTGTACAGCTCAACAAAAGGGCTGTTCCAAAGAAATTATAACAATCAAAATTAATCAACAGTCTTACTGGAAATTTAAGATTAGTAACTGAGGATTCAATGATACTCTTAGGTATAGCCCCAGAGTCTATGGTTGCAGCAAGTCAGCAAGACCTTAATAAGTCTGTTTTAGTCCAGTTGTTGAAATGAAAAAAACACTGTAAAAAAGGCTCAGCTATAGGATTTCTATTCTTTGTGTCACCACAGAACCCACAACACTTCTCAATAACATGCAGAAAAGTCAAAGCCAAATTAAGAAAATCCACAAATATAAAAAAACAGGAAGAGAGCAGAAAGGACAGAAGGTCTCACAAATCTCACAGCTTCCTAGATGGACCCCCACTTTGATGAACCTCCCAGATGATCCTCAGCAAGAAACCATGTTTTACACTACTGAGGAGAAAGAAAAAATTATAATATTTGTTCCAATTTGATCTAAAGAAAAATTATTTCTTTACTCCAAATCCCGTAGTTGGTTGAATCATGAGGATATTAGTTGTCTCATCAGTCAGACACCAGATAAAAATTATTGTCAGTAATCACATTTGGTCTATATTTACTTGATTTTCAGTGCAGTGCTTCAGAGAAGAATGGCAGTGCCCAACAGTCAATCTTTCAAGTGTTCACTGAGTGGGGCAAGGGAGGGAGGAAGTGAGAGAGGGAGGAGAAGGGAGTCTTTTTCCCTTGGCAAAGAAGTTACCCTCCATAGCAACTAGCAGAAAACTCAAAGCACATATTAATAGAGCAAAGCCAGACTGCAAACAATCAGTAATCCAGGCTCTTTTCAAACTCTATCAGGTCAGAACAGAAACACAGGAAGTATTTTCCTCATTTATGTTGGCTGAAGCATGTAGCATTTTTCTTCATTTATTTGTTCTTGTGCCTAACCAGAAGATGAAATATAATAAGCAGATTAAAGAAGATTTTGATTGGGAGATTATGGGAGATTATTTTACTGGTGTTTTTAAGTGTGTTTCAAGTACTTCACTGACAGTACTTAATTCTTCCTGTTAAAGCTGCTGGAGATAGAAGAGGTCATCAATTTTGTCACTATGGGATTTCAGTTCTGATACAACGCCTGTTGAACCAACTGCAACAATACGTTAGGATTCAGTTTCAGTTATACCAGTATAAATATACACATATTTGCCCTAAATAGTGCAAATGAATTTTGCATTATCCAAATTAATAAATCGGTGCATACTTGAACAATTTCTGGATTTTTACAGCCACCAAAATCATTTTATTCATCAGACTGGTACTCAGAACTAGGTGAATAAATGCTGTAGTAATTATCCCATAAATTGCAGGTTTTTACCAGGTTGGGTAATATTAATGGTATTTGATTGACAAGTGCTATTGAGGATTGCAGGAAGTACACATTTTGCACAGGGTGAACCACATCAAATTTGAGAGGAAGAGAGAAAGCTCTGTCTGACATTCTTCTCTTGGTTACCTCCTGGAGGAGATCAGCCCAGGCAGGCAATACTCCTGCAGCCAAAGGAGTGCATGTAAGCTTGCAGGAGAGCCTCATTTCCCACAATGATGAGGAGGAGAAAGGCTTCTCCAAGAGCACAACAGACTGCCTGGGCAGGGAGAGGAGCCAAGGGCAGCCTTGGCAGGATCTCAGGAGTCCCAGGGCAAGAGCCAGCAAGGGTGTGCATGCTGCAGTCCCCAGAAAAGGAGAGAAAAGGCAGGCTGCTCTTCAGCTGCCTTGATTGCACCCAGCCTGCCTGCTTGGCCTGACAACCCTGCAGAGCCAGCACCACCCCGCTGCAAGGGAGCTCGCTACCTTGTCCATGTCTTTGCAGGATACCACAGTAGCTGTGGGGTACCCCAGGACTTATGCTACCCTCCTTCCCCAGGCAATGCTGTCAGCTGCCTTGCCTGCACAGGGGTCTGCCTGGCCCTCTTCCTCCCACTCCCAGCTGCTCTCCCTGTATGTCAGCAGAGGCATGGAAACACGTGCTGCTTACTGCAGCAAGGAGGTGAAATGGTGGGATGTCAAGCATGCCTAGAAACCATGGGGCTGTGCAGAGCCCCATGGCCCTTTGAGAAAGGCTCCGCTTGGAGCTAAAACCTCTCTGTGCACACCTTCCCTATATTCTCAGTCAACCTCTTGCCATCTTGATGTGGGAGGAGGCTGTGTAAGGATCATTAGAAAGCTTTATTTTATTAGAGTTTATCACTCTGGCAGTGATGTGAATTACAGATTGTACCTGCTACAGCACCTCAATGCAGATATGGATGTGGCAGATAAAGGATGTATCCCAAAGGTCAGTGACTGCTGTCATGGGACAGGATACTCCCATAAAGGACCACTGCTGGAGATGGGTGGGTAAATTGCCCTGTCCTTCCAGTCCTCGGCAGTGACCAAAAGAAGCAGCAACAGCGGCTGTCTTGCCTTCCTAGAGTCACCAGCTCTGGAAAGCCCTGGCAGCTCTGTGGCTGAGGTAAAGTCTTTCCTTTTCAGATGTTGCTGGGACAGCCTACAGCTGATGTGAGCTCTCCCATGGTAAAAGCCTTTCTCCTCTCTCCTGACCTGCAGCACCTATAGTAGGGTAGCAGCACATGAGACCATGCTATTTTCACTCACTTCCCTTGCCTAAGTTCCTTGACAAAATCCTTTGGGAGGTACTCCATCCATCTCATGCAAGGAAAGAGTCGTCAGAGCCTGGCAGTATTTGATGTTTGCAATCCCCAAAGCACTGGCCCATTCCATTCAGATGGCAGCTTGACTCTGGAGACAGACACAACCCTCCACTTCTGCCTTCCACTTGTCTTTAAGGGAGCCACCATTCCTCCACCCTGAAACCCAAACCACAGTCAGCTTCCAGATGAATGTTGTACATGCAGAAACCTGTCTTTGTGACAGGGAGATTTGCTTACTTCTGCTCTATATCTTCAGCAGCAGATTCTCACGGGAATGGACCTACAGCCATTCATCTCTGACTGATATAAACTCCAAAGCCTAAAGCCAGAATTTCCACTGGGAACACTGTATGCTCTTGAGTATAGGAGGCCTGAAAACCAGTGTAATTTCTCAGTCCAGTGGGTGCAACTTGGTGATGAAAGCTTGGGATCTTTCACTCACCTTCCATGTTTCTTTCCTCATTTGCCTTTGAATTTAATGTGGGAACAGGGACATTCAGGTGGCCAGTTACGTTCTTGTTCAGCTAATTCACAGGAGAGAGTGGGAAAGGGGTTGGTGGGGTGCTGTCCAAGAGTTCCATTGCTACTGCCCATTACTGTACTCTCTCCAGTACATCCATGTCTCTCTTATGCTGAGGAACCCAGAACTGGACACAGGACTTCAGATGTGGTCTCTCTAGCGCTGAGTAGAGAAGAAGGATTGTCTCCTTCTACCTGCTGACAGTCCCTTGCTTAACGCAGCCCAGGATCCCATTTATTTTCTCTACTGCAATGGCACACTGCTGGACTACTCCTGCCCAGGTGCAGGATTGTGTACTTCTCATTGTTGAAATTTATGAAGTTCCTGTCAGCCCATCTCTCCAGCCAGAAAAAATCCATGTGAGATGGCAACATGACCCTCTGGTGTATCTGCCACTCTTCCCAGCTTTGTGTACCTTTGCAGAGGCCGCACTCTGCCCCACGATCCAGCTTATTCATGAAGGTGTTAAACAGGATAAGTATTGACCCCTCAGGTACTCTGCTAGCTACTGGCCTCCAAATACAATTTATACACGGAGGACAGCAAAGTATTTCAAGACAGCCAGCACTACTTCACCTAGGGCATGTCTTGCCTGACCAACATGGTGGAGAGATCTTGCCTTCCATGGTGGAGTGACTCTATCCATGAATGAGGGAAGGGTTACAAATGTCACCTATCTGGAATTCTGTAAGCAGGCCTCTGACATGGTCCCCCACGACATCCTTCTCTCTAAATAGAGGAGAGAATATTTTGATGGATGGACTATTAGGTATGTAAGGAATTTTCTGGATGGTTGTATCCAGAGAGCAGTGATCAACAGCTCGATGTCCAAATGGAGATCAGTGATAAGTGCTGTCCCTTAGACGTCAGTGTTGGGTCCAGTACTGTTTAATGTTTTTGTCAGTGGCATAAACAGTAGGATTGAATGCACCCTTAGAAAGTTTGCAGGCAACACCAAGCTCAGTGGCACAGTTGGCATGCCTGAGGGACAGGATGCCATCCAGAGGGACCTGGAAAGCTTAAGAAGTGGGAATCTCATGGAGTTTAACAAGGCCGAGACCAAGGTGCTGCTGACCTGGGTCCCAGCAGTTCCCAGTATCAATACAGGCTGGGGGATAAACAGATAAAGAACAGCCCTGCCAAGAAGGACTTGTGAGTCCTGATGGATGAAAATCTGGACATTAACTGGCAATGCACCAAAATGTGGATTTTTACTTTTTACTATCCATGCAGTTAAATATGAATTCTGATTTTAAGATGCATGGGAAAACTTAAAAATCAAAGAACAGTTAAACAACAGATACTGTGATATAGGCTCTAGCAGAAAATTTGGTGCTGCCTGTTGCGGTGGCCCAGCCTGCCTTCAGATTCAGAATTAATGAAGAAATAAACTGGGTTGATTTCCCTGCAAGGGAAAGGTGAAGGTGAGCCTGAAGGTGAGGCTGAGGTCGTTGAGCCAACTGCACCCTCAATGTGTCCATCTTGAGAAGTCTCCTCCCTGAATCCCTTCCTGTTTATGTTTATTCAATTTGTTGCCAGAGAGTTCTGGTCTGTTGTTCTCCCCATAGGCTAGTTTGTATTTGTCCCGCCTTCCCTTTCCCCTATTGGTTGTATGTCACCACCCATCAAATCCCTGTTGGTTGTTCCCTTTTCTCCGCCCCTATTGTAACTGTATAAGAACCCACGCCCAAGTGACAGATGGGCTCTTTCTCTGCCATGCTTCTTGTCTCCGTGTTCTCCCGCTCGGAGAATAAAGGCTTGGGACCACAGACAAGAGTCTCCTCCTTCCTTCTTTATCCACACCCAGCTTGCAGCAACATCGGCTTGTGGTCAAGCCCACAAGGAGCTGAAGGCAAAAGGCTCTTGTAAGAGCCACCATCGGANCTTCTTTATCCACACCCAGCTTGCAGCAACATCGGCTTGTGGTCAAGCCCACAAGGAGCTGAAGGCAAAAGGCTCTTGTAAGAGCCACCATCGGACGTCGTGCAGAGAAGCACATTGGGAGAAGCCAAGGCTCTTCTAAGAGCTGTCGCCAGACGCAATGCTAAGGCATTCACTGGTGATGCAAAGGCTCTTTTAAGAGCCTAAGAGCTGACTCCTTTCGGCGCTGTCACTCTACCAAAGTCCTTCGCTGGCCCGCCGGGCTCGTCGTTGCCAGCACAAGCGACAGCAGCCTTTAAAACAGGAAAAAATTCTGGGCATTATTTTCCTCCTCCTTTCTCGATGTCTCTCTACCTCCAAATTTTATGACTCAAATCTACCTTTTCACAAACCACTTTTGTATGCATTGAGTTCAAGAGATTAATGATGGGGTAAACAAAAATCCATTAAAAGGTGTTTTCTGAGAACAAGTGAAAAAAATGAAGCAATACATTGAACACTTCCAAATGTAAATAGCATTTCTCTCTTCATCACCAAGATTCTTCTCAGTTTACTTGAATGCTATGCAACCCTTTCTCAGTGCATTAAATGTACTTGCAGGTATCTATCTTGGCCTGGTGCCAATTGCTCAAAGATGTTGAAGAGCTGGAAGTAAGACAAAGCCTTCCTAATTGTGTATGAAAAGGAAACCATAGATAATTCGTTAAACGATTTGTCATTGCCATCTATCAGCTTGTCTTCCATATCTCTAGCTAAATGCCTGTATGAGACTTACGTGATATACTTTACTCACACTATATGAAGAAGCTGTTTGACATATTTCAAAGGTTACACAACTATTTTTATGGTACCTACTGCACAAGGAATTAATTTCTTTCTGTAGTTATATGAAAAAAAAGAGGACAATGCAGCTTCTTTTGTAAGATGAAAAAATGCAGGGAATCCAGAGGTGTGCTAGTAATGCTTGACATTAGGAATGTTTTCTATAACAGAAAATGGAAAGAAAAAGTACTTGTGTGCCAGCCAGGCAGAGATTTTCAATGTGATAACACTTCTTTTGCACTGTGCTGTTTTAGCATGCAGTTACAAGTACCCAAACACAGTTGAAGAACATTCTTCAAGTCTAGATAGGGCTAAAGTACCCATTAAAAACTTTTAAATTACTTATAATTAATATGAACTGCCTTTGTGTACTATATATAAATATGTCATCAAAGAAAATGGATGAAGTAAAGTAAATTTTCAATACAGGGATTGTGGAGGTGAAATGCTGTTTGTCTTCATAATACTAAATAAAATTCTTTACATGATTGGACGTATAAGTAAGGTCTTTATACTATACTTTTTTTTTAACTACACAAGTGTGAATCTTCCACTTTGAAGAACACCAGAAAAGGTCAAGTGTGAGTGAGGAGGAACTAGTTATAAATTTTCCAAAGAAAAACAGTGCTGCAATTCAAATATTTCAATTTGGTTTTGGAAGAGTAAGCCTTTATTTTTAGGTTTTTTATTTATTTCAGACACAACAAAGTTCCCTGATTTAATGAATGTTGCATAATTACTGTGAACCACAGATATAAGAAAATGCATTTTAAACATTAAGAACATCTCAGTCATTCCCCTAAGCTCTCCACTTGTTTGAAGCACTTGACAGTCTTAGGCAATTGCGTCATACTAAATCATACTGAGAAACCACATAGTTAAAAATCCCCCTACTATTTTTTCTGAATTTTTTTGACCCAGAATTGCAGTTTACAATAATGCATTAAATATTGTCACATTTTTGTGAGTTTCTGTTTAACATATCTTATTGGGTTTGTATTGCCAGGTTTTGGTAGCAGGGGGGGCTACAGGGGTAGGTTCTGTGAGAAGCTGCCAGAAGCTTCTCCCAAGTCTGGCAGAACCAATACCTGGTGGCTCCAAGATGGATGCGCTGCTGGCCAAGGCTGGGCCAATCAGAGATGGTGCTAATATCTCTGTGATAACATATTTAGGAAGAAAAAAAGAAGTGGTTGCACAGATGTAATTGTGGCCA
>VZTG01001568.1:8329-23373 GCA_013397845.1 Melanocharis versteri
CAGCCCCGGCCGCGGGCCGGGGGACAGAGGTGCCAAAATTCGGGAGGGGGCGGGCAGAGAGCTCCCGGTGCCACCGGGAAAAGCCCCGGGAGCGTTTTGGGCCCCGTTAGAGCCACACCCACACTTTGTTTGATGCTGGAGTGCCCGCGCACGGGCGGTGCTCAAGCACTTCAGCAGCGTGTATTTATGTATATTAAATATAGATGCATTTCTACCTTTATTTTATTTGTATTTATATCGTGTACTATATTCTTATATATAGTATATAGTATATAGNTTATATTTGTACATACAGGTCCTTGCCTGCAGGGTATGGATCAGCTCCCCCGATGGAGGAAAGCAGGAGGAGCCCCCCAGGACTGGGAGAAAAACTCTCCCCTCTCTCCTCTCCTCTCCCTTCTTCTCCCCAGGAAAAAAAAAAAGAAATTAACAAATAGATAAATAAATAAATAGATAGCTAGATAAATTAAATAAATAGCTGGATAAACGCAAGAATTCTGTTGCAGCGGCCCCCTCCTGAAACGACCATTACGAGTTTTTGGCTGAAGGATTTGAGAACCCAACTTTCTGCGATGGAGCAAATGAGTCCACGAATTAAGGGCGATGAAGCGGGGCTGATGCTCCGCTGCTGATGAGCGGTGTGTAAGCTGCTTGAGGGCCCATTTCATCAGCCGAGAGCGCTCTGCCGGGGGCTGGGGCTGCTCCCGGCACCTGGGGGGGAAAATTCGGGTATTTAAGTCAGAGCTGGAAGATTAAAGCCGTGTCACTTCAGCCAGATCGGGGCACAGCTTCAGCACCCAGGCGAGAACATTGACGGGGCTGATTCTTGGAGTTCTTCTTTATTCGGGGCACAGATAAATGCAGCAGAGGGGGAAAGGGGCTGTGTCTGGGTGTTCATTTGCAGCAAAACTCGTCCCCAATTTGTGCGGCGGCACCTCAGGCACGGCAGCCTCTCCCTGCTGCTGATCGGGGCAAAGAGCAGAGGGGATAAAGCCCGTCTGTGGAAAAGGGACAGGAAGGCAACCCCAGGAAGGAGGGATCTCCACTGCAGCCCTCACATCCAGGGAGTGTTTTAAATTTAACATTTCGCAGCTCTTTGTGGCAGAAATGGGGTGCCAGGTGTGGCTGGCAGGGTCCCTCTTTGCCCCAAAAGTCTTTTACCTATTTTTCCCCTTTTGTCCCTCTTCTGCAGGTCCCTGGGGTGATGGGGAGCCAGGATTATGGATCTCATCCAGGGACCCCCAGACACGCCCAGGACCCGCCCCTGGATCCTGGATTAGCTCTTTTTTCCAGGCTGGACAGACACACGGACACAAGCAGAGGTTTTTCCCTACGAACCCCATTCCATTCGCTGCCAGACTCCGGGAGAACAGAGCCTGTGGAAGTGATCCCACAGCTTTTCACCCCAGCCAGCAGAAAGTGCCCCAAACCTGGGCAGAAGCTGAGCTCCTGCTGGGCTGAGGGGCACATCCAGGAGGGAAAGCCAGAGGGATCAGGATCAGGATTGGCATCAGGATTAGCATCAGGATTGGGATCAAGATTGGCATCAGGATCAGGGTCAGGATCAGGATTGGCATCAGGATCAGGATTGGCATCAGGATTAGCATCAGGATTGGGATCAGGATCAGGATCAGGATTGGCATCAGGATTGGGATCAGGATCAAGATTGGCACCAGGATCAGGGTCAGGATCAGGATTGGCATCAGGATCAGGATTGGCATCAGGATTAGCATCAGGATTGGGATCAGGATCAGGATTGGCATCAGGATTGGGACCAGGATCAGGATCAGGATCGGGATCAGGATTGGGATCAGGATCAGGACCAGGATCAGGATCAGGGTCGGGATCAGGATCAGGACCAGGATCAGGATCAGGATTGGGATCAGGATCGGGATCAGGATCAGGACCAGGATCAGGATCAGGATTGGGATCAGGATCGGGATCAGGATCAGGATTAGGATCAGGATCAGGATCAGGATTGGCATCAGGATCAGGGTCAGGGCAAGGCAGGGAGAAGCTGCAGCTTGGGCTGTTTCACTCACTGCGTGCTTCCTTCCCCATTCGGGAGGAACCAGAGGGGAGGACCAGAATCGTCCTATTTTCCATCCCCCCTGAACACCTTGAGGGGCTCTGTGAATCTCAGCCTGGCACCCCAAACAATTCACACCTCATGAGTGACACCCAACCACAGCCACACTGCTGTGGAGTTTGTCTCTTGCTCCTTCAATAAAATAAAGATGATTTCTACGGGCTCCGAGAGCTTTACAAACTTGCTGGAAGTGATGCACCCCCCGTTTCTGATTTAATAACACACGTGCTTTGCTTAGATAAACACCAACCATCATCACTCGCACACTTAAGGTCATTTGAAGACATCACAGGCAGAACTTTGCCCAGGAAAACAGAAATGTATTTGACTTAAAACCTCGGGGGTCGTTTCAAAGGTCAGCACGGCTACATTGATGTTGGCAGCTTTATTTCAGCGTGCTGCATTAGGGATAAATTTGGTGTGGTTTAAAAATACAGGCACTTACCTTGCCGTGGCTCTTGAAGAGGTAAGGTAGCTCGGGAGCCCGGCCTTTTCATGCCTTTCAAGACCAATCCACTCCAAAAGGAAGGGTTAAATTAAAAACAGACAGCCTTGATAGGCTCCAAATGGCAGCCTGGCTGCAGCAGAGAGGCCTGAAGAGCCCAGGCTGAGTAGCCACACACGTAACACGGAGAGAGGGCTTTTGAACACAAAGCTTGGCTTAATGGAGAATGTTCCTTGCACGACGCTTCAGGCTTGGCCACTTCCCATTCCCGAGTGCCTCTGCTGCTGGGGAGAGGGAAAAACATTCCTGGCTTGCTCCAGCCCCTCTCCCCATCTCCAGCCTGTCTGCCTTCGCCTAAATCTGCCATTTCTGCACAGGTCTGCAAGCCCAGATTCACCCGGCACCCTGTGGAAAATCCAGGATGTGTTGGAGATGAGGGATTTTATCAATTCAGCTCAGCTGAGGTAAAACAGGAACCCCTGGAGCACCAGGTCGGGTCTGCACTGGGAACTCTGCTGGCATTTCAGCACTGCCACAGAGCAGCAGGAGCTGAACTCCCCCGGGTCCCTTCCAGCTTGGGATATTCGGTGATTCTGGGCATATTTATGCTGGAAAGGCTCTGTCCTGCCCTGGCAGCAGCTCGAGGAGAGCTCCGGGGATGGGTTTGAGCTTGGCTCAGGGCTGGGAGAGGGGAAATGAAGCTTCAAGGAGGATTTTGCCTCCTAACCAGGGTTGGTGGCAGGGGAAGATCCACCCAGGTTTTCCAAGGCTCATAATCCCACTCTTGGCTTCTGCTGCCCCAAACCCTGTCGTTCCCCAGCCTGGCACTGTCCTTCATCCCTGCTGAGAGGAAGAGAAGCCAGAACGAGGACTAGAGGGGAAATCAGCCTGGTGATTTATCTGCAGACAATGAACACTCCGGGTAAAAGCCAGCTCTGTGTAATTCTGGCCGAATCGCTGAACCTGCCCAGAAAAGCAGAGTAATTCCAGGGCTAAAGTGCCCGGAGAAAAGCACAGGGGGATGGAAGTGCTGCTGATGGGAGAAGGTTTTGAGACAGGAAGGCACTTTGAGGCTTCTATCCCACCAAGAGCTGCAGGAATCTTGTGGATAAAGAGGTGTGGCATCACTGACAGGCAAAATTGAAAGTGTAAAAAGATTGTAGCTTCCTTACACAGCTCCCAAACTCCACTATCCATGGGTGGGCTCAGCAGTTTCATTCCCAAATCCAGAATTTTATCACTGTACTGAAAATTTGCCTCAATATCTGATAACCCTGAGCATATTCTCAAGGCAGAGAAGGAAAGTGGTAACGTTGACAGCTTTGGTCGAAACACTTCCCTTAAAACAGTGACACTTATTAATTGAGACCTTTTTAATTACCTCATAGTTATTTTCAGCTTCAGCAGGGGGATCTGGACCTTTCCAAAACACAGCAAGATCTATCCTTCCTTTCTTTCTGTCTTTCTTTCTCGCTTTCTCTTTCTCTCTCTCTCTCTTTCTCTCTCTCGTTCTTTCTCTCTCTTTCTCTCTTTCTTGTTTTCTCTCTTTCTCTCTCTCTTTCTCTCTTTTTCTCTTTCTGTCTCTCTCGCTTTCTTTCTTTCTTTCTTTCTCTCTTTCACTCATTTTTTCTCTTTCTCTCTCCTCTCCTTCTCTCTTTCTTTTCCTTTCTCATCAGAATGAATCAGAAATTGGGAGGGAGGCTCAGAACTTTCCCTGGGACCTGCTTTCAATTATTCCCCTCTTCATTTGGTTCCCCATCAATTCCTCCTCGTGCTCCCAACCCTTGGGCACCACCGACTCCCTCGGGGCAGAGGCGATTATTCCACCCAGGACCATCTGTACTTTGGGATCTGGGCTAATCCTCTGCTCTCGAAAAAATCCATTCCTGCTGCCGTGGTCCCGCTTTGTTGTTGCCTTTAGCACATTAATGCTCCGTGGTTTGCTTTCATTCCAGCTGTGGAGCAATCAGCTGCACAACTCCACCTTTTGATTCACTCTCTTTGCACTGACGGCTCAGGAGCTGCCTCGTTTCCCTGATTTCGTGGTGTACGAGCCGTGTACATCCCTGCTTTTAACATCTGGGGCAGGATAATCCTCCTCTTCCCTTTCTTGGCCATCCAAGCTTTATTTTATTCCCATTGTTTTCCTCCTGTTCTCTGGGGCTTCCCTCTGATTATCTGCCACACTCTGCAGCTCCATGGAAAACCTCATGTGCCTTTCCCACTCAGAGGAACCCTTGGAATAAATAATCCCCAATCTGGAGTAAGTGGCGAGTAACTCATATAAAACCCACTGGAGCACCAAAACCTAAACCACACAAATACTCTGAGCCTTTTTTGATTCCATTTTTCGCTTTCAAATGTCTCCTTCTGAAGCCTTAAAAATAAAAAGCTGCACGCCAAGGTCAGAGGGAGGCGTTATGAGCATCCAGCCTGACCCCACAACTCCTCCCAGACGCAGCTCCTGTGTCAAACACGCAGAAAACATCCAACCTGTGGAATAAAAACCCCACTTTTCTGAGCCTTCCCATGATGTATTCATCACAATGAATATGCAGAGGAAATGAGTGTTTATAAATGAGCGCATTTCTCTCCAGATCTCTGCACAGCTCTTGTTTCTGGGTTTAGATTTTGAGCCTTTCCCTTGAAAATCCGCGGTTATTCACGAACTCTGCGCTCAGCTTTTGTAACCAGCGTTCAGCCTTCAGTTAAAAGGTCAATTCTGGTGGAAAGTGGATTTTATAAATCACTTAAGACAAGCCTCAGTGCACTTGGCTTGGTTTTTCCTCCCGGTTTAAGCCCACGGATTTCTGCATCACCTTCTGCACACCGATGTCACGACTCCCACCTGAGCTGTCCGTGTGTCACCTGCACAGCAGCACAATTCCTCGTTAAAAGGAATTCTCCTTTATTGCACGACAATTAAACCTCGTTTTCTTTCATATTTTCACCAAACAGATTGAAAAACTAGTTTATAAAAAATAATAATAATAATAAAAAAAAGCAAAACCAAACAAAAATCACCTTTTTGATGATCAAAGGGAGAGATTGGCTCCATTACTTGCATTAGGCAGAGTTGGCCGTGCTGTGGCCTTCGGAATAAAGGCAGAAATGTACTTTAGAAAGATCTGAGTAACACACTTTACTCGAAACATTTTTGTATTATGTGGCTTCTTGACTGTTTCAGCTTCCTCTGTATCTGTGCACTTTATTTTAAGCACTCCAGAAGTGGATGACAGGTCTGGGGGGAAAAAGGAGGGAAAAAAAAAAAAAGAGAGAGAGAGAATCAAGTCAGCATCTCACAAATGCATCTTCAAATAATGCTTTAAAAGTGGGAATTGCATTTTGAAATGGCATTTTGTCCATTGCCAAGGGTGAGGTGTTCAAAGCCAGGGGATGGGGTTTAATGTTCAAAACGCTTCCTCACATTGGTCAATATTAATCATAAAGGGAAATATTAAAATGTCATCTAAAACAAGGAGTGATGCAGGTGGATACCTCATAACAAATTAATAAGGTAATATTTGCATGATTTTTCAAACCCATTTTCTTCAGTTCTTCAATTTTCTTCAATTTCTTCAATTCTTCAATTTTCTTCAATTTCTTCAATTCTTCATTCAGCCCAGCTATTCCTGATATTTGATTTTAATTTGATTTCCTGCTCAAAAAAAAAAAAAAAAAAAAAAAAAAGAAGTGAGGTTTGTCCATCCCTCCCTAAATCTCCTCTTTCCAGAAGCCAATTTCAGTCAAATTAATTGGACAATTTGCAGCCTCAAATACACATTTTCCCCAAATATTCCTGATGGAAGTGGCTGCACAGAAGGCTGGAAATCCCTGAAAATCACTGCAGTGAGCTTGGAATTTCCTTTTAGAACTGGAGAAATGTGATAGAAAATCACGCAGACCTCAAAACCTCCTGATTTCTTACTGACGGGAGGAAATTTGGGATTTTTAGGTCTTGACTGAACCCACATCCATCTGGTGTTTTTAATAATGGGGTTCCTAGTCCATAAATGTGTTTTCTGCTCTTCAAAGTTGATGTTGGAGATGCTCAATGCAATCACCACTTTGAATAGTGCAAAAAAAGGGGTTTCTGCCCAAATTTGGGGGTTTTTTGGCTTTGGGGGGACCCAGCCTTGGCCTTCAGGAGATTTTGCAAGAGTTTGCCAATGATTGTTGGGAAATAAGGTGGAAAATTAAACTTCCAGGTCAAACAGGGCAAGGGCCATGAGCTTGGAGGCAGGAAAACAGCCAAAAAAATGGGAATCAACGAATCACAGAAAACGTTCTCCAAAATACTGAGGGATTTTAGGATTTTAGGAGCTTGTGCCTCTTTCTCTCACACTCCCCAAAAAAATCTCTGCGTGTGCATTTCTGCCCAACCAAGATCAGCCTTTGAGGTCCAAGATAACTCCAAAAAAAAAAGAAAAAAAAGAGAATTTTCCAGTTTGTATCCTCCGGCAAGCGCAATTTCACTCCCAACACGCATTAAATTCATTTAGCCTAGTGCATTTTTAATAGACATTATTCATCTATTACCTTAATGAGCCTGTGGTGAAAGCATCTTGCCTCCCAATTTTCACAAAAGCAGCCGAACACCGCTGCAGCTTTTTCCCCTTTTGCCTTCTAAGGCAGCAGCACGGAGGGGGGAAGGAAAAAAAGCCATAGAGACAGATAAGGTTTTTATTCTGTGTCACAACACTACATTAAGAATAAAACCTTCCACTTAAACACTTAAATGAAAACATCGAGAAACTAATTTACCATTTGTAACCACATGATTTAAGTAGGAGCAGCTTTAATTTTCTTCCCATTTTCCTCATATTCAATGTGAGCCCACATTAGATTTCACTGGCTCAAATCACAACACTTAAAGCCACTTTCATTTTCTTTTTGATTAAATAATTGAAATTCCTGTCACTGCCTGCACTTTACTAGCACACAAATTTTCTGTGTAAAGATAAATACTCTTTTTTCTCCCTTCGCTGCCTGTAGGCTTTTTCTTTTTTTGGGAGCTTTTTTTTTTTTTTTTTTTTTTTTCTTTTTTCCCAGTTTAATCTTAAAAGCAGGCAAGGTTTCGTTTATTGATGGTTCCATAAAATGGATCAGTACTCCATTCACCTATTTCGTGGAATTATACCGCTCCCATTAAGTGATTGTTTGGAGAAATTATGGAAAGCCATCTTCTCTAATTTAGCTGTCGTGGTTGGGAGGTTGCTGCATCCAATCCTAAAAGGACAGGAAGCCTGGTTCCTTCTCTGCTGCTCCCTCTGCCATCCATTAATGCCCCAAGCCTCGAGGTTTATTCAAGCTTTTCTTTCAATTAGGGTAACAAGTTTTATTAATGCTCCCTAATAAGTCACTCCCACCAAATCCAAGGCTCTTTCCAGCTCCGTGAATTGGCAGCAGCACTCGGAGCTGCTGGGATCGGAGGGGAGGCTGGAAAAGGGAATTTCACAAATTCTGGACTCGGTGAAGGTTTCTGGATTGGTCTGGGGAGCAAAGGACCCTGCATGGGTGTGGTGGAGGATGGATTCATTCTGATTAACAGCGTTGAGATCTGCATCTCTTGGTAAATCTGTGCTTCAATTCATGAAATACGAAGCAAAAATATCTATATTTCTATATATTATAGATAGAAAGAAAGGGGAGGGAAGGAAGGAAGGAAGGAAGGAAGGAAGGAAAAGAAATACAGACAGACATTTAAATGCATCACTGGTGCTCTCTGCTTTCCACCATCAGCCTCACCATTTCACCCAACACTTTTTCCTCTGAGATGACACAAAATAACTGGTGCTGCCCGAACCCTGCAGCAAAAGGCCTTCAGAAGGTGTTTAGGTGAATTTAGAGGCCCGGGAGTTCCTTCCCCTATTTAAATGATAAAGGTTCCCACCCGGGAAGGGATGGGTCTGCCAGCCCAGCTCTGAGTTTCCCTCCTCTCCTGCCCCAAAATCCCCGGATTTTTGGCTGCTCCACGCCAGCAGTGCCATCCCAGTCTGGAGTTCCACTCCTCAGCACACAGCAACAGCCTCCTATCCCCTCACAAGGAAAAGTCAGCAGGTTTTTGCAGTTCCCACAGGGCTGCTGACCTCACCCCCTCACCAAAGGCTCTGAAGTTCGTGTAGAGCTGCTTGAGAGGAGTTTGTGAGCTTCAAAAGGAGTTTCCAGGTTTTCCACCGAGACCCTGCTGAAGTTTGTCTTAATCATCCTCAGGAAAAGCAATAAAGGCAACTTTAATTCTCGTGTAACACATGAATCCATCCCACACCATTTAGAAGCCTTCCTGCCAGGGTTGACTATGCACTTTCTGACGAAAAAAAGACAAATTTACAAATAAACCCAAACTTCCAGAGGCGAATTAGCCCCACCTAAGCCCGGCCCAGAGTCAGGGACCTTTCTGTGAAAGAAGCAACGCTCCGGGTCAGCCGCAGCTTTTAGTGCTGAAAGGAGCTCCAAGAAACAGAAGAAAATCATCTTTTCATGATTGCCCCATCCCTTCCCCTCGAACTATTCACCAGAGGACATTGTTACCATATAATAACCGGCCGTGTCAGGATTAATTAAGCCACTCCTAACAAAGCAGATGCTGCTTTTGTCAGGCCCAGGCCTGTGGGTGCAGGCACGGATATGACGCTCATTGAATCCTTGCTGGCGATTTTTCACCCCTAAATGCACAAGAAAGACAGGAATCTCGGCGGCTCATCTGCTCAGCTCGGGCACGGGGAAAGCTTTTGCAGCCCGCTAAATGAGCAGCCAAACCCACGGGGATGTGCAGCAGGAGGGGCTTCTTGGGAAATAAAGCAAAACCCCCAAAAAAACCCCCTGAGATGTTAAAAAATGGGTTGTGTCTTGCTGCCGCCACGCCAGCAGGGATCAGGGACTTGGTTATTTTGTTGGAGTTTAAGGAAAATCAGTATTTTTGGAGTTTTTTCCTTGGCTGGAGGTTGGAGATCCCGTGGGAGGCAGCAGGGAGGGTTTTCCAGGCTCCATCAGCCCCTGGCAGCTTCAAGGAGGCTCTGACTGCACAAATATTTCAAATAGCAGCAGAAGAAAGAATTAATTAGACTCTGGGCACATGAATTAAAAGCTGCTCCTCTCCCTGACCAACCTGCAGCTGGAACCTGCCTCTCAAAGTCGCCAATTCTCTTCCTTTTTCCTTTCTAAGGATCCTGGGAAGAGCAAAGCTCAGCTCCAAACCTTGGTGTTTAAACCCACTCAGGTGTTCCTGAAACGGCCTCTGCCCACTGAGCAGCTGGAGGTAGCAAGAAGCAGGAAATTCGGGGTGCATGGGGAGCAAAAAACAGGAAATTTGGGGAGCAAAACCCAGGAAATTTGGGGTCCTTGGGGATCTAAAAATCAGGAAATTTGGGGTGCTTGGAGATCAAAAACCAGGAAATTTGGGGAGCAAAACCCAGGAAATTTGGGGTGTTTGGGGACCAAAAAACAGGAAATTTGGGGAGCAGAACCCAGAAAATTTGAGGTGCTTGGGGACCAAAAAGAGGGAAATTTGGGGTGTGTGGGGAGCAAAAAGCAGGAAATTTGGGGTGTCTGGAGACCAAAAACCAGGAAATTTGGGGTTCTTGGGGATCAAAAAGCAGGAAATTTGGGATGCTTGGGGATCAAAAAGAGGGAAATTTGGGGTGTGTGGGGAGCAAAAAGCAGGAAATTTGGGGTGTCTGGAGACCAAAAACCAGGAAATTTGAGGTGCTTTAGGACCAAAAACCAGGAAATTTGGGGTTCTTGGGGATCAAAAAGCAGGAAATTTGGGATGCTTGGGGATCAAAAAGAGAGAGATTTGGGGTGCTTGGGGATCAAAAACCAGGAACTTTGGGTGACTGGGTACCAAAAAAACAGGAAATTTGGGGTTCTTGGGAACCAAAAACCAGGAACTTTGGGTGATTGGGTACCAAAAAACCAGGAAATTTGGAGTTCTTGGGAACCAAAAACCAGGAAATTTGGGGTTCTTGGGAACCAAAATCCAGGAAATTTGGGGTTCTTGGGAACCAAAACCCAGGAAATCTGGGGTGCTTGGGGAGCCCAGGCTCTCCCTGACAGTGCCCAGCAGCCCCTCACCCCCCAAAAAAGAGAAGCAAAGTTTGCAAATTAGGATTTACAAATGAAACCTCACCAAAGCGAAGATGAGGACTCGCAGATTTCTCCATGCACTGACACCTGAATTGCGGGGTTAAAGCTGCTGGCTGTTTATATTTTGGCTGACAGCCTCACTTTTCACCACTCCTGGCACAAAGGAGGTGATTTCTCCACCTCGTAGTTACCTATGAATAATTAAATCTCTTCTAATACCCCCACACTGAGAATGCCTCTTAAAGGAAAATATTTTCCATTTGATTTTTGTTAGCTGCTCAATGAAAATTGGGAAAAATAGGCTAATTACAGCTCTCCTAATTAAGCTCCTACAATAACCCCATAATTATGCCCATTTTTATCACCTTGGTGCCGGACACTTTAACCTGTTGTGGTTTGTAATTAGTCAGGGGCTGTGAGGTTCTCTCTCTCTTGGTCGGGGTAGAATTTGAATTTAAAGTGTGGACACAAACTCTGTGCTTGTGAAACTGGAACTGGGGTAATTTAGGAGGGGTTTTGGTGATTTGTGAGGGGCTTTTATCAGGTCAGAGAGCTGGGCTGGGTCTAAGCACGCTTAAAATGTGTTTTATTAAAGAGAAATTGTGGTGTCGCTGCTGTGCAGCACAAAAATGGCCATTTTTTCCCCCCAAAAATGTTGGAGAAAGGCTGAAATCCAGGCAGAGCAAACTGCAGGGGATGCAAACGAGGGGAGCTGTGGTTGTGCTTTATTTTGATGTGCTGGGGACGATGCACAAGGGGCAGGAGCTGAAGGGAAGCGCTTTCCTTCTCCTTTAATGGGGACACAAGTGAATTTACAAGGGAAAAAACCTCTCCTGGATTGATATTTGCTCAATTCTATCCGTGCTGACTGCCAGGGAGAAAAATCCCTTTCCTTTTGGTGCCTGAAGGACTGGCAAATCCATGGGAGCTGCTGGTTTTCCTGGGAAAAGCAGCTCCCTGGAGGCAGATCCCTCTGCAGAGAGACCCTTCCCTCCCTGCCTCCTGCAACCGGAGGGGTCAGAGCTGTAAAACTGCAGAAAAAAGTGGTTTTTGCTGCTAAAATATTCGTATTTCACGTTCTCTGAGAGTTGGAGTTACAGGAATTATTTGACTTCTCAGAGCACTGTAAGATTTCAGCTCTCCTGGGTTCAAGAGTTGGGGAACTCTTTTTTCCCCAGGTCAAAGGTGTAAAACTGCAGAAAAAGGGTTTTTGCTGCTAAAATATTCGTATTTCACGTTCTCTGAGAGTTGGAGTTACAGGAATTGCTTGATTTCTCAAAGCACTGCAAGATTTCAACTCTCCTGGGCTGAAGAGTTGGAGAATTCTTCTTTCCCCAGGAGAAGAGAAGGGAAAAGGGAGCCCAAAGGAAACTTCCCAGGCTAAAATCCACCAAGGCTCCCTTACCTCCTCCAAACTCCCAGCAAGCTGGGCTTTCATTTCTGGATCCTTTACAACCCTTTTCTTGCTGAAAAAAAATGAAATTGAATCTGCCCAGTGAGGGAGCCAGTGGGGCCAAATAAATTGTTTTTATACAGCAAACTCACCTCAGGGAAATTGTGGGGATCATCGGTCTTTTGAGGAATATTGGAATATTCTGGCACCCACAGGGATCAGCAAAGTCCAGCCCTAAAGTTCTAAATAAACCCCACAGTCAAAGCCAGAGACTTGAGGAGGACCCAATCAGTGCCACAAGGTTTATTAACTGTGAAGAAATTCATGGTAAGGGATAAAAATTAAAGGAAACCGAGGTGGGGGTGATTTTTGTGCTAGAACTTTATGGAAATACTGGGAAATTGGTGAAATCCTGGCGTTTTCCTGCTCTGAAATGAGGGGCACCCAGCACTGCCCCCACTTCCGAGGCCATTCAGAGCTGATTTATTTCTTGAGACCGCAGAGGCTGCAAAATCAAGCCATTACAACCTTTTAAAAGCTTTCTTGCCACCAACTAAAAATATCCCTCGCTGACAGATGCAAGCTGTCAATAAGGAATTTAAGAACTCAGTATGGAGAGTGGAAAGAGTGCAAAGTCTTGATAAACATCTCAAATTGGGTCTTACTCAGTGGGAAACAAGTAGTTTATAGTGGTAATTGTAAAGGGCATTTTACATGGAATCAATTAAATGAAAATCTTTTAAACCCTTTTTAAAAAAGAGACCTTTTTAAGTTAACAGGTGATTTTAATTGGAACCATGGGACTCGCAGCCCGGGAGGTGGGTTGGGGTTTTTTTGTTGAGGAGGGTTTTTTTTTGGAAGCATTCAATACAGGGGAAAATCGATCCACTTCCATCAGCATCTGAACTCCCAGAGCCTTGCAAGTTGAGGAGTGAGGCTGAGCAAGAATTACAGTTTGCTCTGGGCTGTGAGGCTTTTCCTAGCAATTAAATATCTCCATCACTCCCTAATTGTCAAAGGTGCAGCAAAATTTATCAAGGAGAAATATTTTTAGTCAGAATCCTCTGCCGTAACCTACTGTAAAACTTCTGTAGAGCTATTTGATGTCTAAATTGAATGTCAAACATTAAATCATAAGCAGTAATTCCATGTGAGTAAAATTCCAAGAACTTTACTGGTAAATTCCTTACTGTTGAACAACCCCAAAGGTGCTCTGCAGGATTATCTGCAGCAGGCACTGAGGGACAAATCCCACGAGCACAAAGCCTTCCCTCGAAGGAAATGATATTTTGGCCATTTACAGCTGGTGAATTCCTTCTCTTCCAACACTCTGCAATCCATCACACCCAGCTCTGTCTGCCCTGCAAGGTGTGGATCAAGAACAGCCTCACATTCTGCCCAGCTGGGAAGAGGGGAGGGAAAACCAGGGCAGGAAAAACCCACAAGGGAAAGGCTTGGAGCTGCTTCCCCCACAGAGCTCCAGAGGCAGAGATTCACTGCGTTAAGCTGTGCATCCTTTATTCCTCAAAAATTCCTGTGTTTCAGCTCCTGGGAGTTGGGGGGAAGTGGCTGGTGGGTTTCATCCCAACAGCTGAGCTCCAGCGGGAATGAGGCAGAAAATCACACAAACTGTATTGGCTTCCCAGCTTTGGGTGGGAAAAAACCCTCAAAGGGGCACTGAGGAGTTATCTAGGGAGAAAAATCCCTCAAAGGGGCACTGAGGAGTTATCTAGGGGGAAAAANAAGGGGCACTGAGGAGCTCACAGAAGGGAAAAAAAAACCTCGAAGGGGCACTGAGGAGTTATCTAGGGAGAAAAAACCCTCCAAGGGGCACTGAGGAGTTATCTAGGGGAGAAAAACCCTCCAAGGGGCACTGAGGAGTTCTCTGGGGGGAAAACCCCTCAAAGGGGCACTGAGGAGTTCCCCAGAAGGAAAAAAACCCTCAAAGGAGCACTGAGGAGTTATCTAGGGAGAAAAAACCCTCCAAGGGGCACTGAGGAGTTCTCTGGGGGGAAAACCCCTCAAAGGGGCACTGAGGAGTTCCCCAGGGGGAAAAAAACCCTCAAATGGGCACTGAAGAGTCCCCATGGGGAAAAAAATCCTCCAAGGGGCACTGAGGAGTTATCTAGGGAAAAAACCCCTCCAAGGGGCACTGAGGAGTTATCTAGGGGAAAACACCCTCCAAGGGGCACTGAGGAGCTCACAGAAGGGAAAAAAAAACCTCGAAGGGGCACTGAGGAGTTATCTAGGGAGAAAAAACCCTCCAAGGGGCACTGAGGAGCTCCCAGAAGGAAAAAACCCTCAAAGGGGCACTGAGGAGTTCCCCAGAAGGAAAACACCCTCAAAGGGGCACTGAGAGATTCCCTAGAAGGAAAAAAACCCTCCAAGGGGCACTGAGGAGTTATCTAGGGAAAAAACCCTCCAAGGGGCACTGAGGAGCTCCCGGGGGATACAGAGAGGGGAGAACGAGGACAGCCGGGTGGATCCGGCCACCCTCACCCAGCAGCTCCGGGATCTCCCCGGGATCCGTGCCCGTCCCTTGAAGCAGCCCTGCAGCGACATCCCGGTGTTGTCTCCGGCGAATAAAAATGCGCAAGGCTCCAGAGGAAGCGCTGAATCCTCCCGGGAGTGGAAGGAACGCCCGGAGCACGGGCTGGGCTGGGTGTTGGGAGGAAGGAGCTCAAGCAGGAGCAGCGGGCAGGGCTGATCCCGGCAGCTTCCCTGCCCTTCCCTCCCTCCCCGAGCTGCGGGATGGAGAGCCCGCCGAGGGTCTTGGTTTTCCGGCAGTGTCTGGGACACGGGAAACACAAAAACATCCCCCCGAGAAGAAAATCACTTCCCTGGAAGTGCCCGAGGCCGGGCTGGACGAGGCTGGGAGCACGCTCAAGCAGGAGCAGCAGGCAGGGCTGATCCCTGCCCTTCCCTCCCCGAGCTGCGGGATGGAGAGCCCGCCGAGGGTCTTGGTTTTCCGGCAGTGTCTGGGACACGGGAAACACAAAAACATCCCCCCGAGAAGCAAATCACTTCCCTGG
>VZTG01001568.1:23452-35151 GCA_013397845.1 Melanocharis versteri
GAAACACGAAAACATCCCCCCGAGAAGCGAATCACTTCCCTGGCAGTGCCCGAGGCCGGGCTGGGAGCACGCTGGGACGGTGGAAGGTGTCCCTGCCCATGGCACGGTGGCACTGGATGGGCTTTAAGGTCCCTCCCAACGCATTCCATGGTTTCCCATCTGCTTCCAGGCACGGTTTTAATCCCTCCTGCCCTCCCCTAACCCTGCAGTGACTCCTGGCCTCATCCCCAAACGCGGGGGCGACCGCCTGGCTCCCAAAAGCCCGGCAGGGCGGGAGGGGAAACTGAGGCACGGCCAGCGGAGGATGGGGGGGGAGGCAGCAGCCCCCCAGCCCTGCATTCCCAGCTCGCTGCCGCCCTTCCTCCGTGGAATTGCTGTGCTCGAGGCGTGCTCAGAGTGATTAGTGCGAGTGTGAAGTTATGGAGCGGGGGATCCAATCCCAGGCTCTGCGCAGCCCCGTTCGCAGGGGTGAGCGTTCCGCAGGTTTTTTTTTCCCTGCCTGCGACAATCTGCACAAATAGGCTTTTAAATTAAGCAGTGATTTGGAATATAAGTGAGTGCATTTAAGCTGCTAAGAGATGGAAAGATCCTAATGGCTGAAATATTTGTCATATCACAAATAAACTGGCTGGATCGGGAGCCACTAATACAACTAATTTTTACCAAATCCTTCACTGCTCTGTGAGAGAAAATGAGGTCAGCGCAGGTTGAGGCAACAGCAAATGAGCAGCTGCCAGGAGGCAGCACAGAATACTGATAAAGGACTCTGCAGGAACTGCACTGCCTGCCCACAGAAACAGGAATCACTTTGTTCAAATTAAGATATAGCTTTTTCCAGAGCGTCCAGGCCTTTAATGGAAAGGTGCCAACGAATACAGGCTTCCAATGGATCCGGAATACAAATGCGTTCCGAAGGCTCCCCACACCTGGGCTCGCCCAGTTTTTATCTGTCTGCGTGATTTGGGGTGGGGGAGAGGGCAGGAGGGTGCCCTGGGGCAGCCGATGAGAGTCCCTGGGATTCCCACAGTTCCTCTGGGATTTTCCAGTTCCAGGAATTAAACCCTGACTTAATGCGCCACTCACAAGGAGGAAAAGTGAAATGAAGAGGAATTCAGAGCTCGCTTTAACACAAAAAACCAAGCCCAAAGCCCTCAAAAATAGCGCCAGGAGGAACTCTTGCACCTCTAGAGGGTGAGGAACCAAGAGGAGCCCCCCAAAATCCCTCGGGTTGTGCCAGTAGCAGGTGCTCGTGTGGAGAATAACTCACCTTGGGAAGAGGGAAAAGCTCCTGCAGCAGCAGCCGGTGCTTTTCCTGCCGTGCTCCAAAGGCTGCCTCAACCATTTGGGACCAACTGGGATGCAGCCATGGTCTGGTTCTGTGGGAAAAACAATGGAATTGTTTGCGTTCTCATAAAGGAATCAAGAACACTTCGGAAGGGGAACTTTCTCCCTCCTTTACAGGCATGAACATCCTGTCTGAAAAAGAGGAATATTTTGGTCATAATTGGCCCTTTTCATCTCTAAACTCCAAATGAGTGGGGGAAAAAAAAAAGCAATTCCATGGGTCGAATGGGAAACTGAGGCACGGAATGTGTTCCAAAAGAATCATGGAATATCCTGAGTTGGGAGGGTCCCACAGGGATCACCCAGTCCCACTCGTGGCCCTGCACAGACACCCCAACAATCCCACAATGTCCAAAGGCTCCTGGAGCTCTGGCAGCCTCGGGGCCGTGCCCATGCCCTGGGGAGCCTGGGCAGTGCCCAGCACCCTCTGGGGCAAGAACCTTTTCCTAAAATCCAGCCTGAGCCTGCCCTGCCCAGCTCCAGTCCGTTCCTCCAGGTCCTGGTGTAAGGAAAGAGACTGAGCATCCCCTCCACTGTGACCCCACCGTGGCAAAAACAGCTCAGAGAGGGGGCCGGGGCACTCTGTTCTTATTTGGGATGAATTTTAACGCAGGATCCCTCAGGTACAACCCCAAATCCCCGCACGAGAGGGGCTCTCCTGGGATCAATCCACAGGGAGGGGCACCGTGACCACTTGGGAGCATCAGGCAATTCAGGTAAAATCAGCTCGCCATGGATTTAGCAATTGCAACAATTCCTAAATGGAACAGGAGAGGGGTTTCATATTTGATAACCATTAAACGGTTTAATGAAATAATTATAACCCAGACTCCCGAGCCCGGCCACGATCGATACCCATGAGCTCTGAGCAGCAGCCTGACCCAGAGCCTGCAGCCCTCCCAGCAGGCAGAGTGGGGACTAGAAATGTGATTGACACTAAAGTTGCATTAAAACACCCCCATCAAGGGCAGTAATAGATTAAAAGCCGCTGTGGCACTGCAGTGGGCTGGTCAATACCCTTTATTTCCTGCATCAGCCCCAATTTTGCCACCCTCCCTCCCACTATTAGTGGGAGTCGATGCGCTGTCGATGCCTGGTGCTGGCAGAGCTGCATTAATGCAGGCTCACAAAAGCAGGGAGCGTGGCATTATCACTTCACTCACTTTCAAATTACAGCCTAATGCTGGCTGCAGGCAGCTTGTGACACGTTAACACTCGGTGTGCTTCGCCGGGGCCGGGCTAAATATTTCATGTGGAAAGATTGCAGGGAGATTTGATGACTGAAATAAGTCCTGCTGCCCGGTGGGAAATCATTCCCGGGGAGAGAGGGAGGCATCGGTGGAAAATCAGCTGGAAAGGGGTGATGGTGGTGGTGAGGAGGGAGAGTGGAAGAAGAGCAGGGAGGAGGAGGAGGAGGAGGAGGAGGAGAAGGAGGAGAAGGGTGCTGAGTGCCCGTGCGTGCTGAGTAAAGGCAGTGGGGTGAATAAATCCCGAATAAATCCACACCTTGCCCCCCAGGTACCAGGCTTAAGGTGCCCTGTTGGTGCTTTTAAATGTTGGATAATCCCCCAAAATCCATGAAACACGTGTGGCTATGCCCAGAAAAACGCCGGATTTCAGTTCTTTTCTGCTGTGGCTCATAACCCAGCCCATGACCTGTGCACCCCTCTCCACAGGCTGCCATCCCTCGGATCCCAACCCCACTTCCAGGCATTCCAAAGGCTCTGGCAGCCTTGGCTGGCAGGGAAAGCCCTGATTCACCGCTGGCTTGGCCCAAAGGCACAAACCTATGAATCCTGCCTTTGCCCAGGCCCCAGGAGCTGTGCATTGACTGCTCCTGCAGCAAATGCTCCCAGTTTCAGCTGGAATAAATCAGCCCTGGAGTCAATGGGGTGATGGAAAAACAGACTTGAGCAGGGACAGGAGAGCGAGGCTCAGCAGGGGCTGCTGCACTCCTGCCTCAGCTGCGTTTTGCCTTTAAATCCCTCCTAAAATGAAAATTCCCAACCACAGCCTCCATCCATGCCTTTCCTTACACCCAGCTCTCACCTTTCCTGAGGGGTTTTTATTCTTTTTTTTTGTCTGAGTGGGTTTTTAAGGACTGTTTGGAAGAGTTAACTTTGCACTTGCTGGGGGTTAAGGACTTCCCTCTTCTCCAAGGTAGGAGAAAGGAGCACAGCTTGGATAATTATCCCTAAGGCCACTGCGGATTATTTATAAACTTGGGTTTATTCACCAAACACAAGCTGTTTAACCCCAGTAAATTGTTCTTCTTTAAGAAACTGCAAAAGCTTCTCCTTTTCTTTGCATTTTTCAGGATGTGGAAGGAACAAACCAAGTCTGATCCCAGAGCACGCCCAGGTTTCCTTCCCTCTAGAGCAGAGCACTGGATGTTTTGTGATAAAGCTGTAAAAGGAACTTGGAGCTGCTTTTCTCACCTTTGCTCCTGGATTCCCAGGGTAACCCTCAGGTTTTCCAAGAAGCTGGAGTAGGTGGTGAACAGGGCTGCTTGGAAAATCAGCTTTGGCTTCCCAACACTGAGCAAAAATGAAGCTTCTCCTCTTCCTCAGCCCAGCAGGAATCTCCTCCAAGCCCAAACCTGAGCTGTATCCCAGATAAAAACCCAGAATCCTCGAAAAAGATCCTCAAAAGACGTATGAAATAAAAGTTGTGTGGGTGTTACCTGCATTGGTTTCTTTGTTCTGGCCCCCAGGGCAGCACTGCCCTTGCCCTTCACCTCACCAGGGACAGCTCCGGGAGATTCCAACCCAACCTGACCTGATTGCAGCAGAGAAAGAAAAATCTCGAATTTAATTTTATTAACAAAGGGAAAAAATCGAGTTCAAGTTTATAAAGAAAAGGGATGGAAACACTTGGAAGTCAAGAACTCGAATTACCCATGACATAAACTAAAACCAGCTCCTGTTTTGCAGACAGCTCTTTGGGTTTCCTTGTTGCGATGAATGCAAGAATCCTACGAATTTGACATTGTTTTTACTCATTTAGTCACTAAAAGTGCCTGGTGCCCTCGTTCAGGTGCTGCTGTGGCCCTGCAGCAGCTCCTTCTGTCCCCTCTGGGTCCCACATCCCCCGGACCCTCAGCCTGTTCTGCATTTGTAGGATTTACACTGGGAAAACTCCTCCCTGAGCCTGACCAGGCCGTGGGATTGAACCAGAGCTCTGACAGCCCCCAGGAACTTCCTTAACGCACAAAATACCCTAAAAACCCCATTTCCAAAATCCCATTTCTGTTCAGTGCAACAAAACATCGCACACTATTAACGGGAGGTGCTGCTCTGGATCTTATTAAACACCATCCATATTTTGGGGTGATGTAATTCAAAGCCTAAAGGGGCAACCGAGAAAGGGAACTCTGCCTTTCCCTGGTCAGGTGCTGCTATCTGGTGGCCCAGCACCAGCAGTGCCAGCAGCGTCCCCAACCTAAAATGTATTTAAACCCTCATTTCCCTTCCCCATTTTGTGTGATTAATTAATTATTCATTATTCCCTAGTTATTATTAGGGAGTTCTAATAGCTGGCAATGCACAGGCAGCGTGGGGACACTGAGGCACAGCCCTGCCAGCCTGTCCTAAGCCAAGCTCAGCTGGCTTGGGCTGGGACTAGGGTGGATTTCTCCAGGTTTGTCCAGGGCTGTTTGGGGTCAGGGATAAACCTGGGTTGAGCACTCAGGGATGGTTTTGACCCAAATTCAGCCCAGGGATGGCCCAGACCATGGTGAGGGCTTGGAGCTGGGGGAAGGAGACATAGAGTTTTGGTGATGGATCCCAGCTTTCCTAGGGATAGCTGAACCCCTGCCTGTGAAAGGAAGTGGGGAAAGAATTCCATGATTGCTTTGCTTTTAGTTTTCATTTTCCCCAATTAATTTGCTTTATGTCAGCCCACAGTGCTCAATACCACAGCCAGCTCTGGCCCTACAACTCAATAATGATGTGAAGCACTGGGAAATTGAGGGATCAGGGTTTGCTCTCATGGAGGGGAGGATTCCTGCTGGGATCCTGGACTCCTCGGAATGGCTCAAGGGGAAACATTTCATTAGAAGGGGATGAGGCCCCACATCCAGCACTTAACTCTCTCTGACCCAAAATATTTCTTTAATCATCTCTCCTCAAATTCCTTCCACCTGATACTGTAGTTCCNGTCAGGGATAAACCCGGGATGAGCACTCAGGGATGGTTTTGACCCAAATTCAGCCCAGGGATGGCCCAGACCATGGTGAGGGCTCGGAGCTGGGGGAAGGAGAGAGACAGGAATTTTGGTAACAGATCCCAGCTTTCCTAGGGATAGCTGAACCCCTGCCTGTGAAAGGAAGTGGGGAAAGAATTCCATGATTGCTTTGCTTTTAGTTTTCAATTTGCTTTATGTCAACCCACAGTGCTCAATACCACAGCCAGCTCTGGCACTACAACTCAATAATGATGTGAAGCACTTGGAAATTGAGGGGTCAGTTTGCCCTCATGGAGGGGAGGATTCCTGCTGGGACTCGTAGGAATGGCTCAAGGGGAAACATTTCATTAGAAGGGGATGAGGCCCCACATCCAGCACTTGACTCTGTCTCTGATCCAAAATATTTCTTTAATCATCTCTCCCCAAGTTCCTTCCACCTGATATAGTTCCCACTCAAGTGAAAATTGTTCCTCCACTGCTACTGTTAAAGTACACATTTATACAAATCTGTTTTTTCCTGAGCTAATTATTCCTGAAAAGGTCACCCAAAGCCACCTCCCCAGCCAGCAAATTCTCCAAATCCAGCCACCACTGAACTTTCCTGCAAGGTGAGATGCTTCAGCCAATAAATCTTTAAAGAAAAAATAATTACCCAGTATTTTATAACTGGAAGGTGCAATTTAGAGGTTGGACTTGATCTCAGGTCGTTTCCAACCCAGTTAATTCTATGNCATTTTCCCCAATTAATTTGCTTTATGTCAGCCCACAGTGCTCAATACCACAGCCAGCTCTGGCCCTACAACTCAATAATGATGTGAAGCACTTGGAAATTGAGGGGTCAGTTTGCCCTCATGGAGGGGAGGATTCCTGCTGGGACTCGTAGGAATGGCTCAAGGGGAAACATTTCATTAGAAGGGGATGAGGCCCCACATCCAGCACTTGACTCTGTCTCTGATCCAAAATATTTCTTTAATCATCTCTCCCCAAGTTCCTTCCACCTGATATAGTTCCCACTCAAGTGAAAATTGTTCCTCCACTGCTACTGTTAAAGTACACATTTATACAAATCTGTTTTTTCCTGAGCTAATTATTCCTGAAAAGGTCACCCAAAGCCACCTCCCCAGCCAGCAAATTCTCCAAATCCAGCCACCACTGAACTTTCCTGCAAGGTGAGACACTTCAGCCAATAAATCTTTAAAGAAAAAATAATTACCCAGTATTTTATAACTGGAAGGTGCAATTTAGAGGTTGGACTTGATCTCATGTCGTTTCCAACCCAGTTAATTCTATGATTTCCTGCCACAGGTCAGTAATAACCAGCCAGAAGTTTTTCTCCCAAAAATCCATCCAGACCTCAAATGTTTAAGCAGCACCTGGTTCTAAACCTCTTTCCCCACTGCAGCACGCACCTGGATCACGCTCAGTTAAAAAGTTTTAACCTGTATTTAGGTAATTTTCCCTTTATTTACACTGGTCAGCTGGTACAAACAAGTGAAGGCAGAGACAGTGTGATGCCCATTAAATAGTTTTTATTCTTTAGGACATGAATTGCATTTCCACTCATTTACAGTACTGTAAAGTGCAATGGTATTCATCTCCCACCTGCGCACATTTTCAAGTATTTAAAATGCCCAGAAAAATGGTTTTTTTTGTTTCATTTTTAATTTTTTTCTTTCATTTTTTTATACAGCAGCTCAGTTATGGAGTTTTTAAATCTGGCAAAATAAACCCAGATGTGCCTACAGGATTGGGTCCTTCACTCCAACCCCCAGCCGGGGGTCTCCTCCAACACTAACTGCTAGTGGAATGCATTTCCCGGGGTCCTTAGTCCACCTCCTCGATGGTTGGGCCAGAGGAGGCTCCCCCGGATGGAGGAGCTCCACCCCCCGGGAATCCTCCAGGCATCCCCCCGGGCATCCCTCCTGCGCTCTGGTACAGCTTGGTGATGATGGGGTTGCAAACCTTCTCCAGCTCCTTCTGCTGGTGCTCGAACTCCTCCTTCTCGGCCGTCTGCAAGAGAGACCAGAGAGCTCAGGTGCTGCTGCTGTGCATTCTGGACGCACCTCAAAGCTGAACCAGCACCACCTGGATCCCACATTCCCAGAATCCAGGCTGGTTTAGCCCCACCAAGACAGACTTGCATATGAGACAAGATTATTTCTGCTCCTTTTAGCACCTCACATTGCTCCTGGAGCAGCACAACAGAGCAGCAAATGTTCTCCTTTACTGGAGAACATTTTTGGGAGGCAGCCAGCTGGGAACAGGAGGGATTGGAAACTATTTGTGCTCCCGAGCTGTGGTCGCTCAGACATCCAAGGAAGGTACTTGGACCAACACCAGTCTTTCGACTTCTGGTGGAAACTACGAATGGCTTTGGAATCTCTTTCATCACAGCAACCAGTGCTTCTCCCCCATCCCGAGCCTTCCCTGCAGCTCAGCCAGACCCTGGGAGCTGAACATGCAGTCTGACGTACCTGGTTCTTGTCCAGCCAGTTGATGATCTCATTGCATTTGTCCAGGATTTTCTGCTTGTCCTCGTCAGAGATCTTGCCCTGCAGCTTCTCGTCTTCCACAGTGGCTTTCATGTTGAAGGCGTAGGACTCCAGGGAATTCTTGGAGGACACCTTATCCCGCTGCTTCTCATCCTCTGCCTTGTACTTCTCTGCCTCCTGCACCATCCTCTCGATGTCCTCCTTGCTCAGTCGGCCTGCAGAGAACACAAGTCATGAGTTTGGACTCAGTTCTTTTTAGGGAAGGATCACAAATTCCCAAAGATTATACACAAGTTAGGCTGGGCAGGCACAAGAGGCCCAGAATGTGCCTTCTTAGGAATTCATTAATCACTGAACTTTAAAAAAGGCTCACAGAGATATAAATCCATGTGAGAACGTTGATTACAGCCAAGTTCTGATTGTAACAGAAGGCAGAATTTGACACGGCCATTTTTAAGCACTCTCTCACCCCCTCAGGAAGTGGATCCTTACCCTTGTCGTTTGTGATGGTGATCTTGTTCTCCTTGCCAGTGCTCTTATCCACAGCAGACACGTTCAGGATGCCGTTGGCATCGATATCGAAGGTGACCTCGATCTGAGGGACCCCTCTGGGGGCAGGGGGAATGCCAGTCAGCTCGAACTTGCCCAGCAAGTTGTTGTCCTTTGTCATGGCACGTTCACCTTCATACACCTACAGAGAAAACCATCCAATTATGTCATTAAAGTCATAAAGGACTAATTATTTATTATCTAGAGGGGATGTGGTCGCTCAGACATCCAAGGAAGGTACTTGGACCAACACAAGTCTTTCGACTTCTGGTGGAAACTACGAATGGCTTTGGAGTCACTTTCATCACAGCAACCAGGAATTCACAGATCACAAGAATTTAACACCCCTGGCCTAAAAATTACTTGAAGTGTCAACCAGTGAAAGTACTGCCAGTATCTTGCTATTAAGCCTAGGGCTCTCTGCTCACCTGGATCAGCACCCCGGGCTGGTTGTCAGAGTAGGTTGTGAAGGTCTGGGTCTGCTTGGTGGGGATGGTGGTGTTGCGCTTGATCAGGACTGTCATGACCCCTCCAGCTGTCTCAATACCCAGGGACAGGGGAGTCACGTCCAGCAGCAGCAGGTCCTGCACGTTCTCAGACTTGTCTCCAGACAGGATAGCAGCCTGCACAGCTGGGGGAGAGACAAAACATTAAAAACTCTGCAAAATATACACTGTAAGTTGTGATGATGCACGTGGCTCGCTCAGACATCCAAGGAAGGTACTTGGACCATCACAAGTCTTTCGACTTCTGGTGGAAACTACGAATGGCTTTGGAATCTGATTCATCATTGCAAGTCCAAGGGAAATTCCTACAGCTCTGGAAAGCTTTAGTGATTCAGGTGGAAAACCCAGGGCCCACAGCAGTTTGCACCACCAAGAGCTACTGAGTGTGAGTGATTAATTACCTGCCCCATACGCCACAGCCTCATCAGGGTTGATGCTCTTGTTGAGCTCTTTGCCGTTGAAGAAGTCCTGCAGCAGTTTCTGGATCTTGGGGATGCGCGTGGAGCCTCCCACCAGCACGATGTCGTGGATCTGCGACTTGTCCAGCTTGGCGTCCCTCAGCGCCTTCTCCACGGGGTCCAGGGTGCCGCGGAACAGGTCGGCGTTGAGCTCCTCGAAGCGAGCCCTGGTGATGGAGGTGTAGAAGTCGATGCCCTCGTAGAGGGAGTCGATCTCGATGCTGGCCTGGGTGGAGGAGGACAGGGTGCGCTTGGCGCGCTCGCAGGCGGTGCGCAGGCGGCGCACGGCGCGCTTGTTCTCGCTGATGTCCTTCTTGTGCTTGCGCTTGAACTCGGCGATGAAGTGGTTCACCATGCGGTTGTCGAAGTCCTCCCCACCCAGGTGGGTGTCCCCTGCCGTGGATTTCACCTCGAAGATCCCATCTTCGATGGTCAGGATGGACACATCGAAGGTGCCGCCGCCCAGGTCGAAGATGAGGACGTTCCTTTCAGCACCAACCTGCAGAAAACACCAATTTTTATAACTCAATTCACTTCCTACTACTACTTTAACACTTTACTCACTGGTCAGGCACAGTGACCCCTCCATACCTTCTTGTCCAGCCCATAGGCAATGGCGGCTGCTGTGGGCTCGTTGATGATTCGCAGGACATTGAGCCCTGCAATGGTTCCAGCATCTTTTGTAGCCTGGCGCTGGGAGTCGTTGAAATAGGCTGGGACAGTCACTACTGCATTGGTAACAGTCTGCAAACAGAGCAAACAGCTCAGTCAGGGATGTCAATCCTCACACAGAACTACTTAGCCCATTTTACTTTAGTCCTGGACTCACCTTTCCAAGATAGGCTTCTGCAATTTCCTTCATTTTGGTTAAAACCATGGAAGAGATTTCTTCCGGGTAGAAACTCTTTGTCTCGCCTTTGTACTCGACCTGGACCTTGGGTCTGCCCGCATCGTTCACCACAGTGAAGGGCCAGTGCTTCATGTCAGACTGGACCACAGAGTCATCGAATCTGCGCCCAATCAACCGCTTCGCATCTGCAAAAGATGATTTAATCCTATTAGTGCTTATTCACAATTAAATACGTGAAATCTTTACTATGAAAGCAGAAAACCCCAGACTGCCGTCTTTGAACTAGAGCTGTTAAGACTAAGGTGCAGACACTAAATTTCACCTCTTGGATATGCAGAAACTCAGTGCTATAACCTCTAAAATACTGCAAATGCTGTGCCACAAACCAGGCTGAGACACCTAATTAAGGCTACTCAAGACTCTACCTAGAAAAACCTGCAACAGAGCAAATACTTTCCCTATACCTAATAAACCCTAACTTTAAATTACACAGTTGCATTTAAGTTAGAAATAACTTAGATGTTTTAATTCCTTAAAGAAAGCTTTAACCTTGCTCTTAGTAGTTCTTATAACCAAGAAAAATCTCTTTAATCACTCCCAAGTGTGCCAGCCCTGCAGCCTTACCGAAGACTGTGTTGGTAGGGTTCATGGCCACCTGGTTCTTGGCAGCATCCCCGATGAGCCTCTCTGTGTCTGTGAAGGCCACGTAGCTCGGCGTGGTGCGGTTGCCCTGGTCATTGGCAATGATCTCCACCTTCCCATGCTGGAATACACCAACACAGGAATAGGTGGTGCCAAGATCAATCCCGACAGCTGGTCCCTTCGACATCTTGTCTGAAAAAGAGAAAAAAATAAGAATAGTTTAGTTAAAAGTGAAGCTGGTATAGCTTGCCCAGAGAAACCGTGGCTATCCCAAATTTAAATATTTAAGGGCAGGCTGGATGGGGCTGGGAGGCAACCTGCTCTAGTAGAAGGTGTCCCATTGCAAGGGGCTGTAACTGGATCCCTTCCCGCCTAAACCGCTCTGGGAATTCCGGATGATCCCTGGAATTCCGGCCCCGTTATCCCACGGGGGCCCAGCAGCGCGCACCGGGTGCACTCCCCGCCTCCGCCGCTGGGCGTCCCCCGCACCACGTGGCGCGGGACTCCAACTCCCAGCGCGCCCCGCGCCTCCCGCGCAACGTGACCGCGGCGGCGGGGCGTGTCCAGGGGGCTGCCGGGAAATGGAGTCCCCGCCGGGCGGGCCGCGTGTGCTGGCACAGCCCCAGCCCCGTGCGGCAAGGACTCCCCCCTTCCAGCTACCCCCTCCTCCCCC
>VZTG01001568.1:44255-77214 GCA_013397845.1 Melanocharis versteri
GAAAGAAGGGGGAAGGAAGGGGGAAAGAAGAGAGAAAAGAAGTGGGAAAGAAGGGAGAAGAAGGGGGAAAGAAGGGGGAAGGAAGGGGGAAAGAAGGAAAGAAGAGGGGGAAAGGGAAGAAAGAAGGGGGAGAGAAGGGAACAAGAGGGGGAAGGGGGGGTAAGAAGGAGGGAAAGAAGAGGGGGAAAGAAAGGAAAACAAAAGCAAAGAAAGAAGGAAAGAAATAGAAAAGGAAGGAAAGGAAAGAAAACCACCCCCAAACCCTCTCAGAACCACAACGGAGAAACAGCTTTAATTTAACACCATAAAAGAATATGCAAATGCTTCAAAATACTGAAATCGCAAATGTGAGAGAAAACAGTTGGTTGAGGTCTGTGCTAATTTGCCCGGGGGGAGGAAAGGGACTTTCATCTTCTGTAAAGTCTTCGCAAAGATTCTCACAGTCAGGAATTTTGTCGGTGATATTTCACCGAGACTTTAAAAGCTTTTTAGAACAACCTTTGAAGAAACTTAAAGCTACTTATAGTTACTTAAAACCGTGGTGCAAAGACGTGGGAAACTGCGAGAAGGGAGTGTGGGAGGTGGGGTTAAATAAAAGACGTTACCTGATTTCATTCGGTGCCTCCTCTTCCTCGTATCTCTTCTTTTCTTTCCTCCTTATCGTCAGCCTCACCACCAGGAAAAGGAGGGAGAGCCCCACCACCACTCCACACACTGCCCCGGCGATCATGCCGATATTTTGTGCATCTGTTTGTCCAAAAAACAAATGTATGAGTTTGTGAACCCTTGGTGTGGTGAGATTCTGGTCCACGCTACAAGTCCCAGCGCTGGGTATAACTCAGGACAGGACGTTGTAGTTTATTTTTTCAGGTGTGTCTCCACAGAGAAGTTGAACCAGTTTATCTTCAGCTAAAGCTGAGCTGACAGCCAGCGGAGCAAGCACCTCTGGAAGGGTGAAACCACAAGTGCTGTGCCTTCAGCTGTGGGGCAGAGTTGACAAAAGGAGGAAAAATCCCCTTCTAAGAGCACAACAATGCAGGAAATACAAAGCCAGGACAGCCCACGTGTGAAACACGGCAGCGCCCCAGAGGCAGAACAATGTGTGATCTATAAATGTTTCCCCATGAGGATTTTTTTTCCCTTCAACTCCCCTTAAATGATTACAACGCACTTGCAGAATGAATTATTCAAATGTGGAGAAAAAGTGCCCTGACTGAGGCAGACAAAGGAGGAAAGGAAAACCATCCTGTGCGGGGCATTTTCCATCCAAACCAGCCAAAGTAATGAGAGAACATTCCCCATGGATTATGGGCCCTTGGCTGATAGTTTATGACATCCTCTTCTGATAAAAGTGGTCAGGTTGGGCTTGGCTGAAAGTTGTTTCCTTCAGCTCAGTCCCTCCGGAGGGTTTAGCAAAGCCAAGTGAGGTTTTAGACCAGTTCAGTTCAATTGGCATAAAAGCTGCCTGGATGCTTTTGCTTCACATGCCTGAGGCAAACCGGTTTTCCTTATTCCATATTCCAGTTCTTTCAGGCTTGGCTGGGCAGAAAAATTCCAAAGCTATGGAATCTCCAGGAGGAGACTTCTTTGTAAGGAATCTTATCACAGCAGGTCCGGCTTTGAGAGCTGCTAAACTCCATTGTTTGGGTTTGGGTGATAAACTCAACCCTTTTCCTGCTATGGAGATGCAAAGGAGACCCTGCCGAGAGCTGCACACACCCTTGGTGGGGTTAATCAGGGGATTTTAACCTCTGCTCTTCAGGACACAAATGGCTAAACCCGGTTAAAACTGAACTATCTCAAAAGTTACTTTTTATCCTGCAAATTATTCCATGTCCCAGTCAGCCTTTCCAACTGCCTTTAGATATTTTGCTGTCCCAAGTGCAACAAATTTGTAATTTGGAATGATGGAATATCCAGACAGAGAATTCATATCTGAGAGTCACTTCATGCAATCACTCCAGCCAGAAGAACCCCTAACTCACCATTTTCCCTGCTTGTATTTCCTGAATCATTCTGAAAATCAACATTTCAAACAGACCCAGACATCTAAAGTGACAAAACCCTCATTTGGGCTCAGGTTGTGATGTTATCATTTTAGGTGAGGGCTGCTGTGCGAATCAGAAGTGCAATAAATAAGATTTCTATTTTTATGCGATTGAAGTACAAAAGGGCAAAGGTGTGGAGCAGGTGGGAGAGCTGGGTGGCAGCGTGTCCCGCGTGGAGCAGGGCCATGCTTCTGGGTGAAAGGAATGAGGGATGTGTGGGTCTGCTGGCAGATAAAACCGGCACTGAGAGAGGAAAGAAACAATGGGAAGGATTCCACTGATTGATGGACAGAATGAGAGAGATTTGTCTTTTCAAACGAACCGTGGGTCTGCTGATAAATAAAGNCCGAGGGCGGTACTTACGCTGCACTGTCACCTGCACCGCGCAGCTCTCCTGCCCCGCCTCGTTGGTGGCCACGCACTGGTACAGCCCCGTGCTCATCCGCGTCAGGTTCTTCAGCAGGACCTGCCCGGGGTTCGAAATGTCTGCGACGGGAAAAAAACACCACCGGCATTAATCAGATCCGAGAAATTAATTAGGAGTAATCGGATGGACCGAGAAATGTCAGCCGTGGGTAGGGCACAGGGGCACAGATTGATCTGGGGGGTCGAATCCACTCCAGAACAATGCAACTGGGGAAAGAAGGGGGAAAGAAGGAAGAAAGAAGGGGGGAAGAAGGGGGAAAGAAGGAAGAAGGGGGAAAGAAGGAAGAAAAAAAGGAAGAAAGAAGGGGGAAAGAAGGAAGAAAGAAGGGGGGAAGAAGGAAGAAAAAAGGGGGATAGAATGAAGAAAGAAGAAGGATAAAAGGGGGATAGAATGAAGAAAGAAGAAAGCAGAAAGAAGAAAGAAGAAAGAAGGAAGAAAGGAGGGAAGGAAGGGGGAAAGAAGGGGGAAAGGTGGATCATCCCCCCAGGTGCAGCCGCAGCGGTGGGAGGAGGGTTGGAGCGTCACTGTCACCGCCACCCAGTGATCCCAGAGCTCCCAGGGAAGCAGTGCCCCGACTCACTGACTCTGGAGTTGGGCGGGAGGTGCTCGGCTCTCTCGTCCTCCTCGCTGATGCGCTGCCAGCGGTAGGAGATGGGCGCAGTGCCCGAGGCGGAGCGGCACTGCAGGGACAGCTCCTTCCCTTCCAGCATCTCCCCCTCCAGCCAGCACTTGGGCTTGGAGGGTTTCTCTAGAAGGAGCAGGAGACAGGTCATGCAAGCAGAGCACTGTTCAGTGGAAACCCTTCCTTCGGCATTTAAACAGCTTCTGAGAGCTGCCTTCTCTGGAATGCGTTAAGGAATCACACCAGTGATGGTTTTTAGGGGACTAAAAATCCTTCTTTTTTCTCTCTCTCTCTCTCTTTCCTCTCTCTTTCCCTTTCCTTTCCTTTCCTTTCCTTTCCTTTCCTTTCCTTTCCTTTCTTTCGAGAACATCTTTCCCTCCCTTCACTTCTCCAGCTCTTCCTTCTCCCCACAGCACCCAGCAGGCCGCAGGATTCTTCCACAGGATCACAGTGTGTGAAAAGCTGAGCAATAAACTGAGATCAGGGCAGGGAAATGCCAACCGCAGCTGCTCGTTTGTCACCTCCCCTGGCCGGGGTCAGGTCGGGGTGCGGGACACGAGCTGCCAGTCCCCAGCAGGAGGTGTGGGCAGGGCGATCGCCAGCTGAGATAGAATATCAGCCTGCTTTGGGTGATGAGATCACGGCGATCATTTGGAAAGAATGGGTTTGCGTTTAATCACACCGACCTCAAACCGGTCCTTTAGGCTCTTCCTGTGGCCCGTCCTTTGCCAAAAAATGCAAAGGCAGATACAAAGTTGGGCACTGCAACCCGATCTTGAGGCGTCTTTGTGTATTTATACCCCGCTGGAGCAAATCTCTCCCCAGGAAGGGAGTGTGGATTTCTTTTTTTTTCCCTTTGGGAGAACAATCAACTGTCCTTACCTACAACCTTGAGGGTGATGCGAGCCCACTCGTACTGCCCGGCGTTCTTGACCTTGCAGATGTATTTCCCTGCGTCGCTGGACTGCAGGGAGATGATTTGTAAGGAGGCATCTCCAGCGAGGAAGTTGGAGGTGAAGGAAACGCGGCCCTTCTGCTCCTCGTTCAGGTCATCATAAACGCGGCCTCCGGAGTAGGTGATCACCTGAGGAGCAGAGCAGACACTGAGCTGGCATTTTATTTTCACGTGGAACAACAAATCCGAGTGTTTCCAGGAGCTGCACATCACGTTAAGTGACTTGTCAAGGGTCACAGGAAGCCTGGGGCAGGGTGGGAAAGCAAACCTGGGTTTCTACCCCGGGAATGATGCAAAAAGTGTGTTTATTTCTGCTGGAGATTTATATTGGGCATTTACACAAGTGTCAAAATAGGCATCGGTTTATGCCACAACACATCAAAGCAGTCTGGAGGTTTGGCTGTGCTAATTTAAGTCACTGCAGACTTAATTTTTATGAGGACTAAACTACTGTGTTTTGTACTGAAACCAAGGATTCCAAAACTGGGCCTGCAAAATCCAAGGTTATTTTGAAAGCCTGAAGGGCACTTCTGAACTTGATCTAATGAAGACCGACTACACTTAAAAAAAAAAATTCCATTGTAACACAACCTGTTCCAGCACAGCACGTATGGATATCAAATAACTTCTCCACATTCTAAATCTCCCTAAACCAGCTCTGTTTTCTAAACACTGCTCTCATCAGCAGAATAACCTGCGCCGATCATCACGGGAGTGCTGTCAAACCGAGGGCTGGTGGCGTGGAGGCAGAAATAAAGTGATTTTCTCGGCTAACCCACCGCTTTCTGCACGGTCTCGGAGATGTGCAGCAGCCACTCGATGTCCAGGCTGCCCTGCTCCAGCAGCCCCAGGCGGTGGTGGCACGGCAGGGTCACGTTTTCTTCAGCCACTCGCTTGAATTCGGTCTGAGCCTCGCAGAGCCAAACAGAACAGGAAGCTGGAAGACAAACGCCGCTGGTCAGAGCTCAGGGTGCATCTCTGGTGGGGTTTTTTGCTGGTTTCTTCCTCATTTTCTTCCCAGCAAACTCCCCAGCTCGGCTTCCTGCACAGATTGCAGCTGATTTAAGGAGACATCTCTACAAACTCAGGCATTTTCACACTGGGATTGAAGCACGAGCAGATGGCTTCACACTCCGGAGCTGTCAGTGCTCCCACACCCTCTGCACACTCCAAATTCCAGATAACCTCCCCAGCTCCGCCCTCACCTCTCATTACCTGATTTCAAAAGCGGTATTTCCACCCAGGAAAGCTTCAATTTATCCCTACATCAGTCTGAAAAAGGCTTGGAGCCTGTTCCCTGTCACCAGTGTCTCTTCCCTAACACCGGATGATATTAATGTATTTCAGAAATAAGAAACCAGCCTGGGAAGAGGAGGGTTAAACTTAAGAAAAACATGGAATAAGTAGGATTGGGAAGTATCTTTGAATAGCAACGTCCAAAAAAAAAAAGAGTTGTCAAAAATGGTTTGTCAGGGTCTAAAAAAGAAATATAAAGGGAAGTGCGAAGCGGACCCACTAGAGGGAAGCAGAGCCCTCGGAATGTGAGACAAAATCCTCCAAAAAGTGCGTGAACGCCCTAAAACCTGGCCCAGGAGACGAGGCACCGCAGGGAAGTGGGATGTCCAGGCAGCACCGCGTTAGGCACTGTCTGCTCGGGTTTTTATTCTGCATCCGTGCAAAAACTGAACCAAAATCCGCGATCAAGTCTTGGCTTTGCCCATCTCCGACTTGTAAGTATGGACTCACCACGGGAAGTTCAAACTCAATTAAAACTGACCCACGAGATCAGAGGAAGGGAAAGGTACAGGCACTGGGGTCAGGGATCCCCCATCCAAATCAAAAATGTCCCAACCAAATTTCCGTGGGTCATTGATGCCGTTTGCCTTTGGGGTGTAAATCTCCACAGGGCACTTGAGTTGTTCTGCAGTTCTGCTGTTCAAAACAAAACCCTAAACCCATTTCTTTTTTCCCTGCGAAATGAAGTGGGAGGAAATATTTTGCTTCCTGGGCCAAATATTGCGAAACTGCTGAAAATTGGGGAAGTTTGCAGCACTGGGAAGTCCCACATGTGACTGAACACACAGTCCTGGGAGGACAGAGCAGGAGCACAAGAGGTTCCAGTTGCACAGGCTGGATTTGTTCCTATACTTTTTATATTATTATAAACTATTTATATACTTTTATGCTGTTTAAACAGTGGATCCTGAACCTTCGAGTGAAAACAGACAGAAAATTTACATCCAGCATGACGCTTCCTCTTTTCCCATTTTTTCAGGCCCAGCTTTTAGAATATTCCTTCTGTTCCTGCTGCCATTCTCAGATCTGCCTCTGAGTTACCATGGCCATCCCCCAGCCGCCGAGATTCTGATATTTGATTTATCCTTCCCAAACACTTTCTCAAGAATTATCATCTACTACCTGAAATACCCAGAATTTTAAGGCAGGTGGAGCCTTGCCAAAGCTTCAGCTCTCCTGGCAGTGAAAGCTCCTTTCCAGCCACATTAGCTGCTTTCTTTAAAGGGAAAAGTAATCCAGTTTATCACTGGATTCGCTGCTCTCAAAGCTCCATCTGCCAAATACAATTAGAATTCCTGCCCAGGACGAGTCCAGCTTTTTCCTGGAGCCCACGTTGCTGCGGGCTGCCCTCATTAGCGCCGACGCTGATCAATAACCTTAATTTAGGCACCACAACGGGGACATTCACGCGACATTTGCAACATTTCCCAAGCCCTGTGGAGCTCTGAGGGTTCGTGCAACACCTCGCAGGTGTTCTGAGTTTTAAAACTTCATCCTGGGCGAGGTTTTTCATGTAAAATTATAAATCTTTTGCGGGATTGTGGCAGAGTTTTCATTCCTTTCTGGCTTAGACAGGCTGGGTTTAGCAGAGCTCACACCTTAGAGGAATTCTTGCTGCTCCCAGCAAATATTTCCGGATTTAAAGAAGTGCCCTGTGCCTATAAACTCGTCATCTAAATGGGGAGAAAAATCAGGGAGACATCCAGTGGAATAGGGACAAATTCCTAGAGCACCCTTTATTTTTTCAAAGAATCAGCAATAATTCAGAACCGATTCACCGCTGACGCAATAACCAGACTCACACACCGTGCAAACTTTCCCATAACATTATTAGAAAAAAAAATCTTATTTAAAAAACCCTGATTTGCCTCTTTAATCCTAATTAATGCTTTAACAATGCCTGAAAACTCCCAAAGGAGTTTAAGTTTTGCAGGTTCTCTAGGCAGGACTCTCACTTGATTTCCTTTCAGTCACCCATATGTTGAAAGGAAGATAAAACAGCCTCTTACAATTACCCAACGTAAGGGTCGGGTAGAGAAATTACCCACAAAAAATCCCAAGGAAGCTCAACATGAGCAAATCTCATATTTTCCATAGTTTGGGTGCGGTCTCGCTGCAGCAAACAGGGATGAAATGGTGATTTATGTTTAAATATGTGCTGAAATTAATGGCACATGAGAGAAAAAGGAGATAGAAACAGATGCAGGTCCCTTCTAGGTTTTATTATCCAAAGAAGAATAAACACCCCCTGAAGCTGTATTTGTGTAGGTGAGATCTGCCAAGGACAGGCCAAATAAATGAGATATTTTTAACCATTTTTCCCCCTCCCCAGCTGAAGTTTCATTTAAAAGACTGCCAGAGCAATGTCTGCCCCTTCCAGCAGCGGCTGGGTTGCAAAGGGATTTATTTAGGGATTTATTTATCCCTTTGCTGTTCCAAACCTTCCCTCACAAAGCTCCGCAGCCCTGGGTGGCCTCGAGGGCTGGAGCCTGCGCCCAGGGGATGAAAAAAGGGATGATTTTCCCAGAAATCCCATCCAAAAGTAATGCCACATTTCTGCCGGCTCCGCGGTTCTTGCCCAACAAACCCTCTTCCCCCTTCCACATCCTGTGGGCAGCTGGGAAGAATTCGGGAATCGCTGCTTTTGGCTTTGCTCAGCTCCTGTCCCATGACTCCAGGAGGAGGTGGGATTGGTTTTCCTGCTTATCCCAACTATTTTATTTTTTTTTAATGCTTTTGGAAGCATTGGCCTGGAGGCTTTGGGTGGCACAGCGGAGGGGAGGAGCAGCGAGCCGGGGTGAGTGTTCCCATTGTCCCGAGGACAATAACTCACCCCGCACCCTGCAGACCACGGACAGCCATCCTCTCACCCCTCCCCGTGTTGAAATCTCCAAGGAAAACACGGCGACAAAGATTTGAATCGAGCCCGAAGCCATCCAGACAGTGCCCACACAAGCACGGGCGGACCGGGGGAAGGACTCAAAGGGGTTTTCAGCCCTCCCAGCCCCTCCTGCTTTGCACACATGGCACGGTTTAAATTTAAAAAAAAAAAATTATGGACAACAGCCTGGATCCCTCAGCAAAGATGTCAGTCTGGAGGAATTCCTCAGAACTCGTTTCAGCATTTTAAGGACTTCTCCTTGTGAGTGTGTGTCATAAAAGGGGTGGAATTTCAGCAGAATCAGCCCTTTGAAGTGGGTGCAGGGGGAAGGAGCCTGTGCAACACAGCAAGCAGCAAATGCTGAGTAAACTGAGACTGTGTTTGGCCTTATCACAAATTCTGTCCCTCCAAAGCTGCGTTTTCATGCCTGAATCCTTACCAGGATCCCACATTTTCACGTCCATGCTGTGCTGAAGCTCAGTTTATTTCCATACCCGTTACAATTCTATGTATGTACATGTCCCAACATCAAATATACATAACCAGACAAGCAGAATCAAAGGGGAAATAAATGCTTTGCTGACGTTTTTATTTGTAGGCAAATTCCCATCCTAAAAGCTAAAGAGCTTCCAGACTTAAATCTTTCATTAGGTTCAGAAGGTTTGAATTAGGGAGCAATGCTGAAAATAGATTCTGCTATTTAAAAAGTAATAGGTTGTGCTGTATCCCTTAACTGCTGGAATTAGGAGGAACAGCCTAGAAAAGATTCAGGGAATCAAGATGAAAGAAATGCACAATAATCCTTTGGATGGCCGAAACCATACCTACACCAAAGCTCACTTAAAATGGGAATATCCAAAATGGGTTTCCAACAATTTCAGCTTCTTCAGGATCATCTGTGCAGTTTGTCCTTCAGCAAGGCTGTTTATCATTTATTTTGGCTTTTTGTCGAAGATGAGATTGGTAACAGACTATTCCTGAGGTCCAGGGAGGAGCAGAAATGCAACCTGCAATTTTCCTGCAGCTCCAGACGTCGGAAGTGACTCAGGAAACGCCTGGAATGTGCTGCTGAGGAGAACTTTCCTCCGCACACCAGCCAGAGCAGGAATTGCAGTGGTATCCGCACACACAGTTTGTCCCCTGTCGGAACAATTCCCAGCTCACCTGTGATAGGGGCTCTGCCTGCTTCTGTTCATTAGGATCAGAGCGTTTCCGGGGCTCAGGTGTGGCAGGAACAGTGAACCAGCCCTGGTGCCAGGGCACATCTCGTCCTCCCTGCAACAGGAGCTGTGCCCTGCGGACGAGTTCTCCAGTGCATCGTTCTGTGGGACACTCCTAAAAGTCATCCTCGCGTCTGCGTGACTCCTCGGAGTGAAAATGGGATCCTTCCAAGCAGGAAGGTTTGTGCCTGTGGTCCTGAGTCACACACTCTTCCCAAAATCCGGGCTGGTGGAAAAACCACCTCGGCACATCCAGAAATCCCATGCTATAGCTGCTCTCAGCCAGACCCGACCTGCTGAAATACTTCATTTTAGGAAAAATTATCCAAATAAGCAAGAACTTCCTACTTAAATCAGCCCAGAGAGAATAAACATCCACAGAGCTACACCAGAGTGTTCCTTCAGCTGAATAATCCTGCATTTGCCTCGATATTTTGTGTTAAAATCAAAGTAACTGGAAACAGAATGTGTCTGGATTAGGCCTATGCAGGAATAATATGTTTGGGAGTTAAAAACAAGACCGAAAAGGACAGCCTGCCATGTTGCAGCTCGGAACCCCTCCCTCATGCCAGGAATTTAGGACGTTTCACATCTGTTGGAGTCTCATCCTGCTGAGGCCTTGTAGGAAATGATTTACGAAGTTTCTTTATGAAACAACAAGAGCCTGCCCCCCATGCAGTGCTAACGAGAAAAACCCTGAGCGTTTTGCAATCAGCAGATTCAGAATTTTAGCTGCTGGAGCAGGAGCCTGACAACGACTTTTATGGCCAAGGAATTCCATCTTGAGTGAAGCTTGCAGGGCTGCCTGCGTGGCTTGGGAGTTAAAGCAGCGAAGTGCTGAAGACACCGCAGACGAGTTCCACACTCCAGTGTTTAAGGCTCAGTGGGCCTTGAAATTAAACTCTGGAGAAACCAAACATCTTCCCCCACTGGTGCTGCTCAGCAACGATGACAGACACAGGCACATGAGGGCTTTCATGTCCCCTTGGACTCTCTCCCCTGTTTTTTTTGCTGCGGGTAAAGCAGGACGAGGGAAAGCTGTGTTGGTTTATCCCGGCGTTATGAGGAGAACCCAAGAAGGTCGACACCCCCCCTCGTGCTCAGACCACACCAGTTACCCGGACAGTATTTCAGGCCAAAATAAACATCAGGCAGCGTCTTCTTGCAGACAGCTCTGCCGCATTCCTCGCACGAGGGAGGAGAGGCTGGAGGCGGCCGGGTCTCCTGAGGGTGATTAAGGGAGCGCAGGCTGTGCCCTGGGACATGTGCTCTGTGTTCCTTGGCTGGCACAGACACACAGGCCAAGGGTGGCCTTCTCCAGAGAGCTCCAGTGCTCCCAGTGACCACGGGCTGGCCCCAGCACGCTGCCTGCAGCCGCCCCCCCTCCGCTGCCTTCAGTCGCAGGAATTCGGTTGCGGAGCGAAAGCATCCCAAATACGAAAAACGCCAGATGAAAGTCAGCTCCCCCTCCCTGAAGCGGGCTGTGGTGAAAGAGAGGGGTCAGCCCAGCCCCACGCCGACCCACAGGGCGCTGCAGAGCCTCTGCAATTGGAACCACATGTGCTGAGGCTGGGGGAGGCTGTGCAAACAGCGAGCGCAGGGCAAGAGTCCTGCACGCGGCCGAGGTTCCAAGTGGTGACGTGAAGCGTTTGGAATTGAGACTGCAGAGGAGTGAGCTCGGCCCAGGGAGAGCAGAAAAACCAACATTTCACAGAGCAAAGCCTCTGGGTTTTAGAGGTTTGCAATGGCTGAGCAGGAAGGGGGCTGGAATTGGGCTGGTGGTGATTTACCAGCAGAAATATCAACGGTGCCCAGCAATCCTTCCTTGGGAAGTCTTGGATGAGCCAGGGAAGGGACGTGGGATGGCTTTAGCAGCACAGCAGCAGTGCACGCCCTGTGTGAGGAAATTCACTGCTGCTGGTGTCTGAATGAGGTGGTTCATCAAATGCCCCCAGCAGAAAGCGTTCAGTGTTCCTCGGGGAAAACTTAAGGATTCCTTTGTGGATTAAAGACAAGTGAAAAACCAATCCCGCAGCACCCAGAGACCGCAGGCAACCAGAAATCTTACCTACAATAAAAAGGCAAAATTCTGTCCCTGGAAATGCCAAAGTGAGCCTTCAGCACCAACCCACATCGAACCCAAAGTCATGAGAGGCTTGGGAATCTCAGGAAAAAAGCATTGAAGCACTCTATTAACCAAGGAGCTTCCCAGGCAGCCAGCAGCTCTGGATGTGCTTTCCTTTCTCTCATTGCACTTCAAAAAATCAAGTGCAAGTAGGAAATTCTGGCTTTCCATCCCTGGAGACTCAAGAACAGAAAACAAGGCACCAGCACTGCGTCTCCCAATTTAATGGTTCACGGAGTGCCTGTGCACAGGAATGTGTGAAATCCCTTTGCCTTTGGTCCAGGCAGTTTTATCAGGGAATGGGTCCAGGTGTCTCCAGTTTCCAGCACCAGCTCGGCCGAGCCTTCCAGTGATGCAGCTGGGAGTTTGTCAGTGCAGATCTCAGATTCCTGGAGGGAAGAAGCACCGATGGCTGTCTGATATTCCCTTTTTTTCCAGGCATCTCTGGGCTGCTTTGTGTACTTTAAAGCTTTGAAGGCAAGAAAACCTAAACATTCCGTCCCTAAACATCAGAAATTTCGCTCCTTTTGCCTGGTTTCAAAAAGTCTAAGAGGAGGAAGATGGTTTCAGTCTGAATTTCTAGGATTTCTTTTGTCTGGGGAATATTCTTAGGCCTCAGTCTCGCAGGGAATCTCTTGTTGCTGTCAGTTCAGGGCCACGCAAATGAAGGCACACAGAAATGAAGTTCTCTGCCCAAGGCAGACACGGAGCAGAATCCAGAATACAAACCCAAAGAGACAGCAACAAAACTGTTTTCAAAGCAGTATTTGTCCATCAGATCTCTCCTCACCCATTTTGAAATTCAAGGAGAAGGTTGCATCAGCTAACTCTGAAAATTGGGGGGATTGAAAGAGACTCGAGAGATTGATAAGGATTCCCAATAAAAATATTGTGATGAGGATTCCTTCTCCTTTTTTTTTATCCCTTTGCATCAGGGTGTGAGGTTTTAATCAGAAGGCAGTGAACTGATTGTGCTTTTCTGCTGCTCAGTGTCCTGGAAATTCAGGTTGTTCTAAATCGGCCCAAAAAGGGACCAGGAAACTCAAGGTATTCACAGGTGAGCTTCATCCCTCCCTGCAGGAGGGAATTGAGGCAACAACTGGGGAGCTCAGCCACCCCAGTTTGCTGCCTTTGGCTCCATTCCCTCTTGTGACCCTGGAAATGCAAATAACCCCAGGTTTACATCTGCAAACCCCACAAAATCTCCTTTCCTGCAAGGAATTTGGATGATTGCCATTTACTGTTCCAGTGGGTTCATTTTGGCTTTGAAATTTCCCAATGTCCTGGAGCCAGAATTGCCACGAGAAGCCACCAAAATATCTGGCTGCTCTCTGCAGCTTTCCCTCCGATCCCGTTCCCAGCGGGGTTGGATGAAGTTTTAAAGCCCAGCCTCCACTCCCTGCTCAGCCCATGCCCGTTCCCTCCACGGGATGTTCACTTGTGGGCTCCTCATTGCACATAAGCAGCTCTGACATCTCGCTCACCCACTACAAGCGCCACTAATACGATACAAAATGAATGCCTAATGTATTAACACTCTGTCACTTTTCATCTCTGCTCAGCCTCAAACCCTCGGCCACAGCTGCCCCGAGGCACAAAATGAACAGTGGCAGCTCCTCCCCATCACCCCCAGAAGTCTTGTAAGGGAGATGTTAAACTCTGCAGCACTTCAGAGGTGGGGACAAGGTACAATCTCCACGGGCTGAGCAGCAGCAGCTTCACTCAGAGCAGTGATGGTCACGCTGTCAACCCACTGCTTGCAGCCTCTCATCAGTTCTACTGCAGGCAGGATCAATTATTTTGTATTAATCCAGAGGTCAGAAAATGAAAGGAACCTCATTCAGAAGCTTCATTCATTCTTAAGCTGCGCCAGGGGAAGTTAAGGTTGGATGTTAGAAAGAAATTCTTCACTGAAAGAGTGGTTGGGCACTGGAATTGTCTGCCCAGGGAGGTGGTGGAGTCCCATCCCTGGAGAGTTTAACAAAGCCTGCACGTGGCACTCAGTGCCATGGTTTGGTTGATGAGGAGGTGTTGGGTCATAGGTTGGACTTGATGATCTTAAAGGTCTTTTCCAATCTTGTTAATTCTGTGATCCTGTAATTCTGTAATCCTCATCTTTCACTGGCTTTAGTATGAACCAGAAATTCAAATAAAGGATCGAGCTCTGAATCCTCAGCACTGGGGTTCAGCTCCCTCCCTGCCCTTTCCCTGGAGTTTGGCACAGCCCTCTACCAGCTGCAAGCAGACTCTGAGAATATGAACGGATTTTCTCTCACTTTTTCCTCTGTTAGCAGGGGTTGAAGCATCTGGACGTGGCAGTGAGCTCTCAGAGTGGAGATGTGGAGCTCTGCACCCAGTCTGTGAACCAGCACTGCCCGTGGGGATCACTGAGGAATGCAAACCCCACTGGAGGGGCTGGGAGAGACCCCCAGCTGCATTTTAGGGAGCTGGAATCTCACAGGGAATTCACTGCAGCTCTGCACTCCCTGTGTGAGTTCACGCTGCGCTGAGCACGGTCTCACCTCGGATTTGTGCTCCAAATGATCCCAAATTCCTTCCCAACGACACTTGCAAGCCAAGGATTGGACTGAACACCACTCCTGAGAACCTGAATTGACTTTAAAAGTATTTGGAAAGGATTCTCCCTTTCCAAAGGGGAGCACAGCAGCTCTTTTAACTGACAGCACCACACAGCTGCTGCAAGCGATCCCAAAATCCTGAAATTCAGGAAAACTCAGACACAGGGAACAAGGAAATGCTATTTAACACAATGTATGACAGATTCCTGCATATTTCTATACATATATATATGCTTTTGTTTTCAGTGACCCAAGGTGTGCTCGTGCAGTGACAAGAGGCAGAGACAAAAGCCTGAGGGGGACTCTGCTCCCCACAGGGTTCCAGCCTGGGAGCTGAGGGCCAAATCCCAACTCCTGGATCCATTCCACTTGACAGCAGCCCACAAACCTAAAAAGGGCACGGCCAAACACAATAAAAAGTGCAGCAACACTGCTGCAGCCTAAGAAACAGCCTAAGAAAATGAAGAAATACTAATTTTTGGTTTGCCTCTGTCGAAATTCTGGGAGATTTAAAAGCATCTGGGAAATCATGTTTATTGTTTATTTGAAATCATGTTTATTGGTTGGTTTTGGGGTTTCTTTTTTTTTACTTATTTACTTAGAAACATGTATAGTTTTAGGGTAGATGTATGAAAATCCTGATCTTTAAAAGTTCAAAGCATGGGTTAAGTCACCGAGTAGGATGCTTGGAAGAGGCATAAGGACTAAACCAGAAATCAGCTCCATTTCCTCCATTTCCATTCCCTTCCCTCAGCAAGATCCTCAAATTATGACTTTCCAAGTCCAATTTTAGCAGCCTCTCAAAAATGCAGGTGGGAAGACCGAAAATAAAACTTCAGTCTTCCTTGATGTAAAATAAAACCTGCAAACTGTTGTGGGGGACAGAGAGGGATGATATTCCGGAGGCAGAGAGTTCTGAACTCGTTCCTGATGGTCACATCCAGCTGTTTCTGCCATAGGGATGAGGTTGGCAGGGAAGCAGATGTTCCTCCCTGCCCACCACGGGCTCCCCTGCCAGCAGCTGAGATGTTACACTGATTTTTCATGTTTGCAAATACCAAGGGTCCTGCAGAGCCACCGGATCTGTGAAAGCCCAGGGCCGTGGCTGGGGGGGACCCCGAGCGAGAAGATTTCGAGCGTCGCGCCTGCCAAACGCTCCTGTGACCTTTGCTGGGAAAGAGCAAAGCAGCTCCTGGCACGGGGCCCTCCCTGCAGAGAGGGATGCCCCGAGTGAGGCTGGAGAGGCAGAGACCTTTGGAAAGGCAGGAATTGGGGATCAGCCTAAAAAACCCCTGGCTGAGAGCTCCAGCACGTCACGGAGCCCTGGAGAGCCAGCTCGGAGCTTCCAGGGTGCTGAGCAGCAAGAGGGGCTCGGAGGGGAGGAGGAGGAGGGTGCAAATGGGATTCAGGCAGCAGCTGAAGCATTCTGCTGATGGGATGTGAAAAGGTCAGGGATCTGATGGGGAAACACGCTGGAAAGGTCGGGTGCAAGTGAGGAGTGAGGCCGGGAGGAGCGGGGGGCTCTCGGGACCGGCTCTGCCACCAGGCTGGGTTTCCCCCTCCTCTCCAGCCCATCCTCCGAGCCTTGAAACCATCACTGAACTTTTCCCGTGGCCTGAGTCAGACCGAGGTCCCCAGCACGGCTTGACCAGCTGATTTCCTCAACACCAAGAGGGGTTTTTATCCACAGCCCTGATTTTCACAAAGCTGATGCTGAATAAATGTTGGGAAAATTGGAGAAAGCAGAACCCAGACTATATTACACTGTTCCCTTCTTAGGAACAGCTCTTTTGGGTTTTGTTCCATCAAAACATCATCTTCCAGGGCCACTTTTTGAGGACAACAAAATACCTGCAGCTCCCACAATAAACTGATATCTGTTTTACCAGAAGTGCTTTAGAACCCCAGGACAGAGGAGGTCAGAAGGAACCTCCCAAGACAATCCAGCCCAAATTCTGCTCCAAGCAGACACTCAGGCCCTCGACCATCTTCGTGGCCCTTAGCTGGGCTCACTCCAGTATTGATCTCCCACCGGGGAGCCCCAATATTTGGGCAATATTTTAGCTCGAGTTGAAAGAGACCCTCAAGCCCTGATGCACAAGTTGGATTTCCCGGACAAGCTGCAGCTTCTCTGCTCTCACTTCTGTCCTTTCCAATCTGTGTAAGAAAAGCTGCAGTGCCTCGGGGGGGAATGTGTAAAGCTGACAGAGGGAACAAGAAAATTAAAGGAATCAGAGCCAGACTTCTCAGAGGTGCACGGCTGGAAGGGAGAAGTCCTAAACAGGGGAATCCCAGTCAGATTTTAGGGGAAAAAATCACGATGAGAACAATCAAACACTGCAAGAAAGGCTCACAGGTTGTGGAATCCACATCCCTGGGGCTGTTCCAAACTGGGCTGGCTGAGCTGGTGGGAACTGGCCCTGCTTTGAGCCAGACACCCTCAGAAATCCCTTTCAATTTACACTGTTCCATGCCAAGCTCCGAATCTGGAGTAAGAGACAGATCCGTGAGAGTCAAATCCCACTCCTTAAACCTTCAGCTTTCACTGCAGCTTCTAAACTGCCCCCAAAAAACACAGAAAGCTCTTCTCCCACTACAGAGAAGTCCCTGAAGTGCCCTGGTTGGTCTCAGGCACTGTGACACCCTGGGCAGCTCCCACCAGGGAGGAGAGGAGCTCCAAACCCCAGCCGGGGTGATCTGTGGGATAACTGAGCTGAATGTGAGGAATTCAGCCTTTTCCTGCTGAAATTTGAGGAATTCAGCCTCTTTTCCTGCTGAAATTCGATGAATTCAGCCTTTTCCTGCTGAAACTCGAGGAATTCAGCCTCTTCTCCTGCTGAAATTCGATGAATTCAGCCTTTTCCTGCTGAAACTCGAGGAATTCAGCCTCTTCTCCTGCTGAAATTCGATGAATTCAGCCTTTTCCTGCTGAAACTCGAGGAATTCAGCCTCTTCTCCTGCTGAAATTCCATGAATTCAGCCTCTTTTCGTGCTGACAGTATCTGTGAGCAGGCCCCAGCTGTCCCCACTTTCACTCCAGGACCAGTTTTTCCCATCATGTGGAGAGAAAAATAAACAAGTGAGTGATCAGATCCATCACCTGATATCGTTTTATGATTCTGCAAGTAAAAACAGCCATGAAATATTGGGGTTTTCCCAATATTTACTCGGGCAGCACTGAAATTTCGAAGTGCCATAAAAATGGCTGTTAATAAATCATGAACTGGCCACAAAGTAGCACAAAAAGGGGCACAGAATGTGCAAATATTAAGGTTTTACCTTAGCAGAGTATCTGATATTATTCAGAGCGTTAATTTGGGGAATTGAGGCAAGAATTGGGGAGCTCAGCCACCCCAGTTTGCTGCCTTTGGCTCCATTCCCTCTTGTGACCCTGGAAATGCAAATAACCCCAGGTTTACATCTGCAAACCCCACAAAATCTCCTTTCCTGCAAGGAATTTGGATGATTGCCATTTACTGTTCCAGTGGGTTCATTTTGGCTTTGAAATTTCCCAATGTCCTGGAGCCAGAATTGCCACGAGAAGCCACCAAAATATCTGGCTGCTCTCTGCAGCACTCGTGGGGTTTTTTTGCTGGCTTGAATTCTCTAGGAAAACCCATTTTCTGTAATAGGAGCTGACACAGCTTTGCTTTAAAAAGGCATTTTCGGGGAGAAGAAATCCCAGATAAAAGCACTGAGCACTCTGAGCTCTGCTGTTCACCCTCACCCCCTTCACCCAGGGCATCCCCAGCACCTCTGCAAAACAGCCCCAAAAAAGCTCATCTCTAACTGGTTTTTACTTCCCAAATCCAGGAACTGGGGTTGATCTCTCGGGATGGGATTGTTGGGTGTCCTGTGCAGGGCCAGGAGCTGGAGTTGATGATCCTGATGGGTCCCTTCCAATTCTAAGCCTCTCTCAGGGACCTGGGTAACACCAAAAAGAAGTAGAAAAGTGCCCAGAAAAGGAAATGCTGTGTTCAGTTCTGCCATTATTTAGTTTTTTTAAACCTCCTTATTTTCACTTTTCCTTCTAGCAAAAGCAACGACATCTCCCAGTGCTGTCTGTGCATGCTGGGCAATAAAAAAGGACAAAAATCACAACTCCCCCTTGCTAAAATCTCAGCTTTCTCTTCACTGAAGCTCCCAACTCTCCCTGTTTTCAGTTTGCAAGGGAAAAACCAGATATTGAAAGCACAGGCTGCAACAAGACTGACCAAGGCTGGAAGGAATCAGGGGAAGATTTTGGGATAAATCTACAATTCACAAGGTCCATGCAAAGGAAACCTCTCACCTGGCTGCTTGCAGGAGGCAGATTTCAGTCCCCTAACTGTGAGGCCAAGCTTTAACTCCAGACTAATTAATTTACAGCACAGTCTTTTTGCTTAAAAAAATATAAATTTCATGGAGTCTCATGGAAAAAAGGCCGTACCCTCAATGTGCTGACTTCCAGAGATTGGCACCTCACACAGCCCACAGTGGGAAGGGAAAAAACCCCCAAATCAGCTCATTCCTTCTGCTTTCCAGCTGGGACAGCGAGCGAAGCCAGCCCTGAGCTCAGGCTGTGAGGAGGTACGTGGCTTCCTGCCCAAAACATCCCTGCCTTTTTCTGAGGCGCCTCCAGCTGCACATGGCTAAAAAAGGCAGTTGGGAAATGTCCTGGGAGCACGGAACACTGCAGCTCTCCCTCTCTCCCTGCCTGCCCGGAGGGAGCGGTGTCGCTGGTACGGACACGGCTCGGAGAAAAGAGACAACTGAATTCCCCGGGGGCTCAATAGAAAAGCCCGTCTTTATTTACCTGCAGTAGGGTTTTATACTCAGAATTACAGAAAAGCCATTGGACCTTAGCTAACCACCCACCTGGGCTATTGGCTAGATCCAGAACACACACGTTTGCTAAAGAGACCATGGTTGCAATAACAATGTTTAAAAAACATCTCACAGGTGCATGATAAGTAAGTTGTTTACAAAAGCCGACTAGCTGTTTTGCAGCTAGTTCCGTGAGAAAGTAGGAACACTCACGGACACAGGCAGATACTGAGAAATCTCTCTGCCACCAAGCTTTCAGCGTCCACAGAGCGGCTCTAGGTGAGCTCTGGAAGAGCTTTTCACACAGCCCTTGCTCCGAAAAGCATGGAATTCATGACTATTCCTGGCACTCCCCGTCTTCCTGGCTGTAAAATCCAGGTGTCAGGTTATTCCACGGGCCCTGCAGCTCTGAGGAACTCCAGGCCCTGGAGAAAAACACTCAGTTTCTTTTTCACTCCGTGCTGGTGCCGTGGGAGCTGAGCTGGCAGCTGGGAATGTTTCCTCCTGAACCTGGCACTGTTGTGACAGGAATGAAATATTTTCCCATTATTACTAAAAATGGCAACAAAAAATGGCACTGTTTACACTGCAAGAGCCAAGAGGAGGTTTTGTTGGGGTTTGGTTTTTTTTTTTTGCTAGGCTATTTGTCACAGCACAGGGAACAAAGGCTCCACACTGACTCCATCAGCTCTGCTCCAACATCCCAAGGATGGATGGAGCAAAATGACCCCTTCTGTCTTCATCTCATGGTGCTGATTAAGAACCCTAAATAATCCTGTTTATCTCCATCTCATGGTGCTGTTTAAGAACCCAAAATGATCCCTTTTGTCTTGATCTCATGGTGCTGATTGAGAACCCAAAATGATCCCTTTTATGTTTATCTCCTGGTGCTGATTAAGAACCCAAAATGATCCTTTCTATCTCCATCTCGTGGTGCTGATCATGCACCCGACGTGGCCACTTCTGTGCCAATCCTGAATATCTGACACAGATTTACTGGATGGGGAATGAAACGTCTCTCCCACCCCGCATTCCCACGTGGAGAATTCCAAGGAAACCCCTTCTCCTCCCAAGGCAGCCACCCGTCCCTGCAGGAGCTCTCAATTTCGGGACCNTGATCCTTTTTATGTTTATCTCGTGGTGCTGATTAAGAACTCAAAATGATCCCTTTTATCTTCATCTCATGGTGCTGATTAAGGACCCAAAATGATCCTGTTTATTTTGATCTCATGGTGCTGATTAAGAACCCAAAATGATCCCTTCTGTCTCCATCTCATGGTGCTGATTAAGAACCCCAAATGATCCCTTTTATGTTTATCTCCTGGTGCTGATTAAGAACCCAAAATGATCCTTTCTATCTCCATCTCGTGGTGCTGATCATGCACCCGACGTGGCCACTTCTGTGCCAATCCTGAATATCTGACACAGATTTACTGGATGGGGAATGAAACGTCTCTCCCACCCCGCATTCCCACGTGGAGAATTCCAAGGAAACCCCTTCTCCTCCCAAGGCAGCCACCCGTCCCTGCAGGAGCTCTCAATTTCGGGACCAGTGGTGGGGAAAGCAGTTACATAAGTGCTGCAGGAACTGAGGGGGAGAATGAATGTCAAAGCTTGCTGGAACATGAACCCGGGAGCCTTGTGGATTCAGTCTCTAACATCCATCAAACATGATTAATTTTAATGTCACAACATTTTAATGTCAATTACTTTTAATGTCACAGCTTCCTATTTACTACCGCGGCCACATTTCCGAGCTGATAAGAGATTCCCCCAAAGAACTTTTATGATCAAATAAATAAACAATTCAGGATAAATGCTACAAACAAGCAGCAGCCTCCCTGCTTTTGGAAGGATGTGGGGAATCTACTCCAAAGGCATTGAGAAATAGAGCATCTGAGGCTTTCACATTTAAGGCCAAATTACTTAGGAAAATTTCTCTTCTGCTCTTTTTTCTTGCTATACAATTTGGCAAATTCCAGATGCCAGTTGGAGATGTGGCTTGATATTATCTGCACTAGCCAAGGATATATTTTATTTAGATGCTGCGTAAAGAATTAAAAAGCTGTGATTTTGGCATCTTAAAATTTGTGTGCAAAAAGAGACACCAGGCAAGCTGAGACTGATGAAGAAACTCATAAAGGTGGATTTGAGAGTTAAAATCTTTAAGTTATCGAGTGATAGAGGGGGAAAACAAACAGCTGAAGGGTTTTTTGCAGTGCAACTCCTCACAATTTCAAACCCCTTCAAATGCCACCCATTCAGCAGCCCGGACTTGCATTCCAATTCCACTGGCTTTATATTTTCCTGAACTTCTGTTTGCTAAATGTTATTTTAAATAGCTGGTGAGGCTGACAAAGCCTCAAACTCCCTGGGGTTTCTCACGAGGACAAAAGCAGCCTTGTGGATATCTTTAGAACAAATTATAAGGCTGAGGAGAAGTCAGGCCTCTAATATGAAACTGAGATGGGTCACAAAAGATATTTGAACAGACAAACTGAAATGAAACAGGAAAGTGAGTCAGACACCTGCATGGCCTTTTTTAGAGTGTAAGAACTGACTTGGTCCAGTCCCTGAAATAAATTTCTGAACCTACATTTGCATTTGATGGTGATGCAGGAAGCAGTTTTACCTCAGAATAGAGATTTTCAGCCCATAACAGTTCAACGGGGCCTTCTAAGTGCACAGTTCCACCAACGGAAGTCTCAAGCAATAATCAAACACCAAAATGAAATGCACCACTTAGCAACAGACCTTTCCAAGCAGAACAGGTGATTTTGATGGAGTTTCAGCAGTTTTTAGTGCAGCAGAGCCCACACAACATCACCACGGTGCTTGCAGCTTGACAGCCTGCAGCTCCAGCAGCATCTTTTCTGTGGAGCAGCCCTGCTTGAAATTCAGCTTCTATCCTGCATTTGCCAAATTTCCAGCTACCAGACCTTAAAGCCCCTCGTATTCCCATGATGAAGAGTTCTAGAGAGCTCTGCAAAGGCAGCAGGGGCTGTCCTGATCCCGGGGAGGTTGAGCACGAACCAGCCTCAGCTGTCAGATGCTGTTAAGATCCAGGGCTCATTAAGAAGTGAAGCTGGAATTTCCGTGACTCAATGAGTTTAGATTCCCTGAAAAGAGGGAGGATTATCCCAGCACTCTGCCTCTCCATCTGGGCTGAGTGCAACACATCCTTGGACACTTAGCCAGGAATATTTACTCTGAAAGGTGAGCAGGTACAGCACGAGGTGCCAGACAGCTCCATCTGATAAATTCGGTGTGTCTGCCAGCAAACCCAGCCCGGAGTCATCTCCAGCCTCCCAGAGCTCACATTCCTGAGCTGCTGAGAGCAGCCTGTGCCCCGGCTGTGCTGCAGGGACCTTCACCCTGACCCAGACTAAGCAAAGGCTCTGCAGGCACCAGCTCCTAAACAAAGCCTCACACTGCAATTATTTACACATTTCTTCTGTCCTGAAGCAGCCAGAGACAGAGAGCGTGGCTGGGAGGCTGCAGGGAGATGTGGGAGGGCAGTTCTTCAGCCCAGGCTGCATGAAACTCTCCCAAAGCCAAAGCTCAGCCCCCTCAGTAGGTTCCTCAGACTATTTTTGTTTCAACTCCTCCATCAGTCTGAGAAAACCTCTTTTCTTTATCGCAGCCGACATCAGATCCACTCAAATCCAGCAGCTCCGATCTATAAACTCAGCCAGTGTCTGTACTTTTTATTTACGCTCAGATGTTGGCCATGAAAGATGAAAAATCTCAGTCAGCTCGAGTCTCCTCCAAAGTTTGGTTCCCTTTTCCCCATGGCAACCTGGGTCCATCCCCTCAAAGCTGTGTAGGGGCTAAACAGCATCCTAGTTTTTATTCTAACCAACCTTCAACACCATGGAACGGTCAAAGGCAAGAGAAGGAGCCAGAAAAACGGAAAATAGCCAATCTTTTATATATTTTAGATATCACAGAGAAATTTTGGAAATATCTGGAAAATCAGCAGGAATAGAGATCCACAAGCTTTGTTTTAAGCAGCCTGAAAACTGTCTCTCCTTTGGTGTTTACTCCTGGAAAATCAGCAGGAAACCAGGTCCATAAGCTTTGTTTTAAGCAATCTAAAAATTGTCTCCTTTGGTTTTTTTACTACTTCTGGAACATCAGCAGGAATAAAGGCCCATAACCTTCATTTTAAGCAATCTGAAAATTGTCTCTCCTTTGGTTTTTGCTCCTGGAAAATCAGCAGGAATAGAGATCCATAAGCTTTGTTTTAAGCGATCTAAAAATTGTCTCCTCTGGTTGTTTTTTTTTTTTTTTTTTAATCCATTAGAAGACAGACTTTCAGTTAAACAAACCACTACCAGCAAAACCTGACACATTTTACCTTCCCACAACCCAAGAACAGCAGGAGCAAAACTCGACTTTGCAGTTTTTAAAATGGGTTTAAAATCTTTTAAAGATTCCCACCTTTCCTTCCTGGAGGTTTCTAATCCTACAGGGCAGGGGTTGTTCCCAAAACCGGCCTCAGCAGTGGCCCTGGGCAGAAAATGTGATGCTGAGCACTGGCAAAGGCAGAACTGGACCCATTCTCCTCAGGAATTAAGGAAATTTTACCAAGGAATGGAACATCCAACTGCTGGAAAACAGATTCAAAGTGCTTAACTTCTGTTTGGAAGTTTTTTTACCCTATTGCTGTGGTTTTTTCCCCTCAAAAACCAGCTCCTGTTAATAACTGGAAATAAAATAGGTGAATAAAATAAAGGTGAAGTATCTTAAATTATGGGAAACAAGCTAACAGGCAAAGAGGATATTTTAAATAACTGGAAACCAGCTAACAACCTAAGTGAGTATCTTAAATAACTAGAAACAAGACAACAGGCTAAGGAATATTTTAAATAACTGGAAACAAGCTAACAGGCAAAGAGGGTATTTTAAATAACTGGAAACAAGCTAACAGCCCGAGTGGGCATCCCAAATGACTGGAGACAATCTAACAGGCCAAGTGAATATTTTAAATAACTGGGAATCAGCTAACAGCCCAAGTGGGCATCCCAAATAACTGGAGACAATCTAACATGCCAAGTGAATATTTTAAATAACTGGAAACCAGCTAACAGCCCAAGTGGGCATCCCAAAAGACTGGAAAGCAGCGGGTGTCCCAGCCCTGCCTGTCCCTGTCATTCTGTAGCACATCCTCATTAGATCCTGGCACCCAGTGCAGGACATTTGAATGTGTGACTCTTGCACTGACCATTACCAGCCCCGTTTGCTCTCCTCGCTGTATCTGGAGTGACAGGAATCCCCCATTTCCCTGTTTCCAGCCTTGATTTACCCTCCCGTGCTCCTCCAGCCCAGCCAGCTCAGCAGAAAGTAGCAACAGCTTCGTAATATTGGAAATTGTTTGTTATTTTTGCTTAGTAGAGAAGGGGTGGGGGGAGGAATAAAATAAAAATAATCAAATAGCTCCACAGTGCAGATTAGAGCAGGCCAGACTGCCCCAGTGTCCATCTGGCCCTCATTAACATCCAGAAACAACCCCAAAGTGTCTGCCAGGCACGATTTGACATTTACACAGGACGAGCCAAACGAGAGCCCGACTCCAAGGTCCCGATTGATCCCAGAGGAGTTTTTGGGCTGGCTGCAGGTACCAGCATGGCTGGAGCAGGATTTGGGTTGTGGTGAGGCCGATTCCCCTGCTCAGAGCTGCTCCTGGCATCCTGCAGGATCCCAGCTGCTCTGGAGGATGCTGGGAGGGAGGGGACGTGGCCATGGGTTTGCTCAGAAATGTTTTATTCAGGCTGTTTATCCTCAAAAGAGCGTTTTCCTTTTAGATTAAATTATCTGGACTCTGTTTATTCTAAACACAGGAGACAGGACTCAAGCATTTCCTCTTTTAGGAAGTATGGTTGAGTGTATTTCCTACAAAATTTATAAAGAATTCAGGCAAGGGCTTGTGCGGCTCCTTAAGATTTCAAACCCTTCTTCCCTAAATGCTGGAAGAGCCGGCTCTGTCAGGGCACAGCTCCATCCCAGGGACACGAAATACAAATGCAAGCAGACAGCAGCTATCAGCTCTTTGGAGAGGGCAGCCTGATAAAAACCATCATCAAATTATTTACCAATACTCCCCATTTTGTCTGAAGACCGTAAATTCCGTTACATAATGAGACATTTCCCTTTTTTTTTTTACAGCTAGGGAAGCTGAGGCTCCAAAAGGACTTGTTAAAAACTCTTCCTGGGACTGGAGGTGAGATGAGAGGAGTTAATCAACAACAAAATTGGATTTTAGCAGTGAAAATTTTCATTCCAGTAGACAACAGAGTCACCACTGGATCTGGAAGAAAAACCACGGATTCCTGTCTTCTCATCTCTTCTGCTTACAAAGAATTCTGACTTTTTTTGCCATAAAGATACGTTTTAAATGCCATTTTCCATGCTTTAGTCACTATTCTTCCTGCAGGAAGTCCCCACCTCCACCTGAAGCACGAGAGAAGTGTCCTGCTCAGTTTTTTGGGACACCTGAACGCCAGATCCTGATCAGAGCTCCTCTGCCCACCAGGAGAACCTGTCTGAAGCTCCAGAGCACAGCCCAGCCCCGATGCTCCAGGATTTTAATCCTCCCAGCTGCCCAGGACATTTTCCCTGGCATCTCCTCGGCAGTTCCTCTGTTGTGCACCGCTCCTGGCTCACAGAGGACAGGAGGAGGTGAGCAGAGGCTGCTGTTGAAAGCAGCTGCAGGAATGACCCGGGTCTGCTCCATCCAGCAGCGAGGGAGGCTGTTCAGGCACTCTCATCATCATTACCTGCTCAATTACTGCTGTTCCAGTGCCTGGCTGGCAGCAGGAGCTGCCCATCCTGCTGCTCCACCGGCTCCCTCCACCAGGGGAATTCTTCCCGGTTTATTTTTAATTCTGCCTCATAATCAGGCCCTAATTTTATGCATATTGGCTCAGGATATTTTTTCCCTTTCTTCTACATTGTCAGTCTGCTTGTCACATCCTTGCTGAAGGGGATTCCTCACTCCCAGTCCTTCTCTTGCTGGGGTAGGATGGCCTCTTTTGCTTGAGGATTATAGGCTCTGACAGTGCTGACACAGAAAAATAAAGCCCCAGAATGATTTCAAACCATGAGCACGGCTGTTTCCTCCGGATCAGGAATACAGAGCTACTCCTGCCCTTTCCTCCCAGACCCAGCCTAAACCCAGCTCCTTCTCCTCAGCCCGAGCAATCCCAGACCCTCTGACAGCCTCCCCCTCACTTGCTGATAAGATTATTGGGTTTTAATAACAAGGAGACCACACACTGTGTCCCCTGCGTGAACTAAAGCTTTCAGTGTCACAGCAGAAGTTACAACAAAGCTGGGACATCAAATCAGCAAGGGAAGAGGAGAACTGGATATCCTCAAAGGCAAGAACATCACAAACCTCCCAAACCCAGGGCAATCAACTCTCACTGCCAGGCAGGCCCTACTTCCAGGCAGAAGAAACCTTTTCTAGGAGAGAGCATGGAGTGAGCTCAGTTGTGATCTCATTCACGCAGATATTTTAGAAGAACAGCATTTATTTGCTTTTTAGTCTTTGGGGGTTTTTTTCCCCCTTCCATTCTGCTTTTTTGCAAGATGATCATAAAAAATGAAGCAGCATTTAAATCAGCAGCAAGGGTGGAAGAGCAGCGCCAATTCCTGCCTGAATCAGCTCCCTCCTTGCAGGAACTGGAAATTAATTTGCCTCCCGTGGGCTGAAGCTGGTCCTGTGCTCAACTTGCTAAACCAGGAGCTTTCAGTGTGGAGAGATGAGAGAGACACCGCGGGAATCAGAGAATCCCAGACCCCACCAAAGGCTCAGAAAAGCCCCAAACCCCCAAGAGAAGATGAGCACACAGAGTTAAAAGAGCTGCAGCACACTCCCAGCCTCTCTCACCAGCACCGAGGCTGCCAGGAGCTATTGGAGCTGCTGTTTCTTCTGGGCAGCCTGGGTTTTCCACGCTGCAGAAAAGGAAATACTGAGAGGACAACCCCGAGGCCAGGAACTGGGAGGAAAAGCTCCAGCCAGCAGCAAAGGGATGCTGCACACATGGCTTTGCATCACAGGGTGGGGGAGAGGCTCCGAGCCTGCTCTGGGAGTGGGGAGAGCAGGCAGGAGTGGCACTGGAAGGGGAAAGAAAGGCTCCTGCATATGTGCCACTGCAAAGTGATAAAAAGGGTTTGAGTTCGAAGGGTTCTCCTCGGGGGAGGCGAGTTTTATTGGTCAAAAGAAAGGACATCCCTCTGCCCAGCACAGCCTCCATTAGGTGATGGTAAAAAGGAATGTGAAAGCGCAGTGGTAAATCACTCGCAGCAAGTGATTAAGCTTTTAATTCACTTAACATTCACTGAGGTGGGGTGGAACATGCCCTGCCCCACCATTATAACCCTTAAAACCGAGCAGGTTGTGCTTTGGCAGAGCAGTGGTGCCTGTGAACAAAGAGCAATCCCCAGCAGGGCCCAGAAAACCACTGACAAGGCAGGAAAATGTCAATATTGCCCAACTGGCTACTTAAAGCCATTCTACATGCATGAATAATCAGCTTTTGGCATCGGCTTTGTTTTCTCCCCTTGCATGTTTTTTGCTCAAAGGTGTTTGTCAGGAGGAAGGGAAGGAAGTAAAGAATCCATTTAAGCTGGATGCCTTCAGTTCCCAGCTTTTCTGCAGGAATTTATGCTCTGGGATGACACAGAGAGATGCTAAGCAGGTGCCTGGCTTGTTTGGACAGCAAGCAGGGACAAAACCAGGTTTAAGACTGGTTAAAACTCAGGATTTCGTGCAGATCTTCAAGGCTGCAGTGCTGAAAGGAACACTGCAAACAGGAAAAAAATCCCTGCCTCAGAGCACTTAAAATCCAGAAAAATATCAATATATCCAGAAAAATACGCAATGAGGCCAAGTTTCCTCCATTCACATCCTGGTTTTGGCTTCTCTCTGTGGAGGATGTGGAGAGGGGAGGATGCCTGTGACAACCCCGCAGCCTCCCCTGAATTCCGAGCCTTTTCCTAATGGGAATGCATTCCTTGCTGCCCCACAATGGAAGCAGCACGCCCAGGGCGCTGCTCAATAGGGAAAACACAAGCCCAAGTCATTAGGGGAAGGAGCCCTGTGTAATTCAGGCTCGTTATCTGCAGAGCAGAGCAGCCCAGGAGTTTCTACCAGGTCGCACTGGGCCTGAGTGAACTGACAGCTGCAGAATTGTGGTTTTTGTTGACTCCAGGGGTGGCCTCGGGCTAAGAAGAAGGAGCTGACAAAGCCAGAAAAGCCGGGATGCATTTGGCACAGCACGGGAAGCCTCTTCCCCCATTACACCACTGGAACAGGCTCGCTGGGCTCTCCAGCCCCATTTCTGCAGCGATTTCAGAGCTCTCTGCAGCTCAGGAGGGAAAGCTTGGCGCGTTCTGAGTGCTCTCCCTCTGCAGAGCAAGCACAGAGCTGTCAAACGCAGCATTTTCAGTTTTCCAGGGCACCCCCAGAACGTGGGATGATTAAAGGATGCCTCATTTGGTGTGGCCCAGCTCGGGTGTCCCCACACTCACAAATTCCAGAGCACTAATCCTTTATAACGCTGGAAATGGAGACACTCAAAACCAGCAGGCGCTTAAAAATGAAGCCTGAACCACTAAATCATGAATCACTGGCAAAACCCAGGCTGGAACCTCGACATCCTGAATGCTGCTCTGACCAGAAGACACTCACCACTGCTTCCAATTCCCCTTTGAATAGAAAAAGAAAATAAAAAATAGCATTTGTCACCACAAAAGCCCTGCTATGTCTGGTTAAAATTCCCTTTGTCTCCAAGCAAGAGCTTGAAACAATGGAAACGAGGAGAGGTTTTGCCCGGAGCCCAGACAAAGCTGCACTGTGGGAACATCAGGATGGATTCAAACAGCTCCTTCTGTGGGGTGCTGAGGCTCCTGGGGGAGCAGCACCCAGCTGTCCCAAAGTGCCACCTCGGTGACACTCAGCCCTGCGATGGAACCGACCTCATCCAGGCATCCAAACAGCAAATGCCACTACAGCATCAGAGCTGGTGACCAGGAACCCTCTGAAGCTCTCCACACAAGCACAACATCCAATTACTCGGGTGGGACGGAGCTTCTGAACCTCACTGGCAAAAGGTTTGTGCTCTGCTCTGTGCTCGAGTGAAAATACCCTGTGTTTGGATGTCACAGCAGCATCTGTCCCACACAGACACGGGTTTTTTTTTTTAATCCAGAAAAATATCAATATATCCAGAAAAATACGCAATAAGGCCAAGTTTCCTCCATTCACATCCTGGTTTTCCTGGCAGGAAGGGATGGAGCTGGCACAGGTGACATCCAACACCTGCAGGCCTGAACAAACACTAGAAAAGCAACACTGCCAGCACTCAGACATCCACAGGGGTGAAGGCAGGGAGAAGCAGCCACCAGAACATCACCCAGCCAGATCACTGATAAATATAATTTCTACTTTAAAACTAAAATGTTCTCAGTCACCACATGAAGCTAAATTTCATCTGCTGCTGCTTTGGAAACGTTCGGGTCCAGCATCGTAAATTAACCCAGGTTCTTCTAAACACCACACCAGGTTTGCTGCTCACCCACTTGCACAATGCACAAATGGTAAATAAACATCAGTACAGCATCCAAATAGTAAATAAACATTAATACAATGCACAAATGGTAAATAAACATTAATACAATACACAAATAGTAAATATACATTAATACAGTATCCAAAGAGTAAATAAATATTAATACAACGCACAAATAATAAATAGACATTAATACAGCACAAAATCCTCTTTTTCAGAGCCCAGCTCTTGCACCACTCTGAAGCAAATGAAGCAAAGAGCTGCCAACAGCCCCCGCACTCAGCAGAGCCTCACAGCCCAGTGCAGCATCACTGAGGGAGTGAGAGGCTTCACCGAGTGTGATTGAAAGCTCTGACACCATTTTAAGACTGGTTTTACGCTCGAGGAGTTCCAAGGGATGCTACCAGAGACGTCTGGAAGTCGGGCAGTGCTCCCACTCCATTTTTTGAAGGGCTCAGCAGCCTGGGCTCATCTGGGCCAAACACCCTGCACCAAATCCTGGGTTTGGTGTCCCTGGAAGTCATCCAAGCTCCCCCAGCAGATTCCTGTGTCCCTGGGCCTAACACCCTGCACCAAATCCTGGGTTTGCTGTTCCTGGGAGTCATCCAAGCTCCCCCAGCAGATTCCTGTGTCCCTGGGCCTAACACCCTGCACCAAATCCTGGGTTTGGTGTCCGTGCAAGTCACCAGAGCTCCCCCAGCAGATCCTTGTGTCCCTGGGCCTAACACAATGCACCAAATCCTGGGTTTGGTGTCCCTGGAAGCCACCAGAGCTCCCCCAGCAGATTCCTGTGTCCCTGGGCCAAACACCCTGCACCAAATCCTGAGTTTGGTGTCCCTGCAAGTCACCAGAGCTCCCCCAGCAGATCCTTGTGTCCCTGGGCCTAACACAATGCACCAAATCCTGGGTTTGGTGTCCCTGGAAGCCACCAGAGCTCCCCCAGCAGATTCCTGTGTCCCTGGGCCAAACACCCTGCACCAAATCCTGAGTTTGGTGTCCCTGCAAGTCACCAGAGCTCCCCCAGCAGATCCTTGTGTCCCTGGGCCTAACACAATGCACCAAATCCTGGATTTGGTGTCCCAGGAAGTCATCCAATCTCCCCCAGCAGATTCCTGTGTCCCTGGGCCTAACACAATGCACCAAATCCTGGATTTGGTGTCCCAGGAAGTCATCCAATCTCCCCCAGCAGATTCCTGTGTCCCTGGGCCTAACACAATGCACCAAATCCTGGATTTGGTGTCCCAGGAAGTCATCCAATCTCCCCCAGCAGATTCCTGTGTCCCTGGGCCTAACACAATGCACCAAATCCTGGATTTGGTGTCCCAGGAAGTCATCCAATCTCCCCCAGCAGATTCCTGTGTCCCTGGGCCTAACACAATGCACCAAATCCTGGATTTGGTGTCCCAGGAAGTCATCCAATCTCCCCCAGCAGATTCCTGTGTCCCTGGGCCTAACACAATGCACCAAATCCTGGATTTGGTGTCCCAGGAAGTCATCCAATCTCCCCCAGCAGATTCCTGTGTCCCTGGGCCTAACACAATGCACCAAATCCTGGATTTGGTGTCCCAGGAAGTCATCCAATCTCCCCCAGCAGATTCCTGTGTCCCTGGGCCTAACACAATGCACCAAATCCTGAATTTGGTGTCTCTGGAAGCCACCAGAGCTCCTCCAGCAGATCCCTGTGTCGCTGGGCCTAACACAATGCACCAAATCCTGGATTTGGTGTCCCTGGAAGTCATCCAATCTCCCCCAGCAGATTCCTGTGTCCCTGGGCCAAACACCCTGCACCAAATCCTGGATTTGGTGTCCCTGGAACTCATCCAGTCTCCCCCAGCAGATTCCTGTGTCCCTGGGCCTAACACCCTGCACCAAATCCTGAATTTGGTGTCCCTGGAACTCATCCAAGCTCCCCCAGCAGATTCCTGCATCCCATTTTGAGCCCCTGTGCACGTTCGTGTCTGAGGAGGGGCAGGGAGGTTTAGCAGCCTGATGCTGCTGCTCTGAGACAAGTGCTAGTGCCAGCCAGTGCCTGGGGAGAATGAAGCAATTTCCTCAATATTGCTCAACAAGGCAGCATCCACAGCAGGATTCCCAGCGCCCCGCCAGACACCGGCCTGGAGCCTCACTCCAGCAGATTCACTCTGGAATTACCCCGCCGCAGCGCAGCTCCAAATCTGGCTCTGCACCTCTCCCTGCAGAGCTCTGAGAAACGGGGCTTTGTTCAGGAAAAGGGGAAAGAAAAAGAAAAGCGAAAAAAAAAAAAAAGCCCTGATGTTGGAGAACGTGGCTCCTTTTTTTCCTCTTGTCCCTGGAATTGTGATTGGAAATAATTGGAAGTGTCACTGGAAGTAATCAGAAGTGACAGTCCCTGGGCTACGAGGCTTTTGCTTCAAGTCTAACGATCCCCCCGCAAAACAAAACCTAAATTTAAACAATGAAGTCATAAAGTGATTTGCCTTCAAGGTTGAAAACCCTGCAATTTTTTTTTTTTAAATAAAAAAAGAGAAGTGCCTGACTCCGGTCCAGCTCAATATTCCAGGCTTGCTGTGTTCTATGAAAGCACAGCACACTCACAACAAAGACACCCTGTGATTTCTGGCCCTACCTGGCCAATAAAGGTCCATATCTGTATTAAACATTCCTGTGACCTTTGAAATTCTATCAAGCCTTTAAGGAAAAGCATAGTCTGAGTAATGTGAGCTGTGAGACTCATCCAGCACACATCTCGAATATTCCCAGAACTGGAAAACCACCTAATTCCAATATTTTGCTGAAGCACAAAGCGAATGGAATGGAGTAATTCTTCTTTTTCCATATCTGAAAGGTCTCTTAACAGCCCATCCAGGCATTCAGGGAAAGAATCTGCTCACAAGAACTCACAGCCGCAATACACTCTGGGTATTTGCTAGATAGAAAAGCTCATTTTCCTTTTTTCATATGCAGCATGAAGCAATTCAGAGCCCCAGCACACAGAGCCCAGGATTTCCTTTCTGTGAGGTTTCTCTGATAGCACAGCAGCACTTCACACCACGAGTGGAGTTTCTCAGCACACTGGTACCAAAAAAGCCATTAATTTGTGATAAATATCTTACTAGAAAATAAAGATAAGTCCCTCCAGGTGGCAGGTGAAGGATTTCAGCTTGGATTCAGCTGTTTGTAACAGTCTGCACATCACTATTTCTGGTCACATTTGGCAATGTATCAGGAGGAAAATGGCTTTAGGTCAGAGCTGCAGAGGTTTCAGATGTGTTCCAAGTGCTCCATCCCCGCCAGCAGTGTGCACCCACCTGTGTCTGAGCTTCCCCTGTCTCAGATGTGCCTTAAATTACATCTGAGATGATATGGCCCTGCTGGAGTGAATAAAACTTCATCTCAGAGTGACCCTTTCTGCTGCAAAGGCGGCAGCAGAGCTGGGGCAGCCCA